>JABMCL010003504.1:552500-612500 GCA_018857735.1 Alviniconcha marisindica
GACTATGATAAATAATCTGTACGAACGAAACGAAACCTGAAGTTTGGCTTTCCCCCCCGTCGAGTTGCACAGAATAAAGTACACGCCGAGGAAGCAACTGTCACCTCGTGTGTTGTGATCCTTACTGTTGCTGTCGAACACTTGCCCCCCACTCGATTACTAGATCTACAGCTCAAGTTTGTGCCATGGATTTGGGTGGAGATTTCGGGTTAAACTCGCTCAGAAGATTAAAATCCCTGTGCAAAATGCTTCGGGATGATGGTGAGGACACATGCTTGTGTTTTTCTTCTAATGTTTTAGCATTGTGTTTATCTTTACCGTTATGATTTTATTTATTGTTTAATAATGTGGGTGCGTTTGTGTCATGCGTTTCTTTAGCCTTTTGCTTTAAAGTACAAAATTGACAGAGTGAGGGTGGTTTTATTTTTAATAGTTTATGATAAACTATTAAAAATAAAAGCACTTTATCTTGAATTTGAAATTGAAGTGCAAACACTTGAGTGTTCAGAATATCAAAATTTTGCCATTACCATGACCAGCACTAAGACCAGTGGTCAGCACTCTTTCTCTTGCCAAGTTCCCAAAACCAGGAAGCAAATCCCTGTTTCTGTCAGTCATGCTTCCTCTGATGGTTCTTTGAGATGATCTTCTTTTTGAAAACCATTATCTTTTCACAAACCTTTTCTTTAGACTAGTTCCATTGCCCTCAGACATAATGTACACATGCGTGTTTGGTGTGTATGTGTGCATACATCATTACATGTGTTTGTTTGAATCTTTGGTGTCTATAATCTATAAACCAGTATACATACATGTATTAACTATTATACATAATAATCTCTAACATAAGTATGCATAATTTATAAATTTAAAATAAAACCTGGAAAATAATTTGTACTGGCTGAGCATCTCCATTATGATTGGAAAAAAGAAGAATGTATAGATCTCTCTTTCTGGTTGCTTTCATCTGTCTTTCTCTCTCCCACAAACTATGTAAGTTTGTTGCCCTTTGAGAAGAAACTGAGTTTCCAGGAAACAAACCACAGTTTGTTTGTGCTCCTGTGCTCCTTAATGAATTATAAATTTATATGACCAAAACATTACCAAGTACTACTACCAATTCCTGATTTCCAATTTTTGTGCATCCCACCCCCCATCCCCACTATCAAATTCTGTTGTTTTTTGTAATGTTAAATGTATGGCACTTATTTTTAATGACTGAAAATAACCATTATTATATTATTAATATTGTTATTGTATTATTCACTAATCGTGTTTGATTCTCTCTGCAGCTGACAAAATTCTGACAGGGGAAATGAGTGTCACCATAACCAGCAGGACACTGTGTGAACTCAATGAAGCTGTGGACAATCTTCAGGATGGCCTGAGTCCTCCGCACCTTTCTCTGGACATGAAGGATGGCAGGTCATCAGGAAGCCAAGCATCAGACTTGGAGGAGTGGAATTTCTATCTGCAGCTGGTGCTGGACATTGTCTCCAAGGCTCCTGTTCTTGTGGTCAGTAGACCAAGTCCCACCCCCCACCCCCACAAAAAAACATTCAGAAAATATGAAGAAGATTATGGAGTTAATTACTTTATAAACTTATATATTTTCACAGTTATTACTATTTTAGTTAACTGTTTGACTCTTTGAGAGTGTAGTGAGTGATAATAATATTTAGTTGACTGATTGAGAGTTTAGTGAGTGATAATAATTAATATTGATCAGTCACTATAAATAATGCAGTATGAACTATGATGGCAAGGTTTACCATTTTAAGCAAACCATCTTGAGTCATCATCTAATCATATGCAGTATACTGCTGTACATAGTAAACTAGTAAAGTTGTATAATTCTTTTGTATAGTATAGTTCTACCTACTGCTGTAGTAAATTAGTGTAGTTCTACTCCTAACCAGATCCAGTGAACTGAATACCAATAAATAATGTGTACATGGGTTGTCAACATGGGGTGAAAGAACAAAATATCCTTCTGTCTTTGTAATGTATCCTTGTATCCTTGATGAGCAGATGAATATGAATATATGCTTGACTCAGTACATCTGTGGCGCTTGTCTTGTGTGTTTTTAGTATTTTGGGGCAAATCTTGTTTTGCCCTGATATAACGACCCTGGTTGACTAGGCATAAAACACCAACTAAGCAACTTACTTATTTGCAGATTTTGCTAGTAAAAACAGTTGGAGGTCTTCATTAAGTTTTTGGTGAGTTATTATTGTTAATGCCTATTGTAAAATGTTATACGTATTTGGCAAAGATGCAGAACTTTATACTAATACAGGTATACAGGTTTGTGGTTGCTGCCGTTTGATTTAGCTGTTTTCTCTATGTACAGTTATACAGGGGAAAGGAATACAGGGAAACAACTCCCGCTTTACAGGCAGAGTCATCTGCCCCTGTGTCACAGCCTGTACGTCTTGGCTACTTCACAAGCCTGAGCCATTTGGAGATAAGCTACATTCCAATCCAGTCCATTCAGGACTTGCTGAAGATGAGAGAGAGGCTGGAGACGCTTGTTGTCACCAACTGCTTTTCTACCAACTTCCAATTACAGGTGTTCATTGTGTATACATGCCTGCACGCGCGCGTGCACGCATGTGTGTGTGTTTGTGTGTGTGTAACTGTAAGAATGTGTGAGTTTGTTTTGTATGCATGGTTTATCTCTGTGTGTGCATGTATGTTGTTGATTGTTGATCATTTTTAAATAGCGCTATTCTCCATTCTGGAGCAGACTCACTGCACTCTTGTTGTGTGATTCTGAATGAGTGACTGTAGCCTTTCATAGTACATTTTTGGGTATATATCTCCATCCAAGTGGTGTACTTACAGCACTGTTTGGATGTTGCATGGCTGGTGCCATGTGAAACTGCTGCCATCTTAGCACACACTCTGTGTATGCCATACATCCATGCACCAGTTTACAGTGTCATTTCATGCAAAGCCACTATGCATGTGTGTGTAGCTGTAACCTGCCACCTGCACTTTGGGCACAATGACCAGGATTGTTAGCATGCTACTGTGGTAGCATGGGGGTGGAATGGATACCGAAATAAAAGAGTTAGTTCAGAAAGTGGACTCTGGAGAAGAAAATTCTCCTGCCACTCCCACCAGGACTCGAACCCATGACCTTTCAAGCACAAGTGCAGTGCTGTAACCACTGAGCTATCCCCACTCTCTGTGTGCATACAAAATTGTGTGTGTGTGTGTGTGTGTGTGTGTAGTGTGTGTGTATGTGTGTTGTGTGTGTGTGTGTGTGTGTGTGTGTGTCTATGTGTGTGTGTGTGTAAAAGATAAAGTAAATGGCCTGCCAGATCTCTCTAGTCTGAAGGAGCTATGATGGCTGACTTTGTCAGTAAAATGGTAAATGCAGAGCTGTTGGAAGTAGATTCCTAGAGTCCCAGGAGCAGCAGGAAGAGCTTGGATAGTTGTCAAGAGAGAGAGAACTCAAACTCAGAAACTTGATTTTACAAGGACTGTAGTTTAGGTTCAGTCAAAACCTGTCTAACTAGTCCTTGCTAAGCTACTAATGAATAATAATTAAAACTGTGCAAGGCATCCTTTATATATATATATATGAAGGCATCCTTATATATATATATATATATATATATATATATATATATATATATATATATATATATATGTGAGTGTTATATATATGAAGCTTTTTCGAATGAGTGAAAATTTATGGGTGAAGTGTAAACCCTCCCACGCAAAACATGTGTGTTCACAGTGCCTGATGCACACATGCCTAGAGTGCATACATCACTCAGTTATACGTGTATTTTTAATCACATAACCAGCACAAAGAGAGAAAGAGAGAGCAACTGTTCAGCTGTATGTTACCATACATTCATTGCCTCTTCACAGCAAATGCATTTTCCAGCAAAAACTAATAAATAAATAAAAGTATAACAAAATAAATAGTCTGAAACAAGAATGACTGCTAGCATTCTGAAACAAGATCCAAACACATAAAAAGTTCAAAAGAACGCTTATTTGTTATGTCACAGGCAGACACACAATCTGCAAATTTTTGGGGTGAGCCCTAATAGCTTGACAAAGGGGATTACCCTGAGAATTTGCAGATCGCGTTTTCTATTAACACTCTTATTCACTGTGCTTAGCTTTGTCAGGGTGTTGGTTTGCTGCTTGCAGGATGTGTTGGAGATGTGTGATCAGGAAGTGTCGGTGCCCATGCAGTGGGCTGCCCTCAGACACCTTTGTTTGCGCTGTGACAATCTCACAGAACTGGATGGCTCATTGGTGAGTCCAGACTGCTACGATCATTACTCTCAGATCACTGGTGAGTCCAGAGATCACTGGTGAGTCCAGAGTGTGATAATCTTACAGAGCTGGATGGCTCACTGGTGAGTAGACTGCTATGATAGTTTCTGATAGATCACCGGTGAGTCCAGAGTGTGACAGTCTCACAGAGCTGGATGACTCACTGGCAAGTCTAGATTTTATTCTGTGAAACTGGATGGATCACTGGTGAGTCTAGACTTTTGCAATTCTGTGGAACTGGGCAAGTGGCTGGTGAGTCTAGACTGTAAGAGTGTTACAGCTTTTGGTAGATGGCTTGTAAGACTAGATGCCTCATGGGTTATAATCTAGAATCAAACTGCTGTGTTTCACGACCTTGTGAGCTCAGCTTGACTCCTCATTCATCCAATCGCCTTGCTGTGTTGCATGACCTTGTGATCTCAGCTTGACTTATTCAGCCAATGAAACTGCTGTGGTTCACAACCCTATGAGCTCAGCTTGACTCATTCAGCCAATCTCCTGGCTGTGTTTCACGACACTGAGCTCAGCTTGACCCATCATTCGGCCAATCAAACTGCTGTGTTTTATGACCTTGCAAGCTCAGCTTGACAGACCATTCGGCCAATGGCTGTTTCGTGACCTTGTGATCTCTGACTCATCATTCAGCCAATGGCTGTATTTCACAACCTTGTGATCTCAGCTTGACTCATCATTCAGCCAATCACCTGGCTGTGTTTCACGACACTGTGAGCTCAGCTTGACCCATCATTCAGCCAATCAAACTGCTGTGTTTCATGACCTTGTGAGCTCAGCTTGTGTTTCATGACCTTGTGAGCTCAGCTTCACTCAACATTCAGCCAATCAAACTGCTGTGTTTCATGACCTTGCGAGCTCAGCTTGACTGACCATTCAGCCAGTGGCTGTGTTTCACGACCCTGTGAGTTCAGCTTGACTCATCATTCAGCCTGGCATCAGAGACCCAAATCACGTTTGAAAGAATTACTCCTTTTTTTGTGTGTCGACTTACTGTGTATGTGTCCACCCACCTTAGACTTGTCAATATCAGCAACAACAATGAGTAAGAAACTTTCATAGTCAGATACGCTGAACCTGCTGAGCGGTATCATTTCCTTCCCTGTTGTCCCGCAGCGACTCTGTCCGCGGCTGGAGATGGTGGATCTGAGCAGGAACAGATTGTCCACGACTGAGGTCTACCTGGGGGTGAGTTCATTGCCGCGCACATTTCCTGTACCCAAAACAGTACCGCACTTACTTACTTACTGCCTTTGCACCTGTCAACATTCAGGGCACAGCAAAGGTTCTCCGCACCATCCTATCTTCAATGATGATGATCGCTTTTATATATAATAGCGCTATTTTCCACTCTCGAGCAGACTCGTTGCGCTTTTGTGGCACATGTTTCTAAATGTGTGACTAGCTTTTTGTAGCATGTTTTGAACATCCACTGCAGTGGTGTACTTACAATACCGTTTGGTTGTTAACATGGCTGGTGCCATGTGAAACTGCTGCTGTCTTGGTGCGTTCTGTGTACACCATACAACCATGCACCATTTTTCACGTCACTTCATGCAAAACCACATACGTAAAGTGCATGGGTGTTTAGCTATAACCTGCCACCTGCACTTTTGACAGAATGACAGGGATCTTTTGTGTGCTACTGCAGTGACATGGGGGGGGGGGGGGGGAATGGATACTGAAATAAGAGTCAGCACAGAAAGTTGACCCTGGAGAATTTTTGGCGAATCACTCAATGGTACCCCACCTGTGACCAGGATCCTTCAGCTCAACCTCTACTGTTCTGTGCCGTGTTGTTGTGGGCCGCCCTCTTCTCCTCCTCCCTCGCCCTGGTAAAGCCACGCTGGTTGACTGGGCGTAAAACACCAAGTTACCTACCTACCTACCTCCTCTTCCCCTCAGGTGTCCAGTGGATTGTGGTTGCGGAGTTGCCTTCCTTCCGGAGCACACCGTTTTTGTGTGTGTTTTGTTGAATTTAGCTTTGTTGATTGTGCGCTTTACTGAAGTAAGTGTGGCTGATGTGTGTTCTGCAGTACCTGATGGAGCTGACTTACGTAGACCTCAGTTACAACGTCCTCACTGTCCTGCCGTCATTTTCCGCCACCGCCAAGAAGAAACTGCGGGTGCTCCTGCTGGCCGGAAATAAACTCGTGGACCTGTCAGGTTTGTAGTAACTGCATGGAATGATCTAAAACTCGGAGTGGCGAGTAAGTAGGTTGGTGTTTTACGCCCAGTCGTCTGGTACGGTTATATCAGGGCGATTTGGAGTGGCGAAGACTGTACATATTCACACATCACCATTTTTTCCTTGTGAGCTCAGCTTGACTCATCATTCAGCCAATCAGACTGCTGTGTTTCATGACCTTGTGAGCTCAGCTTGACTCATCATTCAGCCAATCAGACTGCTGTGTTTCATGACCTTGCGAGTTCAGCTTGACTGACCATTCAGCCAGTGGCTGTGTTTCACGACCCTGTGAGTTCAGCTTGACTGACCATTCAGCCAGTGGCTGTGTTTCACGACCCTGTGAGTTCAGCTTGACTCATCGTTCAGCCTGGCATCAAAGACTGAACTCGCAAGGTCATGAAACACAGCAGTTTGATTGGCTGAATGATGAGTCAAGCTGAGCTCACAAGGTCATGAAACACAGCAGTTTGATTGGCTGAATGATGAGTCAAGCTGAGCTCACAAGGTCATGAAACACAGCAGTTTGATTGGCTGAATGATGAGTCAAGCTGAGCTCACAAGGTCATGAAACACAGCAGTTTGATTGGCTGAATGATGTGTCAAGCTGAGCTCACAAGGAAAAACTGGTGATGTGTGAATATGTACAGTCTTCGCCACTCCGAATCACCCTGATATAACCGTACCGGATGACTGGGCGTAAAACACCAACCTACTTACTTGCCACTCTGAGTTTCAGACATCATTTAGACAGGCACTAATTCTTGGTCCTCCCGAGACACCAAGCTTGTTTTATTATCTCATGTGAGAAATTTAAATATGAGGTTAAATCTACTTGTATGGCAAAAAAACAAATTCGCCTGTGTCATGCATTTTATAAAATGACAAATCTGTCGTAAAATCACTGGTTTGCATTTTTTTTTTATGAAGAATACCTTTTGGGAAGGAGATGATGTTTGTGATGGTGTGATGAGATATCCCAATACATTATTTCAAGTGTTGTGAAGATGGTGGTATGAGTAATTGTGATGGGTAGTTCCAGGTGTATTGGACGTGGTGATGTGTGAATAATTTGTGATGAATATTTCCAGATAGCAAAGCAACTACTGCATGTATAGGATGCATGATTCCATGTGTTGATGAAGTGGATGGTGATGATCTGAGTGTAAAATTGCAATGGATGTTTCCAGGCGTGGAGGACATGTTAAATCTTGAGGAGCTGGACGTGTCGGAGAACCTCATCAGCAGCCATAAGTGTCTGCTGCCTGTCCGTGCCCTCTACCGCCTGGACAAGGTGAGCATTCATAAGTAAACAGACCTGTTTACTCATGCAGTTTGGGCATATTTTGTACGCCTACATTTTCAGCATATGAAAATACAACAATTGAAAAAAGAAAGAAAGAACAAAATCAAATATTTTGAGACATGTTTTGCGGTTTGTTCGTTTTCCAGTTTGCGATTTATTCGTTTTCCAGTCCAGAATATGCCCAGTTCTGGGTTTTTAGTCGCACATGTGTAAGTCTCACAACCTCTCACTGCCGTAGTGTTGGTTTTTGGATTGATTGTATTGTCCTATCAGGAAACGGACAGGTATCATGGGGAACAACTGTAATTAGTGCTGTGTTAATGAATGAGGCACTGTGTCTGTCTGGATTGCAGCTGAACATGCAGGACTGTACTGCCAGCATTCAGAAAAGGGACAAGTGTAACAGTGAATAGCTGTAATTAGCGTTGTGTTAATTAATGCGAGATTGTGTCTGGAGTACAGCTGAACATCTGGAGTACAGCTGAACATAAAGGACTGTCTTATCAGGAAATGGACAGGTATCATGGTGAACAGCTGTAATTAGCGTTGTGTTAAATGATGTTGGACTGTGTGTATCTGAACTGCAGCTGAACATGAAGGACTGTCCTATCAGAAAATGGACAGGTATCCTGGTGAACAGCTGTCATTAGCAAGGTGTTAATTAATGAGGGATTGTGTCTAAATTACTGCTGAACATGAAGGACTGTCCTATCAGGAAACCGACAGGTATCATGGTGAACAGCTGTAATTAGCGTTGTGTTAATTAATGAGGGACTGTGTGTATCTGGAGTACAGGTGACCATGAAAGACTGTCCTATCAGGAAACAGACAGGTACCATGGTGAACAGCTGTAGTTATTGTTGTGTTAATTAATGAGGGATTGTGTCTGTCTCAACTGCAGATGAGCATGAAGGGCTATCTTATCAGGAAATGGGCAGGTATCATGGTGAACACCTGTAATTAGCATGGTGTTAATTCATGATGGACTGTGTCTGAATTACTGCTGAACATGAAGGACTGACTGCCGCCCTGATATAACCGCAATGGTTGACTGGGCGTAAAACACCAAGTTACTACCTGCCAGCATCAGGAAGCAGACAGGTGTCCAGGTGAACAGCTGTAATTAGCATTGCGTTAACTGATGCAGGACTCTGTCTGTCTGGATTGCAGCTAAACATGAAGGACTGTCCTGCCAGCATGAGGAAGGACCACAGGCTGTTGGCTCTGCAGCATATCTCCACAGTGTCCCTCTCCCGCAAGGTACCGTCTGGGAATGTCTGCTCATTGATCACTTTTACATAGCGCTGTTCTCTGCTGTCTTCTTCTTCATCCGTAAAGGGTCCAATTTCAGCATTCTGATGACTGACACTTTTAGTGCATGCTGGGTTATTTTGGTGTTGCCATGATCTACCAGACTCTGTCATGGGCTATAGGATCTTTAATGTGCGTGTGTGATCTTTTTGCATGCGTGTTCATACAGGGGACCTCGGTCTTATCTGAACGACTCTTGAGCAGACTCGCTGCACTTTTGTCGCACATGATTCGAAATGAGTGACAAGCTTTTGATAGTGTGTTTTGAATATTCACTGAAGTGGTGTACGTACAGGGCTGTTTGGTTGTTAACCCACTTGGCCCCAGACCAGCCGCTGCCCTTTCGCTACGAAATTCCTTGTGAAGGGAAGTAACTGTGTCAAATGATCCTGGTGTACAACTTTAAAAATCAATAGTAAACACCAAACAAAAGTTACAGCTCACTTCGTATTTTTCCCAGTTTGTGAATAGTGTTCTTGTATATCCAACAGGTTTTGATTTTTTTCACTAAAAAATTAAAGCATAAAAAAGAAAAATCCCAAGTCAGAAATGTCCACATCTGAATGTCAGGTTTTGGGGGGCCTACGGGGTAACCGACTTTGCAAAATTTCCAGTTTGAATCTCCAAAGATGAAGCTCTGTGAGTTTGTTAGGGTGCCCACGGTAAGCAACTGAGCCAAATTTGCAGTTCAAATCTCAAAGGATGAAGCTCCAAGGCCATTGCTAACAGTAGAGCTTTTGTTTATTTTCAGCCATCTATCGCGCATCCACCTCGCAATGTTGAAAATTCACAGTGTCTCTCAAACTTCGCCAAACTTCAAACAAACGACATCGCCAGAAGTAGTAAACAATAGCGGAAACGAGGCTACAAGTCTCGTGAGAATCCCATTCCTATTTGCATAAGCCGAAAATGCTAGTACAGAGCGTCTGCTAGCCGGCCGCTACCGGGCAGTCTGGGGTTTCGCGGTAAAGAAAAAGAGCGGGCAGTAATGGGCGGTCTGGGGCCAAGTGGGTTAACATGACTTGTGCCACGTGAAACTGCTGCCATCACAGTGTGTTCTGTGTACACCGTACAACCATGCGCCATGTCACATCACTTCATGCAAAGCCGTATGCATGGGTGCATGCATGTTTAGCTGTAACCTGCCACCTGCACTTATGGCAGAATGACTGGGATCTTTTATGTACTGTGGTAACATGGCATGTCTCTTTACCTTTGGTGTTTTGTGTGTCTCTTTTACGTGCTGGAGTCTGTGGACATCTCTGTTTGTCTGTCCATCTTGTTCTCTGAGAACGTTGTTCAAGAGTACTTGTGTGGAAGATATTTTTGCATTCATGAAGGAGACAGATGTCTCACCAGGTGCAAGAAATAAGGCTGTGTTGTGTCCAAAATTGTGAGCCATGTTTTTTGCTTGTGATTTAATGGCCTTCGTCCTGAGGTGACTTTTTTTAGCAGGAAATTAAAATCCAAGAACTAGCTAACTAAGGGCGCTGGTCCATGGGCGGTTTTGGACATAATGTGGTTGAGGAGGAACATTCAAAACTCATGCGGTCGAAACTATCCATCTTAAACAGACTGGCTGCCACACGATACAACCAAAAACTGATGGGTTCAAGTGAGGGGAAGGGGTTTTATTATTTTAATTTTTAATCTTCACCATTCTAGACATACTATGGCAGGATAAATATATATACATGGACATAAATTATATGCCACACAATGATTATTAGTTATGTGAGTAGATAATCTCAGTAAGGACATAACAAAATAACAGGCACACTCACAAGCAGTGTATAACATGTAAAGCTATAAGAGACCAAAACAGATTGCAAACAAAAGACAACAACAACAACAAACCAATAACAACAACAACAAACAGATACCGCGAGGGGAAGGTTGATTTGATGTATTCAACCTTGCTGCTTGAGAGTTACCATCCCTTGTGACCTCTGGCCTGTTCCTCACTTCGGTCCCAATGGCTGGCTCTCATTGGCTGGTGGATGCAGTTCATCCATTTGGAATAGATATAGCATGCTTTAGTTGAAATGGATGTGCTGAGCTGTTTTACCCATATGGCTATGCTGACTCACAATTCATTCGGGATCAGGTTCAGACTGTCCTCCTCAACCATATGTTGTTGTTGTTGTTGATCACTTTTGTGTATGTTCACCGTTCTTGAGCAGACTCACTGCACTCGCATGTGAGTCGACATGAGTGAATAGTTTTTTATAGCGCATTTTTTGAATATCCACTGAAGTGGTGTACTTACAGCGCTGGCATGGCTGGTGCCACATGAAGCTGCTGCCATCTCGGCGCATTCTGTGTCACCATACAACCATGCACCATGTCACTTCATGCAAAGCCACATACGTAAGGTGCATGCATGTTTAGCTGTAACCTGCCACCTGCACTTTTGGCAGAATTGCTCAAACAGCTTACATATAAGCGCCTGAACTGTTTGTCCATCCTGAGGTAACCCTGTGCAATTTACAAGATGCTAAAATCCAATCTCTAAGTAACTAATTGGTGTTTTTTTGTTGTTGTTGTTTTTTGTTTTGTTTTGTTGAACTTCTTTGTCTCTTTAGGAAATTTGGGTTGCCTTACCTGGGTAAGGCACAGCAGCCGCAAGAGCAGCGCTACCCATTCCTATCAGTGCGTGCAGTGTTTTTGCATGTCCAGACAATGCTATGGCTGCCAGTGTTTGGGATTTTTAACGTGCACACAGATATTTATGCATGCAATTGCACATAGGGGTTGTATGAACACAACAAGAGTCTTCACTGGAAGTTGACTCTGGAAAAAAATTCCCTTGCTGCACCAGGGACTCGAACCCGTGTCAGCATTGTGCCTGGGTTTTCCGTCGGACGCTCTACCAGCTGAGCTGTTCACACTGTTCCTGTTGGTACTTCTCTTCCACACAACGCTATGTCCGTATCTGGATGTGTGCGCACTCTCATGTGTGACCCTCGTCATACAGTCTGTGCACCTCTCTGTGTGTTTGTCAGCGTCAGTGTCCATTTGTATGGTGCAGTTTTATTCCGTGTAGATAACCACATGCTCACAGCGCTTGGCAAAGATGATGAATGGGGGTGGGGGGTGGATTGGGGAAACCGATGCGGGGAAGGAAGTGACAGGGTGATTGAGAAGTTGAAAACAAATGTGATTTTTTGGCTCCTGCTGATTTGTGTGTGTGTTTCTCTCTCTGTGTGTCTTGTGCAAGTTGCAGTCTGCACATAAGACTTCATTACTTCGTTGTTTCAGTTTTCCCTTGACAACCGCCTTGTGACTCCCAAGGAAATCCAGGTCAGTTGGTCTGCCCTTTTGACTGAAGGATAACAGTGCACATAAAAAAAACACGCCACACAACATGCTCACTGTAAGAAGCGCAATGAGTTAAGCACACACAGGCACGCACGCGCACACACATATACACATGCACGTGCATGTGCTCACACACACACCTACACATGCACATGCACATACACACACACAAACACCAACACAACAACACAACACACACACGCACGCACGCACGCACGCACGCACACACACACTACACACACACACACATACATGCACGCACACATACATACACATGAACACACACACACACACACACACACACACACACACAAACAAATTGAATAAATCCTTGATTTTACACAGGAGTCTTTCGGTTGTTTTCAGAATTCCAGGGCAGCACTGATCCACCGTCAGTACATCACCCATCGTAGGGAACCCCGACGGACTGCTGATCACCCAGACGGAACATCAGAGACAATCCAAAACCGTGGAGACCAGCACCCCACTACAGAAGAAGTGACAGTGAACTTCTCTTCAATGCACAAGAAGAAGGGGCGTAAAAAGGCTAAAGCTCGCATGACGGAGATTCCAGACATGGATACATCCACTGGCGGAGACTTTTCATCGAGAGACGTCACACCTTGTGAGTGTGGTTGGCCGTGATGCGTCATGGATGTAGTTTTTGTTTAGGTACCTGTACTCATGCATGGCTTAGCGAAACGTCTGGAGGAGCCTTTTTCTGGTGTGTGTGTGTGCGTGTTTGTGTGTGTTCATGTGTGTGTATGTGTGTGTGTGTGTGTGTGTCTACATCCATGCATGCGTGTGTGTGTTAGCGTGTGTGTATGGATGTGTGTGTGTGTATGTGTGTGTACATGTGCATGCATGCATGTGTGTGTGTGTGTGTGTGTGTGTGCGTGTTTGTATGTGTGTGTGTACATGTGCATCCGTGCATGTGTGTGTGCATGCATACATGTGTGTGTCTTCACGTTATCTTTTGCTGATGAAAAAGCCCAAATACAGTTTGACCGCCATCATTCAGACAGAAGACATGAACTGATGCAAACCTTGTCAGAAATGACCTCTGGGTAGCCTCAGATTGTATTGATTGTAATTCTTCGGGGGGGGGGGGGTAATTCTGGACCGTCCTAGATTTCAGAGTTTTTCCTTTGAAGTAGTTCCCATGCCGGAGGGTTCACTGTAGAGGCTACGAACTGGCAAAAAATCCTGCCTTCTGTTCCAGCCAGCACGCCGAAGACTCCAAGCCGCATGGAAGCCCTGGCGCAGCTTCGCAGGCTGGAGGTGCAGGAAAAGAGGGCAGAGTTGGAGCACCTGCGTCGTTACTACGGCGACAGCTGGTTGCAGGCGGTGGAGGACCAGGCCGTCCTGCCCCACCCCTCCTCCTCCTCCGCTGTCGCCCATGCCGCCGATTCCACCTCGGATGGTGCAGCGGAGATGCCGCAGAGTTCCAGAAAGCCTGCAGGGAAGGAGGACAACAGCATGACTGTGGTTGTGGAGCTGCACAACGGCATCGCCGGGAAGTCTGAGCTTCAATCCGCCGCCAGCAGGAACAGCGCAGCAGGCGGCAGGAGGCTGGGCGATCCAGCAGAGGGAGCTTTCCACAAAGACGCCATGTTTCTGAGCTCGGAGTCCGGTGCCGAGGATGGCGGCGCCAGCGACGTGCCTGCCCGAGCTTCTGCCGGACTTCAGCCATGTGGTGACGATTTTCACGCAGACGATGACTCATGGAGGACTGAAGAGATGTTGTTGAGTGGCAACAGTCAGTTGGCTGCTGGGAAGGATCGCAGCGAGGCGGAGGAGAAAGACGGACACATAAAGAAGGGGGAAGAGTCGCCAGGCTTGTGGGACAGTTTACACGACACCATGATTGAGCCAGGTAAGTACAAAAGTGTGCATGACACCTTGATTGAGCCGGGTAAGTACAAAAGTGTGTATGACCCCATGATTGAGCCAGGTAAGTACAAAAGTGTGCATGACACCTTGATTGAGCCAGGTAAGTACAAAAGTGTGTATGACCCCATGATTGAGCCAGGTAAGTACAAAAGTGTGTATGACCCCATGATTGAGCCGGGTAAGTACAAAAGTGTGCATGACCCCATGATTGAGCTGGGTAAGTACAAAAGTGTGTATGACCCCATGATTGAGCCAGGTAAGTACAAAAGTGTGTATGACCCCATGATTGAGCCAGGTAAGTACAAAAGTGTGCATTACCCCATGATTGAGCTGGGTAAGTACAAAAGTGTGCATGACCCCATGATTGAGCTGGGTAAGTACAAAAGTGTGCATGACCCCATGATTGAGCCGGGTAAGTACAAAAGTGTGCATGACACCATGACTGAGCCGGGTAAGTACAAAAGTGTGCATGACCCCATGATTGAGCCGGGTAAGTACAAAAGAAAAGGAATGAGTTCAAGTTAGGTAGACTTGAGATAAATATAGTCATACCGTCCCTAACAGTCTTTATTGTCTCTGTGGACATAAACAACATTGAACAGAACACATCTGCCATTTTCAAGGACGAAGGTCTTGAAAGTCTGTGAAAAATGAATGATTCAACGGACATAAACAACACTGAACAGAACACATCTGCCATTTTCAAGGACGAAGGTCTTGAAAGTCTGTGAAAAATGAATGATTCAACTGAGGTCTTTGGAATTTTGTGAATTTTGACTTCAGTCAAACTGAAAAGCCGATAACTCCCTGGCTTTGAGAATAACTAGCTAGATAATAGCTTTATTCTTTGGCTGATGTGAAATTATATTTTATAAACTGTAAAATGGCAATACTTTGGCTTCTGTACTGTATATGAAGGACATAAATGTATGAGGTGGGAAATCAAAAGGTGAGCAGTCTTACAGATTTGTTCCTTTGAATTTTGAAGAAAGAAAGAAAGAAAAGTCTTCAGAGTCTGTGAAACATTATTTGTGAATTTTGGAATAAAACATGGGGAAACCCTGATTTATGGGGTGTGTTGCATTTTCTCTATCTCGTTGTGAGTGAAATCAAGTTTGTAATCAAAGAACAATGAATTCTGTTCAATTGCACACCTTTGGAGCAGTGAAAGTTTAAAGTATTAGCAAACTATTAGATGTTATCCCCCCCCCCCCCCCACCCAACCCCATGAGCAAATAATTATGGCTGAGTGTAACTGTACTTCACTGTCATGGTTATGCCAGACTAATATCTGTATGGTTGTCATTTTCTATTACCCATGGCACTGTCATGGTTATGCAAGACTGATCTCTGTTTGGTTGGTCATTTTTTGTTGCCCATGGCACTGTCTTGTTGCCCATGGCACTGTCTTGTTGCCCATGGCACTGTCTTGCAAGACTGATAACTGTATGGTTGAGTCATTTTTTTGTTACCCATGGCACATATCATGGCACGAATGTGGGTATATATATATAATAGTGATTTTAAGTGCCTTTTAGCCTGGATGGATGTATTTTTGAGAAGACGCAGTTTGGGGTGGGGGGGGGGGGGGGGGGGGTGTACATGTGTTTGAGTGTGTGAGTAAATGTTACTTAACTTAAGGGTGTGACAAACTAGTATTTGTGTGAACGATATGGGCACCATTGTGATTGCAGCTGTGGTGTTTATTCACTTGATTTTATATTTAAAAAATCTAATCAAGTGAGTGAAAGTATATAGTATTTCAAATTAATTTCAATTTCAAGGATTAATAAAGTATTATTGTATTGCATTGCATCAGAGGACCAGAGTGATCCCTTCATTGTGACACTGCCAGACAACCCTGATGGCCACCTCATCATCACTGTGTCCCCACGCTACCTCGTGGAGAAAGACATCAACGGCGCTATTCAAGACAAGCTGGACTTACAGGTCTGTTTTTAATTAATCAAAAAAACAAAAGTGTCTATAGTACTCACCTCATGGAGAAATGTCATCATCAATCGGTCAAATTTTGTAACTGTTTCAAAGCAACATTGTGGAAACTTGGGAGAGATGGGATGGAGTGTAGTCAAGATTCAAGATTACTTCATTATCTCATCAAAGAAATTAACACATGGCTGAACTTTAACCACATCACAGGACACAATAACACATATTGCGTATTTTAGGACTGAAAGAACAGTTGTAGAAAAGTTATATATTAAACTAGTACTTTACATAATTTACACACACACACACACACACACACACACACACACACACACACACAAACACAAACACACACACACTGCAAATACATGCATTACTGATGGTAGGGTTGGTAGAAGTGAGAACAAGTAAGTAAGTAACTTTGTGTTTTACGCCCAGTCAACAGTGAGAAGAAAAGAATGACTAAACCAGTATGTAGGAGAGAAGGGGTGGGGTTTCAAAGGGACACCATGACAAACTGTTTACAAGAGAAGCAGACAGCAGTGCACTCATGTGTGTGCGTTGTGCAGTGTCTGCAGTCGGTGCGGGTGGAGGTGGAGGAGGTGCAGAGTCGGCCAGGGGAGGCGGAAGGCATGGACAACACAGTGGACATCTCCCTGAAGGAGGTCTGGGTCTTCCTGGACTTCAGCTACGTCCGCAAGGACCGCAGGTGTCGGGTTTACGTCATGGAGGACTTCATCACAGCACAGGTGTGCGGGTGTTTGTGTGTGTTGGGGGTGGGGCATAATGGGTAGGTGTTGGTGAATGGAGGTGAATGTTTTGTGGGTGTGCTTGTCCGAGTGTGAGTGTGTGTGTGTGTGTGTGTCTGAAAGAGAGTGAGAGATCATGTGTGTGTGTATGAGAGAGAGAGAGAGAGAGTGTGTGAGAGATTGATTGATTGATTGATTGAACTTTATTTCTCAACGGTGAAGATATTAGCACAAAGGCTGACACACATATCTGCCATTGCTACAGTACTACTAATAACCAAGACATTCACAGTGAAATATTACAGAAGGATATAGACAAATACAGCATCAGTAAAAATAAAATATAAAATAAATAAGATAATAATAATAACAACAACAACACATATAAAACCAGACAGCGATTGCAACGGAAATGGAAAAAATAGCAGTGAAAAACAACTGGAGTGAAGTCTAAAACTCAGTTAAACACACACACACAAACTGGGTAATTTACAGAGAGAGCAGGGGAAGGGGAGGGATAAAATTAAGCGTAAAAAATGACAAGAGAGAGGGAGAGAGCATGTTTGTGTGAGAACATGTGTGTGTCTGTGAGGGAGAGAGTATCTGTGTGTGTGTTTGTGTGAGAGCATGTGTGTGTGTGTGTTTGAGAGAGAGAGAGATGTGCTTGTGTGTCAGAGAGAGACGGAGCATGTGTGTAAGTGAGAGCATGTTTGTATGTGTGTGTGTGTGTGTGTGTGTGTGTGTGTGTGTGTGTTTTGGAGAGAGGGAATTGAAGAGAACATACATGTGTGTGGTATTCTGATAAGAGAGAGAGAGAGAAAGTTCTTGTGTGTGATGCTGTTTGTTGTCCTCCATTATTCTGTAAAAAGCCCAGTGTTTTTTCAAGAAGTCCAAGGGGATGGGGGGGTGAGGGAGAGAGTGGCGTTCTGATGATCAAGAGGAGGAGGTTGGCAAGCTTTTGGCATGTTCGTTGTTTTAGTCAGCGCTGTTTATTTGTTCCCTTAAAGTCAGATCATTTGTCTTTCAGCCTTCCATGTTGCAAAACTAGGTGAATAAAACATCTGAAGCAGAGTCTACACCTTGTTTACTTTATGTTGATTGTTCTGCTCCCCTTGTTGCCCACAGCACTTCATGGAACTTGTGCAGCCATTCATGGATGCCAAGGTAGAAGCCGCCATGAAGAAGGAGCAGGTCCAGTACCAGGTGAGCGGAGTTCACAACTGTTGTATGTGGTGTGGCACCAGTCAGCACACAAGGGAGTTAATCAGCGCTTGAAATACGTAACACAAATGCAACGACAAAGACCTGAATTGCCTACGGTAACTCTCACCTGGCATGAGTGTAAATACAAGGTACATAACTCCACCAGAGGTGGATGAGCCGCCTACAGTAACTCTCACCTGGCATGCAAGTAAATACAAGGTACATAAACTCCACCAGAGGTACATCCTTGGCCTGTACCTCTGCTGTACCTCTGATGGAGTTATGTACCTTGTATTTACACGCATGCCAGGTGAGAGTTACCGTAGGCGAATCAGGTCTTTGTTGTTATATTTGTGTTATGTATTTCAAGCGTTAATTAACTCCCTTGTGTGTTGATTCTGCACGAGCGCTCAGGGCCTCGTTCTGTTTCAGATTTGTGGCACCCGTGTTGCTGTCTGTCTGCACTCTCAGACACAAAAGCTCACATGAAGTGGACTGCCGGACAAGTCTGAAGCCCTGTTGTTATTTGCCTGTACGGCAAGGCAGAAAAAGTAGATTTCTGGTCTCAGAACAGACGAAAATGCTTGCTGGTTCTGGTACCCTGGCAGACATTTCCTCAAGGCTGGAGACTGACAGACTTTGTGTGTGTGTGTGTGTGTGTGTGTGTGTGTGTGTATGTGTTAGAGTCTTGTAGACTTTCGTTTCTTGTTCACAAAGATTTTTTTTTAAAGTGAATGTTTTGAAAGATTTACCCTGTCTTTTACCCGAGCTGTCAACCACAGTGAAAGTCTCGACGACTACAGCCGTGCCGATAAATGGAAGTGGGAGTGGGTATCAGTAAATAGTATCCTCGGTTGGTCTAGTCTGAGACGTGACAAGCTGATGGGACACTCAACGCTCAATGCTTGTTGGTAATTGTGTTGTTATTGTTTTACTTGTTGCTGCATAACCCCTTGCAGTGACATCATTTTCAGTAGGATGAAACAGGAAGATGATCAGTTGAGCTGGAAATGAAAGTTTGTGAGGAGATGAAGAAGGAACGCATCGGCACGTGATTTCATGATGCTACAGTTATTTTTAGTTCCTGAAAAATGACCTCAGGACAACCTCAGATTGTGTAGATTTTTGATCTTTTGTGGTGGGAAAACTCCGGAGAGGGGTGGGGATGGGTAGGGAGGTGTAATGTCCAACTAGCAGATGACATAATGTTAATCAGCATTATCTCCCTTATAGTGCTATTTGCCGTATGGGGGGGGGGGGGGGGGGTGGGGGGGGGGGGGGGGGGGGGAGTATAGAGGTGGGGGACATGGAGATTATATACCATCGCTACACTGTCACCACCAGAATGATTCCTGCATTAAGATGGGCAGCGATGAGATCCATTTAAAGTTTCAGTAGGAAGTGATGGACAAAGTCACAAGACAGTGTCCACAAGCCACAACCTTTTTGAAGAGAAAGGAGAGCTGAAGCGATATCGAACCGAGGTCCTTCTGCTTACCAACCTAACGCCTTACCGCTAGGCCAAACCGGCTCACACTACGCATATTTTGTGTGTATCATTATCAAGTTGCTTAGTACCGGCGCATGTGCAAATATCACTATAAGGGAGATAATGCTGATTAACATTATTTCGTCAGCTAGTTGGGCATTACAGGGGGCATGCAGTGGGGGGCATCCCAATGTTTCAGGATTTTTTGCCTGCAGGCAAGAAGGTTGTGCTGCGATGCCCAAAGTGCAGCAGCTACCACGTGATACATCTGGAAGCAGGGGCAGAGCACTCACACACCGCTGGCCTCTTCCCTCCCCTTGGACAGTGCCGGGGGGGGGGGGGGGGGGGGGGCATGCTGCCAGACCCCTTTATTTTTCAGTTTTCCCTTTGAAGCAGTTCCCATGCCTGTGTGCGCATTGCATTCTGGGTTTGTTTGTGGTGCCTGAATTGCAGAGGTCAGTTCAGCAAGGGTCAAGCTCACGCAGTTGTCGCCAGCACAGGCATTGGTCACTGTGTGCTTTGCAATCTGTGTTTGTTTGCAGTGCCAGAAATGCAGTGGTCAGTTCAGAGAGGGTCAAGCTCACACCATCATCCCCAGCGCGGGCATTGGTCACTGTGTGCATTGCATTCTGTGTTTGGTTGCAGTGCCTGAAGTGCAGCGGTCAGTTCAGAGAGGGTCAAGCTCGCACCATCATCCCCAGCGCGGGCATTGGTCACTGTGTGCATTGCATTCTGTGTTTGTTCGCAGTGCCAGAAATGCAGTGGTCAGTTCAGAGAGGGTCAAGCTCGCACCATCATCCCCAGCGCGGGCATTGGTCGCTGTGTGCATTGCATTCTGTGTTTGGTTGCAGTGCCTGAAGTGCAGCGGTCAGTTCAGCAAGGCGCAAGCTCACACGGTCGTCCCCTTGGAGGGCATTCCTCGCACAGGCAGCAGCAAGGACTTCAAGTCCATGGCGGATATAGGGGGTGAGGATGTCGGCAGCAAAGTGGCTGGCTGGCTGGTTGGCCAGTAGATTAGCTGCTTCACTAGCTGGCTGGTTGGGTAGTTTTACTGGCTGGCTGCTTGGTTTATAGTTTCACTGGCTGGTTGGGTAGTTGGCTGGTTGGCTGGCCGGCCAGTAGATAGTTACGTTGCTGGTTGGTTAGTTTTACTGCTGGCCAGTAGATTAGTTATGTTGCTGGTTGGTTAATTTTACTGGCTGGCTGGCTGGCCGGTAGATTAGTTTCAGTGCTGGTTGGTTTTACTGGCTGGCTGGTTGGTCTAGTTTTATTGGCTGGTTGGGTGGTTTTACTGGCTGGCTGCTTGGTTTATAGTTTCGCTGGCTGGTTGGGTAGTTGGCTGGCTGGCTGGCTGGCCAGTAGGTTAGTTACATTGCTGGTTGGTTAGTTTTATTGGCTGGCTGGTTGGTTTATAATTTCACTGGCTGGCCAGTAGATTAGTTACATTGCTGGTTGGTTAGTTTTACTGGCTGGCTGGGCAGTAGATTAGTTACTTTGCTGGTTGGTTATTTTTTTTTTTACTGGTTGGTTTAGTTTTATTGGCTGGTTGGGTAGTTGGCTGGTTATCTGGGTAGTCAGTAAATTCACTGGTTTGGGTGGCTGGTTAGTTTCACTGGCTGGATGTTGGTTAGTTTTCCTGGTTGGTTAGTGACACCAGCTGGTTGGCTGGTTTCACTGTCTGGGTAGTTGGCTAGTTAGCTGGCTGGCCAGTGGGTAAGTTGGTTCACTGTCTGGTTAAGTGGCTAGTTTATCACTGAATATGCTTTTAGGCAAGGGTCAATACTATTAAGAAAAACGTTTTGGGATAGAAATCCCCAAGGGAGTGAATTGACTGATTAGTTTGCCCTGAATCTAAGACTTTGGTCATAATTTTTTTAAAGTCTGAGTCTGATGATGCTATTTATACCCCCTTGTACCCCCCCCCCCCCCACCCCCTTTCTGCGCCCCCCACACACACGAAGTTAAGGGTGTAAATTGGAATCACCATGTCCATCTGGTCAGGCGTGTGCCTGTCTGTGCATCCGGGTTTGCCCCAAGAATATCTTTCAAACCACTCAACCTTTTGAAACCTAATTTGATATGGTGGTGCATCATCATGGGCTGGAGTGTCATGCGAAAAAACAAAAAAAGGGGTTGCTGTCGGCAGAGTGAAGGTCAGAGTGAAGGCTTATAATCCAAATATGATTGTTTCTGCTATATTCTGAGCAGTGATTCTCTTGCAACCAAACTTATTGCGATGGGGGATCATCATAAGCCGAAGCGTCCGATTGAAAATACTGGACTGCTGTGTTGAGGGTCAAGGTCACAGCGAATGTTTCAGGATTTTTTGCGTGCAGGCGAGAAAGTTGTGCTGCGATGCCCAAAGTGCAGCAGCTACCACGTGGTACGGCTGGAGGCAGGGGCAGAGCACTCCCACGCAACGCTGGCCTCTTCCCTCCCCTCAAACGATGCGCACCGCGACTCCTTCGTTCGAAAGCAGAGCTTTGAGTGAGTGCCTTTCCAACGATGAATATGAATGGTGCGGCAGTGTTTGTAGCTCACCACAGACTGGTTCGTGTGTGGATGTGATGATGATCGAAACGAGAAGTCCGGCAAATCTGAGCTGGATTCTGAGAGTGTATTTTGCTGACAGAAACAATGTGAGAGAAAAAAAACGAGAAGGGGGGGGGGGGGGGGGGGGGGGGGAGGCCATAAAACGTGGGAAGAAATGAAAATGAGATCCGCAGGTTAAAAAAAAGCTCATTTGAGCTTTAACCCCTTCACTGCCATGATGTCATTTGAAAACGACCCATAAAAGTGCGATATTTGAAACCTTTAAGCCTTTCTGTCTTCTTTTTTGCGCTGGCATGTCAAAGGATTTTCATCGAAACGCATAGCATTGAAAGTAGATGTTATAGGACCGGAAAATACACTGTTTGCAGCCGCGACCGTGCATCTTTCAGCCTGGAAATTTTACGTGCTGGGGCAGTGAAGGGGTTAAAAGAAGGCTTCAAGTAGATTCAGGCCCTTTTTTTGGCAGACATTCATTCAGGCAGTGTTGCGCCATATCTTGGGGTGGGGGGGGGGAGGGGGGGGTACTGTTATGCAAGGAGTTTATCATGGCTGACAATGTAGTTATGTCCCCACATAGCTAAGCACTTCTTAACCACATTTTAATGTAGCCTTGATGTTCTTGTGGCTGGTGTCGATCCGTCTCAGCGCAGCCCAAGACCAAGGTAGGGTTCCCGCAGAGCGAAGAGTTTGATCTGCGATGCCAGTACTAACTGCATTTTTTTCACATGGCCTTCTTCCCCAACCCCATCTACAATGCCATTACTAACTTTGTATTTTTTTCCCCCCATGTTTGTATGTTTCCCCCCATGGCGCCCCCCCCCCCCTCCCCCCATCTGTGATGCCAGTACTAACTTTGTATTTTTTCCCATTGCCTTCCTCCCACCCCACAGTCAGCTGATAGCATCGCAGTCACCCAAGGCTCACTCCACCCCCTTGAAGCAGCAGAACAGCGGATTGGACACGCAGGTCACAAGGTCGGAGGCGGAGCGCAGGGGCTCCAAGCCCAGGGCCTTCCGCAGTCTCTTCGGGGCGGATGACCAAGACCACAGGCAGGTCGGGGACAGCCCAGACCCAGCTCCTTCTGTCGGACCTTCGGAGTCTTCGCTTTCGAAACAGGTCAGCATGGTTGAGAGAGAGAGAGAGACATAGACTGTAGTTTGTAGTTAACTGTGTGACAAGTGCCATTAGGTGCGGGGTTAGTTGCTGTGTTACAGGTGCCATTACCTATGACATTAGTTGCTGTGTGACAAGTGCCATTAGATGTGACATTAGTTGCTATGTGACAAGTGCCATTACCTATGACATTGGTTGCTGTGCGACAAGTGCCATTAGGTACAGCATTAGATGCTGTGCGACAAGTGCCATTAGGTACAGCATTAGTTGCTGTGCGACAAGTGCCATTACCTGTGACATTAGTTGCTGTGTAACAGGTGCCATTATGTGTTGCATTAGTTGCTGTGTGACAAGTGCCATTAGGTATGGCATTAGTTGCTTCATGACAAGTGCCATTAGGTGTGGGGTTAGTTGCTTCATGACAAGTGCCATTAGGTGTGGGGTTAGTTGCTTCCTTCATGACCAAAATGCCATTAGGTGTGGGGTTAGTTGCTTCATGACAAGTGCCATTAGGTGTGGGGTTAGTTGCTTTATGACAAGTGCCATTAGGTGTGGGGTTAGTTGCTTCATGACAAGTGCCATTAGGTACGGCATTAGTTGCTGTGACAAGTGCCATTAGGTACAGCATTAGTTGCTGTGACAAGTGCCATTAGGTACGGCATTAGTTGCTGTGACAAGTGCCATTAGGTGTGGGGTTAGTTGCTCTGGTGTTGGCTTGGTGCCTTGGTAGCTGGGTCAGACAATGCAGAAAGTCACAATTAGAAATTATTATTAATAATAATAAATAGTTAAAACGCCAACCCAGAATTGTTCCAAAGTGCTTACAGTTTCTTTTAAACATGTATATTAACAACAAAGGCACAAACGCACAGATGTTTGCACATCCACACACGCACACACAAAAGTTTAAAAAAGAACGCTGATTTTAACAGCATAACACGAAACATGCAGATTTTAAGGATAAACTTCACTGAAACTGTTTGTAGTGACCCAGGTAAGTGTTTGCCAGATGTGTGGAAGTTCCGCAGCATAATGTTTAGGATAAACAGCAGCTGCTGTGGGTGGATCAGACAACAGATCATGCAGTCCTAGTTTGGTCACGGAACCATTTTGTCAGCATTGCAGAGCTGATTGCGTCACACCATGGTTGGGATGGAGGTTGGGATGTCAGTTTCCCCACATTGTTTCAGAGCATTTTGTATAAATAAACCGCCCTGCCCCGTGTTTCAAAACAGATTTTTCTGGCAGCAGTCTTACAATTGAAAGGTGAAATAGAGTGGATGACTTGGATCGACAACTTCTGCTGTAAAAATTCATTTTGCTGTTGTTGTTGGGAATGCAAAATGCTCTCTCTCTTTTTGTTATCTTGTTTTCCTCTTTTTGTTGTTTTGTTGTTGTTTTTTGACTTGTGCTTACCCGTTGTCCGCTGTCTACACAGATGGAAGACCGACCCCTCTTTTAAGAAGCCGTTTGTTCTGGAACCTTCCTTTTCTATTTCTTTTGACTTGTGCTTGCCCTTTGTCCGCTGTCTATCTGCACAGAAGAGACGAAGACCGACCCCTCTTTTATTAAGAAGCTGTGTGTTCTGGAACCTTCCTTTTGTGTTTCTTTTGACTTGTGCTTACCCTTTGTCTGCTGTCTACACGGAAGGGACCCTGATAGAAACGAGCCCTCTTTTAAGAAGCTGTTGGTTCTGGAACCTTCCTTTTGTGTTCTCCCGTAAAAGAACCCCAGACCAAAGAGCGCTTCTTGAGGCACTGATACACCAGCCATTTTGGCTGTATGCTTGAGGAGGACTGTCTGAACCTGATGTGAACCGGATCGTGTGTCAGCATAGCCGTACAGTTGCAACGGCTCAACTCGTTGGTTTCAGCCTGGCCATTCCAACTACAGCATGCTGTATTCCAAACTGATGAACCGTGTTCACCAGCCAGTGAGCTCCCGCCATTTTGAATGAAGTGAAGGAAAGGCCAGAGGTCACAAGGGATGGCAACTCTTCAGTGGCAATGTTGAATATGTTAACCTCCCCTTTGCTTTAACCCATCATTTTTGGCGGCATTGTGTGGCAACCAGTACATTGAAGACGGACAGGTCCATTCGCAGGAGGTTTGAATGGGCCTCAACCATATGGCTGAAACAGCTCATGTATCAGCCAGTACATTTAAGATGGACAGGTCTGACCAAATAAGGTCCAAATGGACCTCCTCAACCATGCTGCTGAAACAGCTCGTGTGTCTGTCAGAGCCTTTAGACCAGTAATGTTTGCTTGATTCTGAGGTTGATGTTAAAAGAGGGGTTCCGTTGTGTTTTGGGGTCCTTGCCCTCAGTGTCCGTTGTGTTTTGGGGTCCTTGCCGTCAGTGTCCGTTGTGTTTTGGGGTCCTTGCCCTCAGTGTCCGTTGTGTTTTGGGGTCCTTGCCCTCAGTGTCCGTTGTGTTTTGGGGTCCTTGCCCTCAGTGTCCGTTGTGTTTTGGGGTCCTTGCCGCTCAGTGTCCGTTGTGTTTTGGGGTCCTTGCCGTCAGTGTCCGTTGTGTTTTGGGGTCCTTGCCGTCAGTGTCCGTTGTGTTTTGGGGTCCTTGCCGTCAGTGTCCGTTGTGTTTTGGGGTCCTTGGCAGTGTCCGGGGGCCTTGCCGTCAGTGTCCGTTGTGTTTTGGGGTCCTTGCCGTCAGTGTCCGTTGTGTCTTGGGGTCCTTGCCGTCAGTGTCCGTTGTGTCTTGGGGTCCTTGCCGTAAGTGTCCGTTGTGTCTTGGGGTCCTTGCCGTCAGTGTCCGTTGTGTTTTGGGGTCCTTGTTGTCAGTGTCCCTTGTGTTTTGGGGTCCTTGCCGTCAGTGTCCGTTGTGTTTTGGGGTCCTTGTTGACAGTGTCCGTTGTGTTTTGGGGTCCTTGCCGTCAGTGTCCGTTGTGTTTTGGGGTCCTTGCCGTCAGTGTCCGTTGTGTCTTGGGGTCCTTGCCGTCAGTGTCCGTTGTGTTTTGGGGTCCTTGCCGTCAGTGTCCGTTGTGTCTTGGGGTCCTTGCCCTCAGTCTGAGTTTTTAGAGGTGCACCAGCAAGCACGCCCGAAGCTAGCCTAAGTTTTGAAAGTTCTGAGCATAGATATTTTAATTTGCAATGTGTTTTGCGAACACTGGTCAGTCGAAACGCTTGGAGGGATCGACAGCATCATGAGCCTCCTGTCATCGAGGGACTCAGACCCCCGCACCAATGAACAGCCTTGATTTTTGTGTGCACTTTGATGCCATTGCGCTAAGAGTTTGTGAGTGTGTGAGGTGTGCGAGTGTACTGACGCGTGCAATGTTGACAGGAAGGTGAGAGACTCCCCAAAGGTCGCCAGCGCAGCAATGCCTTCTACAACGAGCCGCTGCCCGTGGAGTCGCGGCCTCGAAGCAATGCCATTGGTTCACCGGCAGAGTTTGAGAGACAGACTGAGCGCTCTTCGGGCAGCGTTCTCAGTCACAGCAGTGACGTGGAAAGGACTAGATCCTCGGCTTCAAATAGCCTCACTTCTGTGGACACGGTGGGCAGTTCCCAGCTGGCAACATTCGGGGCTTTGAACAACCTCCACTTGGCCCCACACTCAACCAGTGGAATTTTGATGGGAACGGCGTCATCTGTGGACAGTGATGTATCAGTTCTGAACAAGCGGGAGAGCGTGGCCAGCGTGGTTGTGCTGTCCACCACAGCCTCCGCTGAGGAGATGCTCCACATGGATGGTATGAGCAACGGTCAGGGCGAAAGCTTGCCTGGGGAAACCAGCAAGGTTTGGCACCCTGTGGTAAGTAGTGGCGGAGGGAGCAGGGAGTCAGATCCGCCCGTCAACGATAACGCTTCAGCTGTGGAGCGAGGCAAAGTGACAGGGGCGCCGCCGGAGTCGGAGAGTGTGGAGGCGACTCCGATGGGCTCGCCCCTCTCCAGCAGCATCTGCAGCTCCATGGTGTCCAGCGTCTACCACAACTCCCTGCTGCCCCTCGCCAGCGCCTCCAGTGACTACATCACGGCCAGTGACATCAGCCTCGATGGGGAAGCAGGGGACGCCACTGGGGAGGGCAGTGGCATGGGAGCCGAGATTGAGAAAAGTATTTATGATCAGAGCGAGGAGACGGTGAGGAGCGGGTCCCTGCAGAAGGTGTCGGTCTCTTCGGAAGTGGAGGTGCTTTTGGTGGAGGAGGTAAGAGAATTCGACTGCTCTCGCTAAGCTGTACGATTTTCCTCGACCTTCCCAGGGCTGGTTTCGCCCCGATATAACCGTTCTGGTTGACTGGGCGTATAAAAAAACAACCAACGACCAAGTTACCTACTTATTTCCTAGGGCTGGGTTGTTCTGAGGTGACTCTGCGCGGTTGGCAGGACTTTGAAATACATTTACTAACTAACTCCCAGGGCTGGAATTCCCTGAAACGTTCTCCCACAAACTTGAGTGGTTCCCCCGTGATTTTCACTGTTCCTCAAAAAACGAGTGAACAACCACCAGTGAAGGAGATTTAAGACTACAGGCAGATGGGGACTGATTTGAGCCCCCCCCGCCCACCTCCCCCCCCCCATTCCACCCACCCCCACCCTTTTTTTTTCTTTTCTTTTTTCTGTCATCATAGCAACTCAGATGACAGAAAAAGGGGGAAAAAATGGGGTTCTAAAAACAGTCCCCATCTGTGATGACACAACTTGTGTGGATTGCTCGATCTCGTCGCTTTAGACAGTCGCTGCCCTTTGCTCAATGCTCGTTAAAGTACTCGGGAGTAGGGGCTAAGGAGATAAAGGAATTTTTAGCTCTGTGATATGGGCTGAGAAAAAGGGGCTTAACATTAATTTCACATAAAATTAAAAAGTCATCAAGCAGACCAGTGAAAAGGAGGTCTACTGCCTCATCCGTTCTACTAGTCTGCTGGCAGTTTCAGTGGTCATGGACCACCAGGCCAGTGAAAAGGAGGTCTACTGCCTCATCCGTTCTACTAGTCTGCTGACAGTTTCAGTGGTCATGGACCACCAGGCCAGTGAAAAGGAGTTCTACTACCTGGTTCTTTCTACCACAGGTCCGCCGGCAGTCTTAATGGTCATGGACCACTGGACCAGTGGAAAGGAGAGGTCTACTGCCTGGCCCTTTCTAGTGGTCCACTGGCAGTTGTAATAGTCATGGACTGCTGGACCAGTGGAAAGGAGTTCTGCTGTCTGGTTCTTTCTACCGGTCCACTGACAGTTTTAATGGTCATGGACCACCGGACCAGTGGAAAGGAGAGGTCTACTGCATGGTCCTTTTTACTGGTCTGCAGGCACGTTTGATGATTATAGACCACTGGACCAGTGAAAAGGAGTGCTGCCACCTGGTTCTTTCTACCAGTCCACTGGCAGTCTTAATGGTCATGGACCACCAGACCAGTGGAAAGGAATTCCACAGCCTGGCCCTTTACAGTGATCCGCTGGCAGTTTTAATGGTCATGGACCACCGGACCAGTGGAAAGGAGTCCTACTGCCTGGTCCTTTCTAGTGGTCCGCAGGTGGTTTTAGTAGTCATGGACCGCCGCACCAGTGGGAATTTTGATGCTTGCTTGCACATGCTGTGCTTTGGGTGGCTGGTTGTGTTGTGTTGTTTTTTAGCTGTGCATGCATAGTGTTTTTGGTGTTGCATGTTTGCTTTGTATGCGATGTACAAGTGGCATTGAGAACAAGATTTTATCCCTGTCTTCTTGCAGTTTTTATTTTTGTGTGTTTGGTTGGCTGTTTTATGTTTTCTGAAGTTTTTCTGTCCATCTATCTGTGTGAGTGTGTGTGCGCATGCATTCATGTGTGCGTACATTCATTTGTGTGTGAGTGAGGCACGTGTGTGTGTGTGTGTGTGTGTGTGTGTGTGTGTGTGTGTGTGTGTGTGTGTGTGTGTGTATGTGTGTGTGTGTGTGTGTCTGTGAGGCATGTGTGTGCATATTTGTGTGTATGTGTGTGCATATTTGTGGTGTGTGTATGGGTGTGTGTGTGTGTGTGTGTGTGTGTGTGTGTGTGTATGAGGTATGTGTGTGTGTGCATTTCTTCCTCTATTTTGGTCTCAGACTGACAAACCTGCTGTTTCCTGGCAGTCCCAGGAGTGTGCACAGGTGTGGGAGCATCAGGAGGAGGTTGGAGGCACGAACCAGGCATCCCCGGCTCTAACAGCAGCACCGGTGGTCAGCTCAGACAGCCACGCTAGGGGCTCTGAAGGCTACGACTTCAGGCACATCAACCACCGCATGGCTCTCTACCTCATGATGTCAGTCTTTGACAATGACGAGGAGTTTAGGTTTAAGGTCAAGGTCAGTTTGGCAGTGATTTTTTTGTTTTGTTTTTTGTTTCCTTTTTTGTTTGTTGTTTTAACTGACGTATATAATGATTCATGTTGGCTTAGCCACCAGTAATTTGAATGTTGGAGTTTTTGACAGTTGCTTTGAGGTGAGGTCTTGCGGTCATTTCATGTATATTTGTGTTTGCAGCATTGTGTGTCAGCACATGATGATTGTCAGCACTGTCTTTTGTGTCAGCAGAGCTGTGTGTGTCAGCACGTGATGATTGTCACCACACCTTTTGTGTCTGCAGAGCTGTGTGTGTCAGCACATGATGATTGTCAGCACTGTCTTTTGTGTCTGCAGAGCTGTGTGTGTCAGCACATGATGATTGTCACCTCTCCCTTTTGTCTCTGCAGAACTGTGTGTGTCAGCACATGATTGTCACCTCTCCCTTTTTTGTCTGCAGAGCTATGTGTGTCAGCACATGATGATTGTCACCATGTGTGTCAGTACATGATCATTGTCACCTCTCCCTTTTGTTCTGCAGACTGTGTGTTCAGCACATGATGATTGTCACCTCTCCCTTTTTTGTCTGCAGAGCTATGTGTGTCAGCACATGATGATTGTCACCATGTGTGTCAGTACATGATCATTGTCACCTCTCCCTTTTGTGTCTGCAGAGCTGTGTGTTAGCACATGATGATTGTCAGCACTGTCTTTTGTGTCTGCAGAGCTGTGTGTTAGCACATGATGATTGTCACCATGTGTGTCAGTACATGATGATTGTCACCTCTCCCTTTTGTCTGCAGAGCTGTGTGTGTCAGCACATGATGATTGTCAGCACTGTCTTTTGTGTCTGCAGAGCTGTGTGTTAGCACATGATGATTGTCACCATGTGTGTCAGTACATGATCATTGTCACCTCTCCCTTTTTGTCTGCAGAGCTGTGTGTGTCAGCACATGATGATTGTCAGCACTGTCTTTTGTCTCTGCAGAGCTGTGTGTGTCAGCACATGATGATTGTCACCATGTGTGTAGACATATATTGTCACCTTCTTTTGTTCTGCAGAGCTGTGTGTGTCAGCACATGATGATTGTCACCTGCCCTTGTGTCAGACTGTGTGTGTCAGCACATGATCATTGTCACCTCTCCCTTTTTTGTCTGCAGAGCTGTGTGTGTCAGCACATAATGATTGTCAGCACTGTCTTTTGTCTCTGCAGAGCTGTGTGTGGCAGCACATGATGATTGTCACCTCTCCCTTTTGTGTCTGCAGAGCTGTGTGTGTCAGCACATAATGATTGTCAGCACTGTCTTTTGTGTCAGCATATGATGATTGTCACCATGTGTGTCAGTACATGATCATTGTCACCTCTCCCTTTTGTGTCTGCAGAGCTGTGTGTTAGCACATGATGATTGTCAGCACTGTCTTTTGTGTCTGCAGAGCTGTGTGTGTCAGTACATGATGAGTGAAGAGTACGAGGCCTTGGTGATTGTCACCAACATGAAGCTCTACATCCTCAGAATCAACACAGAGGACGTTAGGTGGGTGGTCATGTTTGCTTCTCGTGTGTGTGTGTGTGTGTGTGTGTGTGTGTGTGTGGTGCATGCATGCGTGTGTGTGTATATGTGTGTGTGTGTGTGCATGCATGCATGCATGCGTGTGTGCGTGCATGTGTACGTGCATGCATGCAGATCATCATATGTTCTGAACATCACACATGTGTTTGCGGGTGTATGTCAGTGGAAGAAGCCGGGACAGGCAAGAGGGTTCTTGAGTCTTGAGCCCATGTGTCAAAGGAAAATTTCCATTTTTATGCTTTGTATATTGATGAATAATAAAGATTGATTTGATTTGGTTTGATTCTTCAAGTTCAGCTTCTTCATGCAACTCCGAATGAGTGCCCGTAAATTTACACAGTGCTTTTTATACATCCACCAAAGTACAACCAGAAGTGGCACTGTTTGGTGGAAGTAAACCCAGAACTGAGATGAGGGGTGGAAGGGGCAAAGGGTATATATATATGCAAAGCAATATTGCTGATGTGCAGCTGCTGTTTCATATTAGACTTGACCATTTAAAGTTGCCCGGGGACCCTCAAAAAGTAGACCACCATTTAAAGTTGCCCAGGGACCCTCAAAAAGTAGACCACCATTTAAAGTTGCCCAGGGACCCTCGAAAAGTAGACCATTTAAAGCTGCCCAGGGACCCTCGAAAAGTAGACCACCATTTAAAGCTGCCCAGGGACCCTCGAAAAGTAGACCATTTAAAGTTGCCCAGGGACCCTCGGAAAGTAGACCATTTAAAGTTGCCCAGGACCCTTAAAAAGTAGACTTAACTGTTTAAAGCTGCCCAGGGACCCTCAAAAAGTAGATGACCATTTAAAGTTGCCCAGGGACCCTTAAAAAGTAGACTTAACTGTTTAAAGTTGCCCAGGGACCCTCACAAAGTTGTATTTGAAGTTAAGGTGCCCACTGATGGGATAAAAACTCAAGAGCTGTGGACGTAAAGCAACATTTGAAAAAGCTCAGGAGCTGTGTGAAAGTTGAGGTGGCCATCCTGGGCTCCCCATCCCTAATAATTCTTATGGTCTCTGTGGACGTAAAGCAACATTTGAAGAAGCTCAGGAGCTGTGTGAAAGTCGAGGTGGCCGTCCTGGGCTCCCCGTCCCTTATAGTCTATATGGTCTCTGATGGGAGCCAAGTTGAGAGAAAGGCGGACTTGTTTTTCAGTGTGGAGCTGAGCGAGGCTCTGACGCTGATGGAGGCCCAGCCACACGCCGAGCTGCTGCGGGTGGACGTGGGCCTGGGCAGCCAGACTCTGCGCCTGGAGTACCTCTCCGACTGCTCCTCCTACACGCTGGTGCTGCGCGACAGTCACAAGGTGCACGCCTTCAAGGACCTCCTCAGTGGTGGGTGCTGTAGCGTGTGTTTTTTCCCGTTCGCCCCCCCCCCACCCCCCTTTCTTCTTCTTCTTCTGTTCAGTGGTTGGTACTCTTGCTTTTTTTGTGCTTTTTTCTTCTTGTTCTTTTTCTTCTTTGTTTCTGTTCAATGGTTGGTTCTCTTGCTTTTTTGTTTCTGTTCAGTGGTTGGTACTCTTGCTTTTTTCTTTGTTTTTTGTTTTCTCCCCTTCTTCTTCATTTCTTTTCAGTGGTTGGTTCTCTTGCTTTTTTGTTTCTGTTCAGTGGTTGGTTCTCTTGCTTTTTTGTTTCTGTTCAGTGGTTGGTTCTCTTGCTTTTTTGTTTCTGTTCATTGATTGGTTCTCTTGCCTTTTTGTTTCTGTTCATTGGTTGGTTCTCTTGCTCTTTTCTTTCTTCTTCTGCTTTGTTTCTGTTCAGTGGTTGGTTCTCGTGCTTTTTTGTTTCTGTTCAGTGGTTGGTTCTCTTGCCTTTTTGTTTCTGTTCAGGGTTGGTTCTCTTGCTTTTTTTCTTTCTTCTTCTGCTTTGTTTCTGTTTAATGGTTGGTTCTCTTGCTTTTTTGTTTCTGTTCAATGGTTGGTTCTCTTGCCTTTTTGTTTCTGTTCATTGGTTGGTTCTCTTGCTTTTTTGTTTCTGTTCAGTGGTTGGTACTCTTGCTTTTTGTGTGTGCTTTTTTTCTTCTCTTTTTTTCCTTCTTCTTCTTCTTCTTTGTTTCTATTCAGTGGTTGGTACTCTTGCTCCTTTGGGTGTGTGTGTGTGTGTGTGAGTGTGTGTGCTTTTTTTCTCTCTTTTTTTCCTTCTTCTTCTTCTTTGTTTCTGTTCAGTGGTTGGTTCTCTTGCCTTTTTTTGTTTCTGTTCAGTGGTTGGTTCTCTTGCTTTCTTTTTTTCTTCTTCTTTTTTTGCTTGCTTTCTTTTTTCTTCTGTTCTCTTGCTTTTTTGTTTCTATTAAGTGGTTGGTTCTCTTGCTTTTTTGTTTCGGTTCAGTGGTTGGTTCTTTTGCTTTTTTGTTTCTGTCCAGTGGTGGGTTCTCTTGCTTTTTTGTTTTTGTTCAGTGTTTGTTCTCATGCTTTTTGTTGTTGTTTAAGTTTTTTGGCCTTTACCCCCCCCCCCCCCCCCCCCCCCCCCATCTGAACACCATTGGAAACCAAAGCAGGAACAGCTGTGGCTATGTCGGTGCTGATGGTATCATCTTGGTTGCAGACCATCTGCAGACCTACGCCATGGAGACGGGCATCCCTATGTCAGTGGTGGTCAACGACGACGTGGACCAGCAGACTCTGGACAACCTGAATGCCGACGTGCTGACCAGGGGGGGACAGGCCGACTGCCTCAGACTCTACATCCTGGGATACATCGCCAGAGGTGGGCTCGCTAGCGTTTGGATTTGAACTTCCTGTGCTGTGAACCTTGTACGTCAGGCTTGGGGGTTGGTTAGTGATTGGATTTAACATCTTGTGAACCACACAGGGTCACCTCAGGACCACACAAGATCACCTCAGGATATTGGGTTTGAACATCCTGTGAACCACACAGGGTCACCTCAGGACCACACAGGATCACCTCAGGATATTGGGTTTGAACATCCTGTGAACACCACACAGGGTCACCTCAGGATATTGGATTTGAACATCCTGTGAACTGCACAAGGTCACCACTGGGAGGGGGTTGGTGGGGGGGGGGGGGGGGGGGGTAAGAGTGTGTGGGTGTAAAGGGATAGACTGAAAATGTGGTAATTGTACTGGTGCCTATTAATGTGTTATATATTCAATCCTATTATGTGTGTGACAGTTTATTTTTAGAGTGCATTTCCATAATATATATATATATATATATATACTCTATTTAAATAGTACTTGTGGTTCTAGCCTTGCCTACACACTACCATGCACTTTTTAACTGTGAATCTTTCACACATGTAGATATTGTTTCTTTGTTTGTAATTCGTGTGTGGCACCCACGTGTTCCTTTGAATGGAGTAAAGAAGAACTTGACTTGACGCTGGGTGCTGCGTGCAGTAATCAGGACCACACCTTGGCCTTTTCACCGCAGGTCACCACTTGCGTCAGCCCATGGCCTTTGTCGTGTCTTCCTCGCAAGTGTGTCTGGTGAAAACCAATCACCAGTGGCCCTCACCGCACCAGCAGGCCCCGGTGACTGTGGACACCGTCGGCAAGCAGTTCACCGTGCTGGAGAGGCAGAAAATCAACAACATTGCCACCTTGGTGAGTGAACGAAGCCGCAGCGGTGAGTCAGGTCACCGCTGGTGGGTGGGTGAAATCACTGGTGAATCAGGCTACTGTGGTGAGTGAGTGAATGAAGTGACAGTGGTGAGTGAAGTCACCATTGGCGAACAAATGAAAGCGTTGGTGAATGACACCACATACTGTAGTCCGTGAAGCCACTGTGGTGAGTGAGAGAGTGAAGTCAGTGGTGAGCGAAGTTGCCACTGGTGAGCAAATGAAAAGACTGGTGAACAAGTCCACTGTAGTTGGAGAATCCACTGTGATGAGTATGTGAATGAAGTCGTAGCAGTGAGTGAATGAAGTCATAGCAGTGAGCGAAGTTACCATTGGTGAGCTGGTAAAGCCACCGGTGAGTGAAGCCTTTGTCAGGAGTGAGTTAGTGAAGCCACTGTGGTGAGAGTAAATGAAGCTACTGTGGTGAGCGAATAGAACTCTTGTGGTGAACGAGTGAATAAAGCCACTGTTGTGAGTGCATGAATGAAGCAACTATGGTGAGGAGTGAGTGAATTAAACCACTGTGGTGAGTGAGGTAAAATTATACTGGTGAGTGAAGTTGCCACTGGTGAGCAAGTTTCACGTGGCACCAGCCGTGCAACAGCCAAATACCGCTGTCAGGTACACCACTTTGGTGGATGTTAAAAACACACTATAAAAGGATACAGTCACTCATTCAGAATCGCATGCAACATGAGTGCAGAGAGTTTGCTCGAGGGCAGAGAGTAGCATTATATAAAAGTAATCAGTAATAACACATGGGTGAACTGCAAACATACCAAGACGCCCCCAGTCTCAACAATATTGGGATTATTTCAGGAAAAGCATGAAGAAGACAAGCACAGGCTCCGCATCACATTCTTCAATGAGAGTTCTGGGGACGAGACCCAGTGGCTGGTGACCATGGAAACGGAGACTGGGGTGATGGCGATGGTGGAGGCGGTGAGGGACCCCTGGGAAGAGGCGTTTGGCGTGGAGATGGACATGGAGGTGTCTGCCTTCGAACTGAGCTTCTGAGTCTCGCCACACAGCTAGGGAAGGGGATTGTGGACTGTGTGTGTGTGTGTGTGTGTGTGTGTGTGTGTGTGTGTGGGTGGGTGGGTGCATGCATGCGTGCGTGCGTGCATGCATGTGTGTGTGGTGTGTGTGTGTGTGTGCGTGCGTGCGTGCGTGCATGTGTGTGTGTGTGGTGTGGTGTGTGTGTGACAGTGTGTTGTGTGTGTGTGTGTGTACATGTGTGCGTGTGGTGTGTGTATTTGGTATGTGTGTGGTGTGTGCGGAGGTAGTTGGGGGAATGGGTTGTGTGTATGTGTGGTGTGTTTGTGTGAGAGTGGGGATGGTGGTTGGGGTGCAGGTGCTTACATGAACGATTGTGGGTGCATGTTTGTACACATGTTGCACATGTTGGGGGTGGGGGGGGGGAGGTGTGTTGGTGCAGGGGGGTGGGGGGGGGGGGGGGCAGAAAAGTAGTAGAATGTACGAAAGGAAGTGTGTATGTTTGTAGTCACATATGTGCATAGCATACATGTTTGTGTGTGTCGTTTGATTTTTTTTTAGATACGGTTTCAAAGTTGCAATTTCTGTATGTTGTTTTTGGGGTGCTCTTATTGGAACTAAATTATCAGCAGAAAAACTTGGACATAACAACACTTTTAAGTGACAGCTTTTCACCCTGCTGCAGTTTGTGAACATTGTTTTAGAATCTCTCTCCCCTTTCTCTCGTTGTTGTTTTTTAAATTTGTTTTTTTAATTGTTTAAAAGAGGGGTTTTCTTTTTAGCATTGTTGTGTATAGACCTGTTTTGGCAGGAAGCATTCCTCTGTGTACCAATGCTTACTTATTAGCGTTACATATTAAATTATTGCCTGTGCGTTGACATTCTAGTCTGTGTTGCGTTTTGTCAGTGCATATGAAGAGTGTTACAGATGATGCTAGCAAAGTGAAATAAAACAGAAGTTGCGATCTAACAGACGTGAATGAACAACTCAAATGCAATTGTTCCGTGGGAAAAAACTAATTGATACGGCTGGGTGGCTTGGTGGTTAAAGCAACTGGCTTGGGGTTGAGGCATTGCTGGTTCAAATACAGGTTCCTGTGGAAACGTTTTTTGTACATTTCGTAAATCTCCACAAGATTCTGTCTGTGCAATCAACAGTTTGGTCTGTTGGGTGGTTCAATGAAGCTAGTTTGCACAAATGAATGCCCTTTGTAATCTTTCACGCAAGAAGTCACGAGAGGTTGCAGCATCACTTCCAGGCCAATTTCTGAGTAGGCGTTGCTTCACGCTATGTATAACAATGGAAGTTGAACCTAGAATTGTGAAGCAGTACCCACGTGTTTCATGGTCTGCTGCCTGCACAGAGCAGAATTAGAAAGCACCTTTGTCATGGTCTACTGCTTTTGCAATTTGTAGAATGGAGAGAGAGAAAAAAAACTACACACATTCCATGGTCTACTGCCTGCACAGAGCAAATTCGGAAAAACACCATTGTCATGGCCCAATGCTCTCACAATGTGTAGAGAGAAAAAAACATGCATGAAACCTGCATGTTTCATGGTCTACTACCTGCACAAAACAGAATTGGAAAAACACCTATGTCATGGTCCACTGCTCTCACAATGTGTGGAATCAGAATCAGAATATTTATTGTCTCAGTGTCCCACTAAAAGCATTAATGATTTTATTTATCAGATTCAGGAAGTGACTTCTCTGCACAAAAACACCTGACCTACATTACTAGAATTGCCTGGCATACATTGCTTGAATCATCTGAGATACATCGCTAGAATCGCCTGACGTACATTGCTAGAATCACCTGATATACATTGCTAGAATCACCTGACGTAGATTGCTAGAATCAGCTGACGTACATCACTAGAATCACCTGACAGACATTGCTTGAATCACCTGACAGATACCACTAGAGCCACTTGGCATACATCGCTAGAATTACCTGACATAAATTGCTAGACTCACCTGACATGCATCACTAGAATCACCTGACAGACACTGCTAGAATCACTTGACGTACATTGCTTGTTCCCATGATATCCCGGAAGGCATTTCAAGGACAGGGTTTGTTTGATTCCGTCTTTGACCCTTGATGGCAGCACATACATCTGAGCTGCAGTGGATCCAAGTAAAATGGTCATTGATCAGTCCAGCTGACACATTTGAAATAAAATTATCAGGGAATTTAAAAAAAAGACGCATTTTAGTTTGAATATCTGTTGTTGTTTTTGCCATCCGGGTAGTCAGATTTGTTGTTGTTTTCTTTGCCATCAGGGTAGTCTGACCTTTTGAACAGGTTGCCCAGACACGCTCAACAAAGCAAAAGACATTGCATCTTTTCAGTGGCAGATGAAATCACATTTGTTTTTAACTCCTCAGTCATTACCACCATCCCCATCATCCCCCCTTCCTGCCACGCAACCTCCCCCCTTTTCTGGGTTGGGTTATCCTGTGTGGTTATCATCAGTAATAGTTTCCCCTTGTGAATATTACTGGTAATAGTTTCCCTGTGCGAGTATCAGTGATTTTCCTGTGTGTTACCGGTAATAGTTTCCCCGCGTGAGCACAACTGGTGATAGTTTCCCTGTGAGAGTATTACCGGTAACAGTTTCCCTTTGTGAATATTACTGGTAATATTTTTCTTGTGCAAGTATCACCGGTTTTCCTGTGTATTACCAGTAATAGTTTCCCTGTGTGAATATTACTGGTAATAGTTTCTCTGTGTGGGTGTCACCAGTAATAGTTTTCCTGTGTGAATATTACTGGTAATAGTTTCCCTGTGTATTACTGGTAATAGTTTCCCTGTGTATTACCAGTAATAGTTTCCCTGTGTGAGTATAACTGGTAATAGTTTCCCTGTGTGAGTATAACTGGTAATAGTTTCCCTGTGTGTTACTGGTAATAGTTTCCCCTGTGTTAACATTACTGGTAATAGTTTCCCTGTGTGAGTATACTTTAACCGGTAAAGGTTTCCCTGTGTATTACTGGTAATAATTTCTCCTGTGTTAACATTACCGGTAATAGTTTCCCTGTGTGAGTATACTTTAACTGGTAAAGGTTTCCCTGTGTATTACTGGTAATAGTTTCCCAGTGTGAGTATAACCGGTAATACTGTGTATTACTGGTAATAGTTTCCCTGTGTGAATATACTATCACCAGTAATAGTTTCCCTGTGTGAGTATAACTGGTAATAGTTTCCCTGTGTATTACTGGTAACAGTTTTCCCTGTGTGAGTATAACTGGTAATAGTTTCCCTGTGTATTACTGGTAATAGTTTTCCCTGTGTGAATATAACCGGTAATAATTTCCCTGTGTATTACTGGTAATAGTTTTCCGTGTGTGACTAACCGGTAACAGTTTCCCTGTGTGAGTGTAACCGATACTAGTTTCCCTGTGTATTACTGGTAATAGTTTCCCCTGTGTTAACATTACCAGTAGTAGTTTCCCCATGTGAGTATACTTTAACCGTTAAAGGTTTCCCTGTGTATTACTGGTAAGAGTTTCCCTGTGTATTACTGGTAATAGTTTCCCCTGTGTGAATATTACTGGTAATATTTTCCCTGTGCGAGTGTAACCGGTAATAATTTCCCTGTGTATTACTGGTAATAGTTTTCCCTGTGTGAGTGTAACCAGTAATAGTTTCCCAGTGCAAGTATTGCTGGTAATAGTTCCCCTGTGTGAGTATTTCTGGTGCTTCAGCTGGTATTGAACAATTTCTTCGCAATAATTTGACAGGATGAACAATCTCAGTGGGTCACTTCTGGTGAGTCTTTGTTTTGTTTTGTTTTGTTTTGTTTTGTATGCAGAGAGACAGAGTGATATGAATAACTGTAACACACCTTCCCTCGACTAGTACTTTACGTTAAACGTTGTCACTTTTTTGTAATCATGATGATTATCAGGCTGAGTCGTTCAGAAGAGAGACATGTCTTCCACCCCCCCTGTGAGACTGGATCAAAATATGTAATACTTAAATAATAATAATAATAATAATAGATAACTTTTGTAGAGCGCTGTTCTCTGGCGTACCCAAACTCACTGCGCTTTACAACATTCTCCAACATTTTCTAAGTTTCACAAACATAATATGTATAATTATGACAACTAACTGTATAATATACAAGTACATGTGCCATATGAGAAACAACAATATATAAAGAAAATGAATCATTATATTACTACCTACCCTTAATTCCATCTCTCCCAGTCCCCACCCCCGCCCCCAACTGACACAGCACACACACACAACACACACACACACACACACAAATAGAAACAGGTAGCGGTTGGCATGTACAAATCAATCAGAAGGCTTGGCAGAAGAAATGCGTTTTTAGGTTAACTTTGAAAGTTGGGAGGGAGGGAGAAGCTCTCAGGTCAGCCGGCAGCGAGTTCCAGACAGTCGGAGCAATGTAACCAAAAGAATCTGCTGCCCCCCCACCCCCCACCCCCAACACATGTGCCCACCCCCTCCCCTCAAACACACACACACACACACCAATCCTTGTGACTGTGTGAAAGATGCATTATTGTCAGTGTTAGCTGGTTGACTGTGTGCAATCACCGGAAGGTTTCTTGCGTTCTTGCAAGCAGTTCCCGTCAGATCTTTCCCACTTGCATCGGGTTAGACTGTATCGTGGTTTCCTGAACCTGCCCTGAAGGGAGTCTGCATGGGATGTCTGATGTCTTCACCCTGTCTAGAATCTCAGGGCTGTCACCTCTGCGTGATCTCTTGCTAATCTGTTTAGTCCTTTTGCTCTTTATTTTGTCTTCTCCCTTTCCCCTGTCTTCTCTCTGCCCATTCTCCTGCGTATTTTTCAGAAATTGCTTAGGTTTTTGCTGAAAATAGGCTTTTTTGTAGGGCTTTTTTGTTTGTTTTTGTTTGTTTGTTGAAGTGGCTGGAATTGGTATGTGGTGTGTGTGGCATGCTGCTGTGTGACAATGGTGTAAGCCATTCTGCAGTTTTGTGTCATTGATTTTAAAATTTCTTGATGATATTTATAAATGCTTTTTTATGATTTTGTAACCTGGTATTGAAAAGTTCAAAGTAGTGGTCAGCAATATAGCATCTCAAAGCTTTATTTACTGTTGTACTCAAGGGTATTATGGAAGGGACGAACTTTTTGGAATGTGTGCGTAATTTTTTTGTATGTATATATTGTTGTTGATCACATTTATGTAGCGCTAGTCTCTGCTCTCGAGTAGACTCTTGTCACATGTGATTCAAAATAAATGATTAGCTTTTTATAGTGCATTTTGAAAAACCACCAAAGTGGTGTACTTACAGTGCTGTTTGGTTGTTACATGACTGGTGCCATGTGAAACTGCTGCCGCCTCAGCACATTCTGTGCACACCATACAACCATGCAGCATGTCACATCACTTCATGCATTGCCACATACGTAGGGTGCATGCATGTTTAGCTGTAACCTGGCGTCTGGACTTTTGGCAGAATGACCAGAATTGTTTACATGCTACTGCGGTAATGCTGGGGTGGAACGGATACCGGAATAAAAGTCAGCACAGAAAGTTGACCCTGGAGAAGAAAATTCAGTGTCCTCTCTTGCCAGAATGTTCTTCTCCATACGTGCTCTAACTGTGTGTTAGGATTGTGCTGGTAGGTCTGACTTGCATTTAGTGTCAGATACGAGAAGTGTTTTCTTCTTCTTGTGCTTTTCATTTGCCATGCTGTTATGATGAGGTTGGTTGCCATGGTGAAGTTAGCTGTTCCTGCCCCCAGTCCCATGGCTTTTCTCACTGGTCCGTCATCTGGAGAGCATTTTAAGATGTGCGTTGACTTATGACAGTATTTTGATGACCCTTACATGAATGACCCTGTGAAGTAAAGAAAGAAGGACATTAAAATCCTGATGTTTGTGGCATTGGCAGTTCTGGTTTCTCAAAGAAGGCCTGGATCATATTGTGCAAAACCAGCCTGGATCCAGTTTGGTTCTGGCTGACTGTGTCAGGTTTTGGCCAAATGGATCTGGTCCAGAAGCAAGCCAGTGTGCAAGAACCATCCGTCCTACTTCTGGCCAACGCTTCTGAGCTGATCCAGATCGGATGCAAATCGGATCTGGCATGTTTACTGGGATGCATCAAAAACATGAATAAACAAGCAGTGGAGAAACGGAACGAAAAAAAGAAAGAAAGAAAAGAGAGTTCCTGGATTTTAATGCCCTGTCAGCTGCAGGGGGCTGCATTATTTTCAGTTTCAGTTTTGGTTTTAGTTTGTCATATTTTAATTTGCTATGTGTTTGTGTGGGGAGAGAGGAGCAGTGCTTTAAGTGTTACTAATTATTTTGTTTGATAGTTGTTTATTGTTCAGCTGTTCAGCTTAGCTGTCACATGTTTTGTGGATTGTTCTGCAATGGGAATATTTATAGATCTACATGTTTAGTCATAGTAATTTGCCCCCTTTTTTTCCAGCTTTTTTTTGGCCAGGGTCAAAAAACAGAAAACAGTTTTATCTTATAAATTTGTAATTTTATGTGTAAAATCTGGTTTGTATATTTGCCCTGCAATCTCTTGTGAGTTTATGGTACTTACATTCAGTCATTATTTTGTGTACATGTATTAAATTTCCATTTGCAGTAGAAGTTCCTGATCAAAACACTGAAGATTATGTTTCCATTTTCCTGGTTTTGTTGTTGTTGTTTTTTAATTTAATTTGTTTTAAGCAGGCATTTTTTCAGACCAGTGATGCTTTTGTTTCACACAATAGTTACACTTCACTGCATTTACTGTGATCAAAGCATTCCAGATATGGGTTATGGTGTATGTTAAATATATTATGCTGTCTTCCATATCGATGCCATACATTTGCAATTGGGGCTGACTTACCTGTAATGAATAAAATGACTAACTGAAGGAATTCAACATATTTGTGTGTGTTGTGTGTGTGTGTGTGTGTGTGTGTGTGTGTGTGTGTGTGGTGTGTGTGTGTGTGTGTGTGTGCAATTTGTGTAGTGGTGTTTGTATACTACTGGTTGATAACAGGATGCCCGTGGACAGCTGATATATATATGTAAATAAAAGGCCAGTACAGTTGCAAACTTGCACTTTGCAACATCTTTAATTTCAACACTGCTGCAAACCTGCACTTTGCAACACTTTCACTTTCAGCCCAGCTGGGCCGCAAACCTTCACTTTGCAATGTCTTCACTTTCAGAGCAGCTGCAAACCGCACTTTGCAACACTTTCACTTTCAGCCCAGCTGGGCTGCAAACCTTCACTTTGCAATGTCTTCACTTTCAGCCCAGCTGGGCCGCAAACCTTCACTTTGCAATGTCTTCACTTTCAGCCCAGCTGGGCCACAAACCTTCACTTTGCAATGTCTTCAACTTTCAGCCCAGCTGGGCCGCAAACCTTCACTTTGCAATGTCTTCACTTTCAGAGCAGCTGCAAACCACACTTTGCAATAGCTTCACTTTGTACATTTTTAGAGGGACGTTTGTCATGTCAGTGGTACATGGATAATTTATTGGCTTGAAATAGTAATATCGCAAAAAATAACCGCACACACACACTCGTACACATGCACGCATGCACGCACACACACACATCGACTGTTAGGGCTTAACATCCACAGAGACCACATAATTATTTTTAAAATTATAATGCATTATGGACAGGGGAAAGGGAGGGATGCATAGCTTGTCCCAAGCTCTCCAGTCTGCAAAAGCAAGAAGAGTGGAAAGCGACTTGCAGACTCCAAAACAGTTGTGTGGAACAGTGTCCAGAAAAGCAGCTGTTGATAATGTAATGTACAAGACTCTTAGAGCTGGTAAAAAGTAACTATGTAAAACGCCTATGCTTAGTGGTTCCTTTAGTGTCTAGACCGCAATGACCTTATTTGGCAAAGGCTTTTAGACAAAGGTACGCGTTTCCCCGCCGTGAGGGCACTTGGCATTCCACCCCCAAGCAGACCGCTTCCTTCCTTCTCTGTACTTTGTACCATAACCATAGCATTATTTAGTAGAATATAGTAGTAAAAACATGATGTCCGCAGTTCTTCTATTGATTATGTTGTACGTCTAACTAACAATAGCAAAGAACATAACAGACAACACACCCACGCACCCACGCACGCACTGCTTCTTTAAATTCTTGCGTAGGTCTACTTGATTTGTCGGTCTCTTTGACTTGGTTAGGATCAGGGTTGCTTAGACAGTTTTGTGTAGATAGACAAAGACTAGAGTACAGTCCCTTCGAACTTGATAGCCAACAGTCTTTGTACTTTGCGACCGAATTGTTTTGTGAATTTGTTTGCAATAGTACAAGGAGAAAATAAGGTAAGAAACACACACACACACACACACACACCACACACACACACACACACACACACACCACGCACGCACACACACACCACGCACGCACACACACACACACGTTAGCTTCCAGTGATGAACTACGTCGGCGACTTCTGTTCCACCCACACCGCCCACTCTACAGTATGTACAGGGAAAGACAGCCTCATCCACCTGTCATTCACACAATCATAGACATTAAAAAAAAAAAAAAATAAACTTAAAAAAAAATTGTCACCCAAGTACAACGAACCTCAACACGTGCTTCCAACACCCCGAAGCTCCTTTCGCACCGGACAGGAGCTGGCCTTAAGGTAAATGGTGTCAGCAGTTTGTTTTAGACCAGGCGTCTGTAATTTCTTCTTCGGTAATCACATTGAAGATTATTTGTCTGTAAGGGGCTGCACAGCACGAATAAAAGACGAAACAAAAATACCTTCTTACAAACAAACATTGTGTCAGTAAAACCGAGGCACACCGTGTGCTTTCACTGACGTGCTAAAATTTCACGTATACACGTATTATAATTTAAAAAAAAGTATGGTAGTCCATGTCGGAGTTCGATGGGTTATAATTAATGTAAATGGAAGCTCCAAAATAACCTGGCATGCACTAAAAGTGTCTGTTACCAAAGTGTCAGAGTGCTGGCCAATGTCCACTTTTAGCCCCATTGGTTTGCGGTCCTGAAATGGTATGAGAATATTTGTGTGTGTGTGTGTGTGTGTGTGTGTCCGTGGATGGAATGAACTTTAAGTATGCACTATGTTGGCATATCCATATATCAGTTCATTCTGTACTATGCCAGCTTATACACACAAACACATGCATACACACATTCTCATACCATTTGAGGACAATGAACTGACAGGGCTAAAAGAGGGTATTACCGAGTGCTGAAGTTGGACACGATATATGGAAGAAGGAGAAGAAGAATAGCAATATGCTGTTGACACACCAAGATAACTCAACCACCACCACTGGCCTCAGACCCTGACCGGTACCTGCCCCAACCCTGACAGCTCTGAATCAATGCTGGCTGTTGCTGGGGATGCTGTGTACGTGGAGATGCTGCATGATGTTGCTTGTAAAAGTTATATGTGTGTGTGTGTGTGTGTGTATAGAGAAAGAGAGACAGAGAGACATATTTATCAATGATGTGGTCTTGGATCTGGCAGAAGATGCTGGCCGGTCCATGAGAAAGGTCTGTAATTGGCAGCATAGTTCTGGTCACTCTTCTTCAGTACTACCTTCAAAACGAGTCACATTGGCTTGTTTCCAGACATCTGGTTATGGTACAAATTAACGGTAAATTTTGTCTGTTCAGAATGTTGGCCATGTTGAACTTGAACACGCCTTTCAGCTGTTCTTGTTATGTGGAGTGGAAGCTGCATTTTCAGTCACAAACCTAAAGTTATCTTCAGGGTCAAAGTCACATATTACAGACTCATAAGTCATATAATCAAAATATGACCATATAATCTGCAATATCTTCTAAACTGCTGATTCTTTTGCATCTGCATTTGGTTTGGTGGTACTGCATATGGGTACATCACTGTAACTTAATAAATATCAGTCCTTTATTCAAATTATTGTCTGTAGCATTGATCTCTTTGCAACTAAATATTATTACTAGTAATAGAATACTAATAATCAAACTAAGTACAAAGTGGGCATAACACACACACACACACACACACACATACACGTATCAACATATCTATATATATATATATATACTGACCATAACACTGTGACTTACACTTTTACAGTATTTTTACAGTATTTGGGCACACTATGGGGGATGGGGGGTATTTTGCTTTGCAAGGTGACAAACCTTGTTAATTACTGTCCCAGTCAATCAGTCATTCATAACTGACAACTCTTTGCTGCTTTTGTTCTCCCCTACTTCAGACAATACTGAGACTATTGAGACAACGTGGAGACAACATTGGGACAAAATTGAGACAACATGGAGACAACATTGAGACAACATGGAGACAACATTGAGGCAACACGGAGATAACATTGAGACAACACAGAGACAACATGGAGACAGCATTGAGACAACACGGAGACAACATTGAGACAACAGTGAGACAACACGGAGACAGGCCAAGGACTGGCTGCAGCTCTGGCTGTGACAAGATGGACTCTGCAGATGACTCGTGGGTGGTGTCCGTAGTGAAGATAGAGATTGATGTTGCTGAGGAGCCGCCAGCCTCCTGGAAGATTAACGATGAGCAAGGTCAGTAAGGTGCTAGCCTTTTTAACTCACATGAAAGTAAATTTGCAACTGATTAGTGCTCGTGTTTAAAAAAAAATCATTTTTTAAAACCAGAATTTGCTTAAAAGTGAGCTCTCATTTGGAAAATATATATATATATATCTTTAGTGACCATGCATAGGTATCATAATAATAATAATAATGGAAATTTGTAAAGCATGAGCATGCGTGTGTCTGACGAAGAGCGGAGAGAGCGGGAAGGACTGTAAAGGTGTAGCAGCTCAGAAAGATAAGAGGGAGCGGAACCTGTGATTGTGTTGTAACACATGCAAACAGTTTTGTATTTTATCCGTTCAGAAATTGGGAGCCAGTGGAGTTGCTGTAGGAGAGGTGTGCAGTTTTGATGGCGGGGTGCTCTGAGAATGAGGCGTGCAGCAGTATTTTGGACTTTCTGCATCGGTTGAATTACAGAGTTCGGAGTGCCCATGAGAAGAGAATTGCAGTAGTCTAGTCTGGACAATACACAAGAAGTTACAAGTTGTTTTGCTGCATCTTCTGTGAGGTACCTACGGATGGAGCTGATGCGTTTTAGTTCATAGTAGGCTGTTTGACATGTTTTGATTACATTTTGATCATCACTACTTCATAGTGACAGTGTAACTCTTTTTAAAAACATGCAAAAACTGATCACTGCATTAAAACAATTCAAAGCTGCAGGTTGTCACTTCTGCTTAACTGAACAAAATGTATATAATATTATATATATATATATATATAAATGCATCGATTAGAGTGTATTGAATTGAACATCACAAGATACACTGATCCTAACGCATGTTATAAAACAAATTGTGCTCAGCTGCATGAAATACATATCCTTTTGTTTGAAAATATTGGTTGTGACTTTGGAAAGAGCAACTCTTTTGTCCACAAAAAATATTGAATGATTGTGTCCTGAAACTCAGCCTCAGTGGAAATTATCACTGGAAGACAGATGAACTTGAAGCACAGTATTAGTATCGAAAAATAATCATTAGGTTGCTTAGAGATCTTATTTTTCACTTTTTTCTCTCAGTTGTCTCCCTTATTGCAGGATAGACTCTGCAGATGTTTGCCAGGATGGAAACTTGAGTTGTTTTCAGTTATTTTACTGATATAGATAGCTTGTATAGTGTGTACAGTTGATTGATACAGATACTGAGATAGATAGTTTGTTTTCATGATTTCTTTTGACTGAGATAGCTTCTGCCTCTGGTGTTGTTTTCATGATTTCTTTTGACTGAGATAGAGAGCTTCTGCCTCTGGTGTTGTTTTCATGATTTCTTTTGACTGCGATAGACTCATAGAGAGTTTCTGCCTCTGGTGTTGTTTTCATGATTTCTTTTGACTGAGATAGAGAGTTTCTGCCTCTGGTGTTGTTTTCATGATTTCTTTTGACTGCGATAGACTCATAGAGAGTTTCTGCCTCTGGTGTTGTTTTCATGATTTCTTTTGACTGAGATAGAGAGTTTCTGCCTCTGGTGTTGTTTTCATGATTTCTTTTGATTGCGATAGACTCATAGAGAGTTTCTGCCTCTGGTGTTGTTTTCATGATTTCTTTTGACTGCGATAGAGAGTTTCTGCCTCTGGTGTTATTTTCATGATTTCTTTTGACTGCTGACAGGACTGCTGATACAGATAGCTTGTGTAGTGTGTACAGTTGATTGATACAGATACTGAGATAGATAGTTTCTGCCTCTGGTATTATTTTCATGATTTCTTTTGACCGCTGACGGGACTGCTGATACAGATAGCTTGTATCTATAGTGTGTACAGTTGATTGATACAGATACTGAGATAGATAGTTTCTGCCTCTGGTGTTGTTTTCACGATTTTTTTTGACCGCTGACAGGACCCAGGCAGGGTCAAACAGTGGACGGCAGCTTGACTTTCTCCGACATGGGACCCAGTGACATGAAGTCTTCTGACTGGAACCCTGGCGAGACTAATGGAGAGACAAACAAGAAGGCTCTTGAGGTAATCACTTTTTTTCTTTCTTTGAGTTTTCCATCTGTATTATATTTGTTTGTTGAAACCAAAACGGTTCTAACTTTAGGATCAGAATCTCTCAGAATCCCGGACAGTGGGGCACCACGGATGCAGAATTGTTGGGGTCCCCTTGTTGAGAGTCCTTGTTATATCAAAGGTTGTCTCTTTGACTCATTCAAAGCCTGCGTGCGTACGACACACATTTTGTCACCATCACCAACCTGCAATTGTGGTCTTGAAGACCAGACAGCCACACATCATTTTGAAGACCAGATGGCCGAACATGGTCTTGAAGACCAATTCAATTCATTCAATTAAAAAAACTTTAATCATCCGACAAAGGGCAATTTTGTTGTGGTCATGGCGGGCTCATAAAATAATAATACATAAAGTTAAGAGAACAATACAACAAACACAACACCACCAACAAAGAGTCTTACTTTAGTTATAGTTATAAATATAGAACTGTGACGTCATCATAAAATAGTAATGAACTTAAGATGACATACTTGTAAAACAATTAATTAAAGTACCACACACAACAATTAAAACAATATCACACACACACACACCGTGGCACAGTCACACACATACACACACACCAGCCGGCCAAACATGGTCTTGAAGACCAGATGGCCGAACATGGTCTTGAAGACCAGACAGCCAAACATGGTCTTGAAGACCAGATGGCTGAACATGGTCTTGAAGACCAGACAAATGAACCGAACATAGTCTTGAAGACCAGACGGCCAAACTGAACATGGTCTTGGAGACCAGATGGCCGAACATGGTCTTGAAGACCAAATGGCCGAACGTGGTCTTGAAGACCAGATGGCCAAACATGGTCTTAAAGACCAGATGGCCGAACATGGTCTTGAAGACCAAATGGTTAAACATGGTCTTGAAGACCAGATGGCCATACATGGTCTTGAAGACCAGATGGCCGAACATATACTGCACAGATGCCTGCTTCTGCGGATAGCAAGAACAAGCATGTGGCCAACAGCAGTCCAGCTACAGAGACACAAAACTCTATGGCAACAGGGAGGAACTGAAGAAGACGGCCACATTCATCTTGCAGACTGAACTCTCAGTCAGTCAGTGTAGCAACGATGAAGAAGAAGAAGACACACATTTTGTCAAATTTGCAATGCACATGCAGCAGAAATAATGTGGAGGCATAGGTAATATAACAAGCAGTTGAATAAACTATATATCTTCAGTATGTGTTTAATTTTAATATGGCTTCTTCTTCTTCTTCACCACAGTAGTGGAGACCTCTGTATACGCGGAGGAATATTCCACAGTGTAGGTATGCGTGTGTCTCTTGCTGTATTGTTCATCCACTGGCTTCTTCACTGCTTGCAGTATTTGAGAGTTAACTGACAGCGTGTGGATTTGTTGGCCTACAACCATATGGCATTATATGTAATACCATAGGGTTGTATGCCATCGAATCCGTACATGGTCATTTATTATTATATATAATACCATAGGGTTGTAGGCCATCAAATCCACACACTGTCTTTGGCTGCATTTAACAGTGGCTTTTGTGTTCTTTAATGGCATAAAACCATATGGCATTAATATGTATGTCTTTAGGTGCATTCACCAATGGGCTTTGTGTTCTTCGATGGCATAAATGTTTTAAAATCCTGCAGCATTAATATAATTATTATGTCTTAAAAGCTGCATCCAGCAGTGGCATTTGTGTTCTTTGATGGCATAAACCCAACAGCATTAATATTATATATATATGTCTATATATGTGCTTTTCGGTCTTAAATGGCACAACAGTTTTTAATTCCTACAGCATTAATATATTATATCTTTAGCAGCATCCAAGAGTGGCATTTGTGTTCTTTGATGGCATAAAACCCTATGGCATTAATATATATATATATAATATATATAGATATATATAGATATATATTATATATATATATATATATATATATATATATATGTGTGTGTGTGTGTGTGTGTGTGTGCATGATACCATGTGCTTGTTGCATAATTATATTATATATATATATATATATATATATATATATATATATATATATATATATATATATATATATAATATTGTGTGTGTGTTGTGTCCACTGCATCCACCACCAATGTGCTTCGTATTCTTCAATGGCATAAAAGTTTTAAAATCCTGTGGCGTTAATATATTATGTCTTAAGCTGCATCCTCCAGCCGCCTTTGTGTTATTTTTCTTTCAGGCACACATCAAACCATCTTTTGTGACTTCGGCAAGTTCTGGAGGATGTCAACCAGCTTCAGGTAGTACAGCGATCCAACCGCCGTCACCATCAGCTGCCATCTCCGCTGCGCCATCATCCCTGGAGAGGCCCGCTGAGGCAAAAGTCCAGCAGCCGTCGCCGTCACCGTCTGCTCCGATCTCTGCCACATCATCGTCATCCCCGGACACACCCTGTGACGCAGCAGCCCAGCAACCGTCGCCATCTCCTCTCCTGTCCGCTGCACTGTCACGCCGAGACAGACCCCACGTGTGCCAGCACTGCTCCGCCGTCTTCGGTCAGCCGCGCAGCTTGAAAAAGCACCTGGCTACTTCTCACGGGGAAACCTTGCAAGCTGTGCTGCAAGAGTCCCGCGGTGGGGATGCTGGTAACCACGGCGAGGGAGACGAGGACGAACCGGACCCAGGCGCGGTCTGCGGGCACGCGTGCGGCACGTGCGACAAGGCCTTTACCCGGCCCTGCGACCTGGCGAGACACAGGCGGACGCACACCGGCCACCGGCCCTACGTGTGCGACGTGTGCGGCAAGGCCTTCCCCCAGGCCAGCAACCTGAAGATACACAAGCTGTTCCACGCGGGCGACAAGCCCTTCGTGTGCGACGTGTGCGGCAAGGCCTTCATCCAGGTGAGCGACTTGAAAAGGCACGAGCTTATCCACACCGGGCGGAAGCCCTTCGCGTGCGACGTGTGCGACAAGGCTTTCACCCAGCCCAGCGATCTGAAGAGGCACAAGATCATTCACACCGGCGAGAAACCCTTCGCGTGTGACGTGTGCAGCAAGTCTTTCATCCGGGCCAGCCACTGGAAACGGCACAAGGTCATCCACACGGGTGACAAACCCTTCGCGTGCGACCTGTGCCGCAAGACTTTCGTCGGGGCGAGCGACCTGAACGCACACAGGGTGGCCCACTTCAGCAGCAAGCCCTTCGTGTGCGGGGTGTGCGACAAGGCGTTCACCTGGCGTTACGACTTGAAGACGCACGAGCGGACCCACTCTGGCGAGAAACCCTTCGTGTGCGACGTGTGCGGGAAAGGCTTCACCCAGACCGGCCACCTGAAGACGCACAAGATGATCCACTCGGGCGGCAAACCCTTTGCCTGCGACGTGTGCGGCAAGGCGTTCAGCCAGGTGTACACCTTGATGAGACACGAGATGGTCCACTCGGGTCGCAAACCCTTCGCCTGCGACGTGTGCGGCAAAGGCTTTACCCAGGTGGGCCACCTGAAGGCCCACAAGACGGAGCACGCCGTCAGACCCTTCACCTGCGACGTGTGCTACAAGACCTTCACGCAGGAGAGCGGCTTGAAGATCCACAAGATGCGCCACTCGGGCGGCGTCAGACCCTTCGCCTGCGACGCCTGCGACAAGGCTTTCACCCGGGCTAGTCACCTGAAGGCGCACCTGATGAACCACTCGGGCGAGAAGCCCTTCGGCTGCGACGTGTGCAGCAAAGCCTTTGCCACCGCCTGCGACCTGAGCAAGCACAAGGTGGGCCACTCCGGCCTCAGACCCTTCGCTTGTGATAAGTGCGACAAGGCCTTTGTCCGCGGCAGCAGCTTGTGGCGGCACAAAATGAAACACTCGCTGGGCCTGGATCGCGAGCAAGGCGGGCGGCACTGACTGTAACTAAGCTCTTTGCGACGTTTGCAAGCTGGCATTTTACCCCAGGCTAGTAAACAATAGCCTGACCACGAGCCTCACTTCCCGGCACCCCCCCCCCCCCCCCCCCAAAAAAAAACTATGCCGTAATTGGTTATGCTAGTGAAGTGGGCACTGCCGTGATTGGCTATGCCAGTGAAAGGGACACTGCCATAATCGGTTATGCCGCTGAAAGAGGTGCTGCTATATTTGGTTACGCCAATGAAGGGGGCACTGCCATAATTGGTTATGGCGCCGAAAGGGGCAACGCCATAATTGGTTATGCCACTGAAAGAGGTGCTGCCATATTTGGTTATGCCAGTGAAGGGGGCACTGCCATAACTGGTTATGGCGCTGAAGGGGCTCGGCCGTATTTGGTTATGCCACCGAAAAGGGGCGCAACCATAATTCGTTATTTCCCCGAAGGGGGCACTGCCATAATTGGTTATGCCACCGAAAAAGGGGCATTGCCATAATTGGTCATGCCACTGACAGGGGCACTACTACACAGATTAGCACTACTACACCCGTCCACCAAAGTCCCCCCTAAGCCATACACTGTCAACTCACTCGGTAAAATTTGCAAAAGGTTTGGGTACTTAGACAGGTACTTCAATCAACATGATGTCGCAGCATGCACGTTGACGCACAGGGCGTGTTCACTGGGGGGAAAGAAAATTGTTCCATCTTGATTCAAAACATTTTGGCTTCACACGTGCTGTCAGCTCACTCAGTAAAATTTGCAAAATGGTTGGGTACGACCGGGTACTTTAATCGTTATGGCGTTGAAGCATGCACGTCGATGCACAGGGTACTTGTGATTTTTACCAGGGGTAAAAAAATGAAATAAAATGGTTCTGTCTTGATTTGAACGATTTTGGCATTATGTGTGCATTTCACTATGGTTGTGGTCAGTGGACTCGTCAGGCCTACCTCAGACACCCACGTATGTGACAGACTTGCGTTTTGGTTTGGTTTGATCTGACTTGGTTATTTCTGTTGGTTTTCTTCTTCTTCTCTTGTATAGTGTCCAACTTCAAAATTATGAAGACTCTTGACACTTTCAGTGCTCGCTGGGTTATCTTGATGTTTCCACAACCCAACGAACTCTGACATGGACTACAGGATCTTCGACGTGTGTATGTGATCGTTTTTTCTTGCGTTACTCACACGGGGGACCTCGGTTTGCAGTCTCGTCCGAAGGACTTAGTTTTTATCACTCTCATGCCTCAAAGAGTGTTATGGCCGTCTGCATGTGTAGCTGTAAGCGTAGCTGTAAGCGTACACAACCATGTAATGTATTGTGCGTGTGCATGTGAAATACGTGTGCAAGTATGATTATGTATGTTGACTGTGTGTTAGTGTGTTGAATAAAATACTGACTGACTGCGCTTGTTTCGTTGTGTGTGTGTGGTGTGCGTGCGTGCGTGTGTGTGTGTGTATGCGTGCGTGCGTGTGCGTGTGTGTTCAAAATGCATGCGTATGTGCGTATGCCCGCTAGCAAATAATAGCGACCATAAAAATAGTGGCTACTTTCCCTTTACAGTGGCAAAGATACCTAAACCGATTCCGGTGTCTCTATGAGACACTCCTGCCAGACATCTTGGGAAACCACTGTTGAGAATGGCCAGCAGGAAAAACGGAGTCGGAGATCAAGCTTCTCATTCAAGAAAAACAGCAAACCGTAAGACCTCATAATGTACACCGATGGCTCAGTCACCAAAGACCAGTCAGCGTGGGGCTTCACCGTCAAGCAAGGTGCGACCACCATCCACGAAGACAGTGCAGCCTATACGGTCTCGACCTCCGGCTTATAATGGAGGTGAAGCTGTCACCCATGCCCTCGGCTGGATTGCCTCAAGAGGTGTTCATCCGACCAAACATGCCATTATCCACACAGATTCAATGAGCTTTGTAGCAACAAAAGGTGGAATGGGAAACTCAGACTCGGGTGTGTCAATGGTCGACATCCACCTTCGAAAACTCCTGTGTGGGTGTACCGCCCTGGACATGCCGGAGTGAAGGGAAACGACCGAGCCGACAGACTGGCGGGCAAAGCAACCCTCACACAAGTGGCTCGCTTCTCGGAAGATCTGAAGTGTTGAGGGGCTTGAGGCATTACCTGCGGGTACAAAGCCACGGGCATCACACCATCGATAGCCTAGAGGAGAGAGACGTGGAAAGAGGAAGCGCTAGACGATCTTCCTCGAAAGGACGAGAAAGGGGCCATCGTCAGTCAAACGAACATCGGAACCGTTTCAAAGGCGACGTTGGGGAAACTTCTGAGAGACGGGGTGGAGCGCATATGGGCTTTTCGGCCGCGCGCATAGATAACATCTTGAACTGAACAGAATCACAGAGCTCAGGAGCTGTGTGAAAGTCGAGGTGGCCGTCCAGGGCTCCACGTCCCAAACAGTCATTAGGGTCTCTGTGAACGTAAAGCAACATTAGAAGAAGAAGAAGAAGAAGAAGAAGAAGGAGGAGGAGGAAGAGGAGGGGGTAGGGGTGGTGGTTGGGTGTGTGTGTGTGTGTGGGGGGGGGGGGGGGTGCTCAGGTGCTGTGTGAGAGTCGAGGTGGCCGCCCTGTTCTCCCCGTCCCTACCAGTGCGTACGGTCTCTGTTGACGTAAAGCAACATTGATGATGATGATGATGATGATGATGATGATGATGATGATGAAGAAGAGGCGAGAGAAACAACGATGATCTTGTTCTGCACCTACAACCCCCACCTGTCTCCGACAAGCAGTCAGCTGATCAACACAACCACGGTGACCGAGATACCGCCAGCCGAGACACAGTGACTTGGCATCGTACCGCACGTGCAGGTTTCACCTCGTGAACACGGACATTGGTTTAGTGTCTCAAGGACTGTGATCCATCGGTTATTGCCTGTTTTTGTTGTTTTTGTTTTTGTTGTTGTTGTTGCTTTGGGGTTTGTTATTGTTGTGTTGTTGTTTTACGCCCAGTAAAACTGTTTTTCCGGTTGCAGGGTAAGGAAGTAACTTGTGTTTTTTACGCCCAAGGTAAGGAAGTAAAAAAAAGTTTTAAAAAATGTACGCCTAAGTAACTTGGTTCTTTACGCCTAGGGTAAGTAAGTAACTTGGACTTTTTTTACGCTTAAGTAACTTTTGTTCTTTACGCCCAGGGTAAGTAAGTAACTTGGACTTTTTTACGCCTAAGTAACTTGGTTCTTTACGCCCAGGGTAAGGAAGTAAATTGTTTTTTACTCCTAAGTAACTTGGTTCTTTACGCCCAGGGTAAATAAGTAATTTGTTTTATTACGCCTAAGTAACTTGATTCTTTATGCCCAGGGTAAGGAAGCAACTTGGGAGGGGTGTTTTTTACACCTAAGTAACTTGGTTATTTCCGCCCAAAGTAAGTAACTTTTATTATTAATATTTTTACGCCTAAGTACCTTGGGTCTTTATACCCAGAGTAAATATGTAGTTTGTTTTATTACTCCTAAGTAACTTGATTCTTTATGCCTAGGGTAAAGAAGCAACTTTTTTTTTTTTTTTTTTTTTTTAAAGCCTAAGTAACTTGTTTTTTTACGCCCAAAGTAAGTAATTTGGAGAAAAAAAAATCACGCCTAAGTGACGTTCATGCTGAGGGCAAAGTAAGTACTTTGTTTTTTTTTAAAGCCCAAAGTAAGGAAGTAACTTGTTTCTTTACATCCAGTTATAACAGGGCGGGACAAGCTGAAATAGAAGGGCGCGATAAGGAAAAAGCCATAGACGTGAAGGTGTAAGGTTTCAGGCACTGATTTCGTGTGAAGTTTTTCTAGGCAAGCAAATAATCAGTGACCACCGAGTTTGAAATCCTCTCTAGAATTACCGAGCTTATAAACAACACACAAGGGAATTAATTAGCGCTCGAAATACGTAAACTACACACAAGGGAGTTAGTTAGCGCTCGAAATACGTCACACAAATATAACAACAAAGACCTGAGTCGCCTACGGTAACTCTCAGCCGGCATGCGTGTAAATACAAGGTACGTAAACCCCACCAGAGGTACATCCTCTAAACATATACAAAACTAAATGGGTGCAGGTGGAATTTTTGGACCTTTTAATAATCCTCCTTTAAACAAATTTCAATACTGCCCCGATGGGTGGGGGAAACGAAAGCACTGGAGGAATTTAAGATGAAGAGGCTCTGTCCAAATGCTTCCATGTAAAAATAAACTGACGCCATGAAGGCCTTCTGGATTGAACCCCTTCACCAAGATGATGAGTCTTTTTGTTGTTGTTGTTGTTGTTGTTGTTGTTGTTGTTGTTGTTGTTGTTGTTGTTGTTGTTGTTGTTGTTGTTGTTGTTGTTGTTGTTGTTGTTGTTGTTGTTGTTGTTGTCGTCGTTCATTAGAACGATGCATTCTACGTTGACTCGGCATTGCAAACAGTGGTCCATAGCTCTCCTCGTCTCACACACAGTTGTTGTTGTTGTTGTCGTCGTCGTTCATTAGAACGATGCATTCTACGTTGACTCGGCATTGCAAACAGTGGTATGTAGCTCTCCTCGTCTCACACACAGTTGTTGTTGTTGTTGTTGTTGTTGTTGTTGTTGTTGTTGTTGTTGTTGTTGTTGTTGTTGTTGTCGTCGTCGTTCATTAGAACGATGCATTCTACGTTGACTCGGCATTGCAAACAGTGGTCCATAGCTCTCCTCGTCTCACACACAGTTGTTGTTGTTGTTGTTGTGTTGTTTGTTGTTGTTGTTGTTGTTGTTGTTGTTGTTGTTGTCGTCGTCGTTCTTAGAACGATGCATTCTACGTTGACTCGGCATTGCAAACAGTGGTCCATAGCTCTCCTCGTCTCACACACAGTTGTTGTTGTTGTTGTTGTTGTTGTTGTTGTTGTTGTTGTTGTTGTTGTTGTTGTTGTTGTTGTTGTTGTCGTCGTCGTCGTTCATTAGAACGATGCATTCTACGTTGACTCGGCATTGCAAACAGTGGTCCATAGCTCTCCTCGTCTCACACACAGTTGTTGTTGTTGTTGTTGTTGTTGTTGTTGTTGTTGTTGTTGTTGTTGTTGTTGTTGTTGTTGTTGTTGTTGTTGTTGTTGTTGTTGTTGTTGTTGTTGTTGTTGTTGTTGTTGTTGTCGTCGACGTCGTCGTCGTTCATTAGAACGATGCATTCTACGTTGACTCGGCATTGCAAACAGTGGTATGTAGCTCTCCTCGTCTACTACAGTTGTTGTTGTTTGTTGTTGTTGTTGTTGTTGTTGTTGTTGTTGTTGTTGTTGTCGTCGTGTTTATTAGAACGATGCATTCTACGTTGACTCGGCATTGCAAACAGTGGTATGTAGCTCTCCTCGACTCACACACTGTTGTTGTTGTTGTTGTTTTTGTTGTTGTTGTTGTCGTCGACGTCGTCGTCGTTCATTAGAACGACGCATTCTACGTTGACTCGGCATTGCAAACAGTGGTATGTAGCTCTCCTCGTCTCACACACTGTTGTTGTTGTTGTTGTCGTCGTTCATTAGAACGAGGCATTCTACGTTGACTCGGCATTGCAAACAGTGGTCCATAGCTCTCCTCGTCTCACACACAGTTGTTGTTGTTGTTGTTGTTGTCGTCGTTCATTAGAACGACGCATTCTACGTTGACTCGGCATTGCAAACAGTGGTCCATAGCTCTCCTCGTCTCACACGCAGTTGTTGTTGTTGTTGTTGTTGTTGTTGTTGTTGTTGTCGTCGTCGTTCATTAGAACGATGCATTCTACGTTGACTCGGCATTGCAAACAGTGGTATGTAGCTCTCCTCGTCTCACACACAGTTGTTGTTGTTGTTGTTGTTGTTGTTGTTGTTGTTGTTGTTGTTGTTGTTGTTGTTGTTGTTGTTGTTGTTGTTGTCGTCGTTCATTAGAACGATGCATTCTACGTTGACTCGGCATTGCAAACAGTGGTCCATAGCTCTCTTCGTCTCACACGCAGTTGTTGTTGTTGTTGTTGTTGTTGTTGTTGTTGTTGTCGTCGTTCATTAGAACGACGCATTCTACGTTGACTCGGCATTGCAAACAGTGGTATGCAGCTCTCCTCGTCTCACACGCAGTTGTTGTTGTTGTTGTTGTTGTTGTCGTCGTTCATTAGAACGATGCATTCTACGTTGACTCGGCATTGCAAACAGTGGTATGTAGCTCTCCTCGTCTCACACTTTTGAGTCTTTCAGGTGTGGATTCCGTGCATTATGCACCCTCGCCTTTCATGCATTTCATTTCTTCGAGTGGGAGAAACGACGAACGAACGATCGAGGGAACAATTTAAATTTTTATTTGCGAGTGTAGTATAATGGAATAATTAATAGTTAATACAATACCTTTTTACATCCAGCACTCGGGAAAATAGTCCGAAACAAAACATAAACTCAGTATCAAAACCCATATTAACTATTGAGAGAGAGAAAGAGACAGACAGACAGAGAGAGAGAGAGAGAGAGAGAGGAGAGAGAGAGAGAGAGAGAGGAGAGAGAGAGAGAGAGAGAGAGAGAGTGAGAGAGAGAGAGAGAGAGAGAATGACAGAGAGACAGAGACAGACAGAGAGAGAGAGATAGACTGACAGAGAGAGAGGAGAGAGAGAGAGAGAAGAGAGAAGACGAGAAGAGACGAGAAGAAGAGAAGAGAGGAGGAGAGAGAGGAGAGACAGACAGACAGACAGACAGACAGACAGACAGACAGACAGACAGACAGACAGACAGACAGACAGAGGGGAGAGGCAGAGACAGGTAGACAGACAGACAGACAAAGACAGACAGACAGACAGACGCACAAAGAGTGAGACTTTCGCGACATTCGGCTTGATGAGCAGTCTCCCGAGCTGGATGAGCAGCTTGCTGAGCAGTCCCCTGAGCTTGCTGAGCAGTCCCCTGAGCTTGACGATGAGCAGTCCCCTGAGCTTGCTGAGCAGTCTCCTGAGCTTGACGAGCAGTCTCCTGAACTTGCTGAGCAGACTCCTGAGCTTGCTGAGCAGTCCCCTGAGCTTGCTGAGCAGTCCCCTGAGCTTGCTGAGCAGTCCCCTAGCTTGCGAGCAGTCCCCTGAGCTTGCTGAGCAGTCTCCTGAGCTTGACTGAGCAGTCCCCTGAGCTTGACTGAGCAGATCCCCTGAGCTTGCTGAGCAGTCCCTGAGCTTGAGAGCAGTCCCCTGAGCTTGATGAGCAGTCCCCTGAGCTTGCTGAGCAGTCCCCTGAGCTTGCTGAGCAGTTCCCTGAGCTTGACGAGCAGTCCCCTGAGCTTGCTGAGCAGATTCCTGAGCTTGACGATGAGCAGTCCCCTGAGCTTGACGAGCAGTCTCCTGAGCTTGCTGAGCAGATTCCTGAGTTTGACGATGAGCAGTCTCCTGAGCTTGACGAGCAGTCTCCTGAGCTTGACGAGCAGTCTCCTGAGCTTGCTGAGCAGACTCCTGAGCTTGACGAGCAGTCCCCTGAGCTTGATGAGCAGTCCCCTGAGCTTGACGAGCAATCTCCTGAGCTTGCTGAGCTGTCTCCTGAGTTTGACGAGCAGTCCCCTGAGCTTGCTGAGCAATCTCCTGAGCTTGCTGAGCAGTCTCCTGAGTTTGACGAGCAGTCCCCTGAGCTTGCTGAGCAGTCTGCTGAGCTTGCTGAGCAGTCTCCTGAAGTGGACTTTTCCAAATAGAAACAGAACTGTGGTTCCACCTCACGCCACAGAGCTAGAACAATGTGTGGGCATTATGTCAACGGTGACGACCAGCCTACCTGCAATGGCTCTCAACGCTGCCCATCT
>JABMCL010003504.1:625000-630000 GCA_018857735.1 Alviniconcha marisindica
GGTACGTTTTATAATGTGAATTAAGTGTTGGGATACTTTGCCGTTTTGTTTCGTGGCAGTTGCCTTGGTAGTTGACGCGGTGGTGTGTTTGGGGCTGTTTTCGTGTGTGTGTGTGTGTGTGTGTGTGTGTGTGTGTGTGTGTGTGTGTGTGTGTGTGTGTGTGTGTGTGTGTGTGTGTGTGTGTGTGTGTGTGTTTTGTGTGTGTGTGGTGTGTGTGTGTGTGTGTGTGGTGTGTGTGTGTGTGTGTGTGTGTGTGTGTGTGTGTGTGTGTGTGTGTGTGTGTGTGTGTGTGTGTGTGTGTGGTGTGTGTGTGTGTGGTGCGTGTGTGTGTGTGTGTGCGTGTGTGCGTGTGTGCGTGTGTGCGTGTGTGCGTGTGTGCGTGCGTGCGTGCGTGCGTGCGTGTGTGTGTGTGTGTGTGTGTGTGTATGTGTGTGTATGTCACTGACAGGAATTCGTAGGTAAGTATGTAGGTAAGTAACTTGGTGTTTTACGCCCAGTCAACCATAACGGTTAACTCAGGGCGAAAATTCGTAGGTAGGAGCGCAGAATTTGTGAATTATGGTCGACACTACGAACACAGATCTCTTTGCTTTGTGGATGAAGGCGCGTCACTGGAATCGGAAATAGTTTTGAAAACATGTTCCAATGCAGTCTCTCTTTTTTCTTTTCTTCTTCTTTTCTTTTATATATATATCCACGTTTTCCTTAAAAAAGAAAAAGAAAAAAAGACTACATATGAACAGTTTTCATATATATATATATAGAGTAAGGAGAGATAGAGAGAAGAGAGAGAGAGAGAGAGAGAGAGAGAGAGAGAGAGAGAGAGAGAGAGAGAGAGAGAGAGAGAGAGAGAGAGAGAGAGAGATCCACGTTTTTCTTCCAAAACAACTACTCTGGAACACGCTCTCTCTCTCTCCTCTCTCTCTCTCTCTCTCTCTCTCTCTCTCTCTCTCTCTCTCTCTCCTCTCTCTCTCTCTCATATATCCAAATGGTCCAAATAACCTAACGCTACTATCCTTGAGTATTAAAATTTTCGAGTTTTCGAGTTCGAGTTCGAGCTTCTCTCTGTCTCTGTAGCTGCCTCTGTCTCTGTCTTGTCTGTCTGTCTGTCTCCCCCCTACCCCCCTCTCTCTCTATCTCATTTGCTTTTGTTTTTTGTTTTGTTTTTATGCACTCCTTTTAAATTTAAGCCTCACAGATCGGTATTTTTACTGAAATAACAACAACCCTTTTTCGTGTAGTTTAAAAAAAGTAGTAGTAGTAGTAGTAGTAGTAGTAGCAGCAGCAGCAGCAGCAGCAGCAGCAGCAGCAGCAGCAGCAGTAGTAGTAGCAGTAGTAGTAGTAGTAGTAGTAGTAGTAGTAGTAGTAGTAGTAGTAGTAGTAGTAGTAACAATAACAATATACTTTATTCATCCCAGCGGGAAATTAAAGCTGTCGTTCGATCGCACAACGAAGAACATATCTCAATAATTCTAAGTCATGAAACACACACACACATGCACGCTCTTAGACATACACCCCCCTTTCTCTCAATCTGCATACACTAATAGCAAACCCAAAATTACCTGGAATAATGCTTTCTCTGTCAAACCAGAACGTAAAAACTCTCCAATTAAATAAAAATCATTAGGTTCACACATCCACAACCCTCCCTTAGAAAGTTATCATCCTCAACAGACGCCTTGACGCATGCGCACACTCAGTTAAGAGGTATAATTTTCATTAAAAAATGACAGAGCCAAGGGGAAAAACGAGGCTTTATACGGTTTGAATTTGTTCTCGGAGTAAAAATCTTCCACTCCTGTTGCTACTCTGCTATCAAGTAGCGACTCACTGGTGTGTAAAGGGGCGTTTATATTTCATTATTTTTCCTGTACGTCTCTTTTCGTGTAAAGTTTTAAAACTGGCCAGTGGCTTTCCCACAACTTGACCTGCTTTTTTTTTTTTTTTTTTTTTTTACAATCTTTTCCAAACTCCCTCTATCTAATTTTGAAATATTCCCACCCCAACAGACAGAACCAAACATAATAATACTACATATTACAGCATTATAAAAAGTTACTAGCATATCTGAATTTACTCCAAATGATCTCAGCTTTCTCATGCAATACATTCTCGAGTTCACTTTTTTCAGCACAGAGTTGATGTTCTCTTTCCCGTTCAATTTACTATCAAAAACCACACCTAAGTACTTATATGTATCTACCCCCTCCCACTGCTTCTCCTTTAATGTAGACTGGTTTGGGGCATCTTTGATTTTTCCTAAAATCAATGCACATCTCTTTCGTTTCAGAAACATTCAAATACAAGTAATTTTTATCACACCAATTCACAAAGTTTTCAATCTGCTTGTGGCATATTGCATCTTCATCATTACAAAATTTTTTAAAACCCGTTCTGTATCATCTGCAAATTTTACTAGAGGACATGACTCATCAGTGCTTCTACAGTCAGCTGTATACATCGCAAACAAAAAGGGTGCTAAAACTGTACCTTGAGGGCACCAGTGTTTGTTCTAATAGCAGATGACAGTAATCCATTTAGCCTTACATACTGAAGTCTACTTGAAGATAGTCAAAGATCCATGAAATAACGGATGACGGTAGTTTCATGTTTAAAAGTTTTTGAACAAGTAAATGTGGCTGTATTGTGTTAAAGGCCCCGGAAAAATCGAAGAACATAAGTCTTACAGTACTTCCTGTTTTTTAAATGCGAGTATATATTTTCTAAACTGTATAAAACCGCATCATCAGTACTCCTGTTTTTCCTGTAAGCAAACTGTAGTGGATCGAGGGAATCTTTTACTAACTTTTCCAATTACAGAGGACCACGCGTTCACATACTTTCATCACAGCAGAGGTAAGCGCTACAGGCAAGATATTATATATAGTAGTAGTAGTAGTAGTAGTAGTAGTATGTAGTGTAGTAGATTTGAGAAGAGATGAGTGTTTTTTATTTAAGTAGATAGTATAGTAGTAGTAGTTATAGTAGAGTAGTATTTAGTTGGAAAATAGTAGTAGTACTAGTAGTTGTTGTTGTTGTAGTTATTTGTTGTTTCTACAACGTGTTTTCATTTCATTGTAACGTTCACTGATTTAGAGTTTATCTGTTCTCAAGGTCATTACCATGGCAACAACAAATGTTCTGGCTGTGGTTGTGGTGTTAATGGCCATCTCGGCCATCGCCATGGCGGGACCACGACGAGGTGGAAGACGCAAACTGAATGGACTTCGTGATGAAGTGGACTTCCTTGAATCTGAATTAATGTGAGTTTACTCTCTCCTCTAGATATATATATGATGTAGTTTAAAGCGTGACGTATAAGATATGACGTATTTTAAAGCGTGACGGATAAGATATGACGTATTTTAAAGCGTGTCGCACAAGATATGACGTATTTTAAAGCGTGACGCGTAAGGTATTACGTATTTTAAAGCGTGACGCACCAGGTATGACGTATTTTAAAGCGTGACGTATACGATATGACGTATTTCAAAGCGTGACGCATAGGATATAGCGTATTTTAAAGCGTGACGCATAAGATATGACGTATTTTATAATTATAATCTAACGTCGTAGGAATCCAGCTGATCGGGCAGGACTTGATAAAGCCCTCATAGGCGAAAATTTGGAATAAAAGTTTCAAAAATCAGGACATGCTTGGACTGTTGTTATACGTTCTCTCTATGCATATATCTATCTATATCTCTCTCTGCGTGCGCGCTCTGGCTCTGTCTAGCTCTCTCCGCATCTCAGTGTCTCCTCTCTCTCTCTCCTTCCCTCCCTCCTTCCACCCCCCCTCTCCCGACCTCTCTCTCTCTCTCTCCCCTTTCTCTCTCTCTTTCTTTTTTCTCTCTCTTCTCTCTCTCTCTCTCCTCTCTTTTCCTTTTCCTCCCCTCCTTCCTCCCTTTTCTCTTTTTTCTCCCCTTCCTCCCTCTTCTCTTCCTCCCTCTCTCTCTCCTCTCTCTCTCTTCTCTCTCCTCCTCTCTCTCTCCTCTCTCTCCTCTCTCCCTCTCTCTCCACCCCCCCAAAAATTTCCAACCAAAAAAGGTTAAAAAGAAGGTTTTTTTGGGAAAAAATCACAATATGGGGAATTTAGGGGTTGTCCCCTTTATAAAACTACAAAACGACACTTAAACAACATTTTTTAAAACGGTGAAAAATGAATGTGGAACTGGGACACTGATCTGTTTTTTTTTGGTTGAGCTATTTTGTTTTCGTGCCAGCTTGGAGGAATGTTGCTAAAAAACAAAAAACATTAAAAACAGTTAAACGGTGAAAAAGAGATTAGAGAAGACTTATCTGCTTTTGAGCGGAGTTTGGGGGTGTTGGTTTCGTGTCCCTGCCAAAAATGTTGGCATGAGATAACAGTTAAAAGGTGAAAAAAAAGAGTAGAGAGAACTTATGCTTTTGAATCGAAGTTGGGGGGGTGGTTCGTTCCAAAGCACAGAAGAATGTTGGCATGAGAATAACAGTTAAACGGTGAAAAAAGGTGTAGAACTAGGACACCTATCTGCTTTTTTTGGTTTAGCTAATTTTTTTCGTGTCCAGGTTGGAAGAATTTGCTGACAATCAGTACATTTTTATTATGAAGCTACAAACGGCATTTAAAAAAAACAGTAAACGGTAAAAAAATAAACTCGAAAACTTTATTTTACAAGGACTGTAGTTTAGGGTTCGGGTAAAAAAACGGTCTAAAAAAATAGCCCCAACTGAGATGCAAAACTAGGGACATCTCTATCTCTCCCTTCTCTCCTCTCTCTCTCTCTCTCTCTCTTCTCTCCCCTCTTCTCTGGGTGTGTGTGTGTGTGTGTGTGTGGGGTTTGTTTTGCGTGGTGGCGTGTGGTTGTGTGTGTGTGTGTGGGGTTGTGGTGTGTGTGTTTTGGTGTGTGTGTGTTGCGTGTGTGTGTGTGTGGGGCGTGTGCGTGTGTGTTTGTGTTGTGTGTGTGTGGTGTTTTGGTGTGTGTGTGTGTGTTTATAATTACGTGGGTAATCGTGCT
>JABMCL010003504.1:635000-637500 GCA_018857735.1 Alviniconcha marisindica
GCACGGCGACCACCACGCACGCATTCGTTGTTGCACAATCCTCAGACACTCGTAATACTTTGAGAGAGAAGAAAGAAAGAAGGACACCCGCCGTCACATTCAGTCCTGTCACGCGTTTGAACTGTTTTAAAAACTCCCTCTACAAACAATACCCATACAAGTGAATTTCAAGTTCGGTCTTCTTACCTCCCCAACCCCCCCCCTCCCATTTCCCCTCCCCTCTTCCCCTCCTTACATTCCTTGTGTGTGTGTGTTGTGTGTGTTTGTTTTGCTTGCGTGCGTGCGTGGGGTGCGTGGCGTGAGGGGCGTGCGTGCGTGCGTGCGTGGGGTCGCGGGGTTTGCGTGTGCGTGGCGGGGCGCGTTGGTGCGTGCGTGTGTGTTGTTTTTTGGTGCGGGGATCAAAAAAATTTTCTAATAAAAATCTTGTTTTTGATTTTTTTAATTTACATTCCGTTGATTTTGGAAAAGCGCGGTGTGCTCACCCTTGTCGGTGAAATACGGCGTTATAGAAATTTCTCTATAAAGAAAGTCGAAAGTCGAAAAAAGGGGAAGAAGAAGACGACTAGGAAGGGAAAAGGAAGAGGAAAAGAAACAGACAGACAATTTTTTCCCTAAAAAACGCGGTTTCCTTTATTTTTAATTTAGTTTAAGGGAAATAACATGGTGTTTTAAAAGCCCAGTCAACCATTACGGTTTTAAAAACGGCAATTTTTAATGAGGCCAGAAAATTAAAAGTTTTTTTTCCGGGAAAATGCCTTTTTTTTAAAATTTTTTGAACAAACCCATGGGAAAATTTCTTTCCCCCAAAAAAAACACAGTTTATATTTTTAAAAAAGGTTGTTGGCCTGTTCCCCATTAATGTTGTCACACGGCCGAAATTTAAATATAAAAAGAATACATAGCGCACACGCCCTGCCCCAAACATCATTTGAGCACGCCACAACCCCCACCCCAAAAACACCACCACACACACACAAAACACACACCCCACCACCCCACACCACACACCACACCCCCCACACCAACCCCCCCCACACCACAACAACACACCACCACCACCCCCCACACACACACCACACCAAAACACCACACACCACACACAAAACGCACCCCCCCCACGCAAACCCCGCCGCACCGGGGCGCCACACACACACACACACACAACACACACACACACACACCACACACCAAAACACCCTTTTAACCCATCTTTAAACATTGTTTTTTTTCATTGCCTTCATCACTAGCTTTATCTGTCGCGTAGAGTTCCCTTTTCCCCCCCCCCCCACCTTTCCCCCCCCCCAGCCGGAAACGGATTTTTCGTGACGTGTCTGCCATTTTCATAACTTTCCTCATCACATTTTCATTAAAAAAAATGCTCTCCCCTTTTCACGTGCTTCACCGCTTTTCAGGGCCCTAGTTTCCCTGACATCAGAAACGGGGGCATCCCGGGGAAATTATCGGGTTTAAAACTCGTACCGTTCTCCCGAAAACCGCTTCGTGTGTTTTAGAATTTCAAGGATAACGGTAAAATATTCTTCCACGTGCGTCCTCAGTCTGTTCTGTTTGGCGAGGGAGAAAAGGAGCTGTTAATCGAGACCCGTTGAGGCGAAGGACCGCAGTTCAAAGTGAGTATATAGGGAACAGAGTCGATCTCTGCACTGCTAGAGCCGGTTTGGCCTTTGCGGAAAGGCGTTAGACTGGAAAGCAGACTGGACCTCGGTTCGAATCCGCTTCGGCTCTCCTTTCTCTTCAAAGGCTGTGGTCTGTGGACACTGTCTTGTGACTTTGTCCCTCAGAATGAATGAACCATTTTTTTTTTTAAAGGAAGAAAAAAAAAAGGCTCTCATCGCTGCCCATCTTAATGCAGGAGTTATTCTAGTGGTAACAGTGTAGCGACAGGTATGTAATCTCCTTCTTCCCCCCCCCCCCTCCCCCCCTCCGTACCCCCTTCCCCTCTTCTTCCCGTCCCTAATAAGCCTGATGGTTTCTGTGGACGTTAAGCACCATGTTTACTTACGTACTTTTCACCCGCCGTCCCCTAGCATATTAAGAACAACCCCAGGTCAACAGTGACCCCATCGCTGAGCCGGCTCAGGAGCTGTGTGAAAGTCGAGGTGGACGTCCTGGGCTCCCCGTCCTTAATAGTCTTATGATCTCTGTGGACGTCGAGCAACATTTGAAGAATCTCAGAGCCCAGGAGCTGTGTAAAAGTCGAGGTGGCCGTCCTGGGCTCCCCGTCCTTAATAGTCTTATGATCTCTGTGGACGTCGAGCAACATTTGAAGAATCTCAGAGCCCAGGAGCTGTGTGAAAGTCGAGGTGGACGTCGTGGGCTCCCCGTCCCTAATAGTCCTTATGGTCTCTGTGGACGTAAAGCAACATTGAGCTTGAATACTGTCCCCAATCTCACTTTTCGATTTCGTGATCCGACGTTATCTCCCTCATGAATAGTCTTAAGAATAGCCTGTGAAAATTTAAACAACAACAACAACAAAAAC
>JABMCL010003504.1:645000-650000 GCA_018857735.1 Alviniconcha marisindica
ATGAGATGCAAGCTTCGGCCCGAACTTGCGGCAGACGCGCAGCAGACAGCATGATCGAAAATGTAGGCTAAAGTCAAGTCAAGTCTAGTCAATATACTTTCATCATCCCTCACAGGGTAATTCAACTAACTACTATCTTATTCTGGGTCTCCGAGACAAGGCTGCGCCTCCCACAAGTCAACAAATAAACAAATTCCCTCCCAAGCGAGTGAAGAACCTAGCGACACCGTCATCCATTTTTATTTTTATTTTTTCTTCATTCACAGGAGAGCTCTGCTCTCAGCCAATCAGAGGCAATGATCGTCGAATAGGGCGAATGTTCCCAGAACATGTTGAGCGAAGCTTTTTGGACCCCGAATATAGCTTCGACGAATACTTCCAACTAGGTTCGCGAAGAAAAGTTCGCCCAATTAAGAACCAACTAGCTTCGCCGAATACTTCCAACTAGGTTCGCGAAGAAACATTCGCCCAATTAAGAACGGCCTTTAGACGTCGCCGTTACTATGGTAGCAGCAATGATATTGTTTGTTTGTTTGTTTGTTTGTTTGTGAGTGTGTGTGTGTGTGTGTGTGTGTGTGTGTGTGTGTGTGTGTGTGTGTGTGTGTGTGTGTGTGTGTGTGTGTGTGTGTGTGTGTGTGTGTGTGTGTGTGTGTGTGTGTGTGTGCTGTTGTTGTTACTACTGCTGTTATCGCTGCTGTTGTTGCTGCTGTTACTACTGCTGTTGATGTTGCTGCTGTTGTTGCTTTTACCGCTGCTGTTGATGTTGCTGCTTTTGTTGTTACCGCTAGTGCTAATGTTACTGCTGCAGTTACAATACAATACAATATAACGTTATTACCAAGTGTCAATACAAATGCACGAGGAATGTTTTGTGATGCCAAGTACACTCATCACACATTCACTCCAATCATAAAACATTAAATTTCAACATCAAATAAACAAACATCCTGGTAAAAAGTTGATGTTGCTGCTGCTGCTGTTGTCGCTGCTGTTGTTATTACTGCTACTGTTGATGTTGCTGCTGTTGTTGTTGTTGTTTTTACTGCTGTTGTTGATGTTAATGCTGCTGTTGATGTTGCTTTTATTTGTTTCTTATCTTGAAGGGGCCGTACTTTATCGTTCTACTCTGCAGTTTTTTTTCTACAGGGAATTTGTGTCACTGACCCCAGTAAAACCAGCTGTTGAAAAGTTGTTCTGTTCAGCATACTTAGTTCTTTTTCTTCTTCTTCTTCTTCTTCTTCTTCTTCTTCTTCTTCTTCTTCTTCTTCTTCTTCTTCGTTGTCGTTGTTGTTGTTGTTGTTGGGCCATGAAAAACACACATACTTCTTCCTTACTCGTCGTTGTTGTCGCTACTTCTTTTCATTCTTCTTCTCCTTCGTCTTGTTCGTATAATAATAATAATAATAATAATAATAATAATAATAATAATAATAATAATAATAATTTCTTCATATTCTCCTTCGTCTTCTTCGTATTATAATAATAATAATAATTATTATTATTATTATTATTTCTTCATCTTCTCCTTCGTCTTCTTCGTATAATAATAATAATAATTATTATTATTATATCATCTTCTTCGTATTATTATTATTATTATTATTACTATATTATTATTATTTCTTCTTCTTCTTCTTCTTCGTTGTCGTTGTTGTTGGGCCATGAAAAACACACAGACTTCTTCCTTGCTCCTCATTGTCGTCGCTACTTCCTTTCATTCTTCTTCTCCTTCGTCTTCTTCATATTATTATTTATTTATTTATTTTTCTTCTTCTCCTTCGTCTTCTTCATATTATTATTTATTTATTTATTTTTCTTCTTCTCCTTCGTCTTCTTCATATTATTATTTATTTATTTTTCTTCTTCTCCTTCGTCTTCTTCATATTATTATTTATTTATTAATTTTTCTTCTTCTCCTTCGTCTTCTTCATATTATTATTTATTTATTTTTCTTCTTCTCCTTCGTCTTCTTCATATTATTATTTATTTATTTGTCTTCTTCTCCTTCGTCTTCTTCATATTATTATTTATTTATTTTTCTTCTTCTCCTTCGTCTTCTTCATATTATTATTTATTTATTTGTCTTCTTCTCCTTCGTCTTCTTCATATTATTATTTATTTATTTTTCTTCTTCTCCTTCGTCTTCTTCATATTATTATTTATTTATTTTTCTTCTTCTCCTTCGTCTTCTTCATATTATTATTTATTTATTTTTCTTCTTTCCTTCGTCTTCTTCATATTATTATTTATTTATTTTTCTTCTTCTCCTTCGTCTTCTTCATATTATTATTTATTTATTTTTCTTCTTCTTCTTCGTCTTCTTCATATTATTATTTATTTATTTTTCTTCTTCTCCTTCGTCTTCTTCATATTATTATTTATTTATTTTTCTTCTTCTCCTTCGTCTTCTTCATATTATTATTTATTTATTTTCTTCTTCTCCTTCGTCTTCTTCATATTATTATTTATTTATTTTTCTTCTTCTCCTTCGTCTTCTTCATATTATTATTTATTTATTTTTCTTCTTCTCCTTCGTCTTCTTCATATTATTATTTATTTATTTATTTATTTGTCTTCTTCTTCTTCGTCGTATTATTATTAGTATTTTTAGTATTAGTATCATCATCAGCATCATCATCATTAATGTTAGGGCTATGACCATGCAGCATCCTCATATTCATTATCATTACTGTTTACCATTATTATTATTATTATTATCATTTACGTTTCCAAGAGCCGGAAGGCCTTCTGGGACTATGTGGCGGATGTGACGCATAGAAGCGTCATCGAAAGGACGTGACGAGACGGGCGACATCGTGTCCAGACAGTTGATGTCGTGGCGAGCTACACGTGTCTTTGGCCCGGCAGGTGCCTCCGCTCGGGAACAGGTAAATTAGGTACCCTGTGCGTGCTGGATATGGATGGTTGTTGTTTACCTGGCACAGAAAACAGGTAAACTAGGTACCCTTTGCGTGCTGGATATGGATGGTTGTTGTTTACCTGGCACAGAAAAAATGGATATGAGTGGTTGTTGTTTACCTGGCACAGAAAACAGGTAAACTAGGCCCCTGTGCGTGTTGGATATGAATGGTTGTTGTTTGCCTGGCACAGAAAACAGGTAAACTAGGTACCCTTTGCGTGCTGGATATGGATGGTTGTTGTTTACCTGGCACAGAAAACAGGTAAACTAGGCACCCTGTGCGTGCTGGATATGGATGGTTGTTGTTTACCTGGCACAGAAAACAGGTAATCTAGGCACCCTGTGCGTGCTGGATATGAGTGGTTGTTGTTTACCTGGCACAGAAAACAGGTAAACTAGGCCCCTGTGCGTGCTGTAGATGGATGGTTGTTGTTTACCTGGCACAGAAACAGGTAATCTAGGCACCCTGTGCGTGCTGGATATGGATGGTTGTTGTTTACCTGGCACAGAAAACAGGTAATCTTTGGCACCCTGTGCGTGCTGGATATGGATGGTTGTTGTTTACCTGGCACAGAAAACAGGTAATCTAGGCACCCTGTGCGTGCTGGATATGGATGGTTGTTGTTTACCTGGCACAGAAAACAGGTAATCTAGGCACCCTGTGCGTGCTGGATATGAATGGTTGTTGTTTACCTGGCACAGAAAACAGGTAAACTAGGCCCCCTGTGCGTTCTGGATATAGATGGTTGTTGTTTACCTGGCACAGAAAACAGGTAACTCACGTGCTGGAGATGGATGATTGTTGTTTAGCTGGTACAGAAAACAGGTAAACTAGGCCCCCTGTGCGTGCTGGATACGAATGGTTCTTGTTTACCTGGCACAGAAAACAGATAAACTAGGCCCCCTGTACGAGCTGGATATGGGGTGATTGTTGTTTACCTGGCACAGAAAACAGGTAAACTAGGCACCCTGTGCGTGCTGGAGATGGATGTTGTTGTTTACCTGGCACAGAAAACAGGTAACTCACGTGCTGGAGATGGATGATTGTTGTTTACCTGGCACAGAAAACAGGTAAACTAGGCCCCCTGTGCGTGCTGGAGATGGATGGTTGTAAGTAAAAACAGGTAACCTACGTCCTGAATACGGGTGGTTGTTGTTTACGTAGCACAGAAAACAGGTAACGTACGTGATGGGCTAGTCTACCTGCTTGTTTACCTAGCACAGAAAACAGGTAACGTACATGATGGGCTAGTCTGCCTGCTTGTTTACCTAGCACAAAAAACAGGTAACATAGGTGATGGGCTGGTCTGCCTGCTCGTTTACCTGGCACAGAAACAGGTAACTAGGCCCCCTGTGCGTGTTGGAGATGGTTGGTTGTTGTTTACCTGGCACAGAAAACAGGTAACTCACGTGCTGGATATGGATAGTTGTTTGCGTAGCACAGAAACCAGGTAACGTACGTGATGGGCTAGTCCACCTGCTTGTTTGCGTAACACAGAAAACAGGTAATTTACGTGATGGGCTGATCTACCTGCTTGTTTACCTGGCACAGAAAACAGGTAACTAGGCTCCCTGTGCGTGCTGGATATGAACGGTTGTTGCTTACCTGGCACAGAAAACAGGTAACTCACGTGTTGGAGATGGATGGTTGTTGTTTACCTGGCACAGAAAACAGGTAACTCACGTGTTGGAGATGGATGGTTGTTGTTTACCTGGCACAGAAAACAGGTAACTCACGTGTTGGAGATGGATGGTTGTTGTTTACCTGGCACAGAAAACAGGTAACTCACGTGTTGGAGATGGATGGTTGCTTGTTTACCTAGCACAGAAAACAGGTAACACAGGCCCCACGTACTCACACACATACTACACACACACAAACACACACGCAACACACACACGACGCACGACACAGCACGCACGCACGACACACAGCACGCAACGCACACACCACACACACACCACACACCACTCACCACACCACACACACACACCACCACGCACGCACGCGCGCGCACGCACGCACGCACGCACGCACGCACGCACGCACACACACACACACTGATACAATGACACACGT
>JABMCL010003314.1:0-7500 GCA_018857735.1 Alviniconcha marisindica
TTCTTCTTCTTCTTCAAAAAAAGGTTTGACATATGTACATTAATCACAATAGTTGAGTATAGTTCACGAGTCCACAATATTTGAGCATAGTCCACCAGTCATGAGCTGTTAGTTATTTGACTGACTTGATTACCCGACATGTCATTGTTTCTGGGTCACATTTTTTTTTTTTAAAGAAGAAAAAGGTTTGAGCACTATATAGTAATTAATCGCATTGTTTGAGCATAGTTCACCAGTCGTGTCATTACAGGTGAAAGGCTAAAAAGCACATTAACAGTAAAATTGAGACAATATTAGGCATTATTAGTTATTTAACAGACTTTATGACCTGACATGTCTTTGTTTCTGGGTCACGTTGTTATCAAGCATCCTGAGAGCGAGAACTGGGATCAAGGGGTGCCTATGGTGTTGCGGAAGTGTGTGTCCATGATATTTGAGGAGTTGATTTGAAGGCGAACAAAGGGCTGATGTAATTTTAAGTGTACAAATATGTGCATTGCAACAATTTTATTTATTGTAATGCATGTGATATTTTTGTCCATTCCAGTTGCTGTGGAATTTCCACAATTACAAATGTGTGATGTGTAAGAGGTTTAGGTATGCAGTGTGTATTTGTGTGTGTGTGTGTGAGAGAGAGAGGAAACAAACCAAGCGTTCAGTCAAATTGTTACGTGCAATAGATATGTCATGCAAGAATATCTGATCAAAAATAAAACATCCCTCTAAGACTTACTATGTGTGTGTGTGTGGGGGGGGGAGAGAGAGAGAGAGAGAGAGTGTGCGCACATGCCCACAGACGCTGGGTCGTTTCAATTTCAAGCAACGGATTCCTCCATTCCTTTCAATAACAGACACGGTTGTGTGCCGAAAACCGAGTATTTTTCCTTGGTCCATTTAATGGAATGCTTTCGCAATTTTTTTTTCTCATTTATTTTCTTTTTTCTCGAAGAATGATTTTCCTTGTACTCGATTCATACTCGCATTTCAGTAAAATAGCTGTTTGCCCTTTTGACAGAAATGTAGTGCTCATCAAGGCAAATGAACAGCTTACTAAAACATGAAATCTGCACTATACAAAAACCACCAAACAAAGCAACAACAGACGTCCCCATCCCCCCTTCCCAAGAAAAAACAAGAAACACAACACACGACAAATAAATTAAACTTAATAACCTTAATAGACATGCAAAAGAAGCGGAAATGAGGCCTCCTGCCGGAAACGAAATATTGACATACATATAATTATATGGAGAAATGTGCAGCGTTAATCTGTCCCCATGTTTGTCGACGATTTTTTTCAGTTTTACATGGGAGCCGCTGCTTCTGGGTTTCTGATCTTACACATGTATGTGAAGTGCCTATACCCCGCTGTCTGACCTAGCTACTCGTGGGACATAAACTGACAAGGACCTTACATTGTTGCCAGCTTCCGGACAGAACCTCTCTTCCAAACTACTTTGTTTCTTCTTACTATTTTTTTTCTCCGCCCCCACCCCCCATTCCGCTACCGGTACTTAGAACGCCTAATCCACACAGACCCTACGTGCTTACACATTCTGTAAATGCAAATGTTTTTAAGATTGAATGCATACCCACCCCACCCCACACACGCACTCACGCACGCACCCACCCCCCCCCCCCCCCCCCCCACACACACAGAGGGAACTGGGGGAATTTATAGATCGCTCTCAGCGACTCAAAGCGCTTTACCACTTTATTTTGTTTTTTATTATTAAACATGCAACACATTTATACTGAATACATTAATAAAAATGCGTTTTCCTACAAAGCATAATGGAACACACACAACTCATCCTGGTGGGGAAGTCTGTTCAAATGACTGGACTTGCACAGCCCTGTATTGCTGTGTAGCAACAAAAACAAAACAACAAAACAAAACAAAAATTCAAGCTCAGCCAGGACGATGTCGGTGGGTTTCCCGTTTGAATACTATAGTGTATCAATAAATCAAAGCGAGTTTCTTTTTTCTCTCCCATTTCTCACGCGTTTATTAATGTCTACCCTCTTCTTCATCTCTCAGACCCGTAGCTCAACTCATGTCCCGTCCTATCTGAAAATGATTCTGTGAGGTGAAGGCCCGTTTATTTATTTATTTATTTCTCAGTGGTCCTATTTTGCTTATTTTTATAGTGACGATGTAGTCGGACTCGCGTGATCCTCATGGACAACGATACGAAACTGAAGAATGAATATATAGCACAGTGGCAGCAGATTCTGTCACTGCATTCTCATCTGCAGTGGGCAGAGTACTACAAGGGGCTGCCTCCCACACGTAGGCAGAACAATGATGTGTTTTAGCCAGTTTTTAAATAGGACCTGTAAAATGACAAACTGTACAGACCATTCCTTTTAAGTGCAAGTTTTATTTGCATTGCGCTCTCCCAGCTCCGTTGCAAAAATGGCCAAAATGGTCCTTGTTACGTATAAATCCAGATCCAGATCCAGAAGGGAAGTGAATCTGAAGGTTACCAGCAATGAATGAGTATGTGGCACAACTGAGGGAAGCCCCGAGACGGAAGGTGTGTTGTTGTTGTTCTTTTTCAACATTGTGGAATGTTTTAGTGGATCTTACTGTCTGGTTATCTTTGATGATAGCAATGGTGAGTGTGGGTGTGGGTGTATGGGTGCGTGTGGAGGAGCGCATGGCAGAAAGAGTATTTTCTTTCTCGTGGATATAGTTTTGATTATTGAATTGTATGAAGTCTGTTTATGAAGTTATTATGAATTGCAAAGTTTTTTCTTTTTAGATGTTTTTGTTTTGTTTTTACTTTTTTTTTTTAATAATGGTGTTTAGTCCCAGATAGATGAATTGCACTGTGACTGAGGCTAAAGTATATTTACTTGAGTTGAATTGCAGGAGACGGATGGCAGAGACGAAAGGCACAGGCGGATGCCCCTGAGACGGAAAGCTGAGACGGATGAGCCCTCCGTCTTCATGTCTTTCCATCTCGGGGATATCCGTCTGTGCCATTCGTCTTGGCCTTCGCCGTCTCGAAGACGGACGTCCCGGAGACGGATGGCGCCGAGACGGATGCCCCCGAGACGGATGCCCCTGAGACGGATGTCCCCGAGACGGATGGCGCCGAGACGGATGTCCCCGAGACGGAGGAAGGCCGAGACGGATGCCCCTGAGACGGATGTCCCCGAGACGGATGTCCCCGAGACGGAAGGTGTGTTGTTGTTGTTCTTTTTCAACATTGTGGAAAGCTTTAGTGGATCTTACTGTCTGGTTATCTTTGATGATAGCAATGGTGAGTGTGTGTGTGTGTGTATGGGTGCGTGTGGAGGAGCGCATGGCAGAAAGAGTATTTTCTTTTTCGTGGGATATAGTTTTGATTATTGAAATTGCATGAAGTCTGTTGAAGTTATTATGAATTGCAAAGTTTTTTCTTTGGTTTTAGATGTTTTTGTGTTGTATTTTTTTTACATTTTAATACTGGTGTTTAGTCCCAGATAGATGAATTGCACTGTGACTGAGGCTAAAGTATATTTACTTGAGTTGAATTGCAGGAGACGGATGGCAGAAACGAAAGGCACAGGCGGATGCCCCTGAGACGGAAAGCTGAGACGGATGAGCCCTCCGTCTTCATGTCTTTCCATCTCGGGGATATCCGTCTGTGCCATTCGTCTTGGCCTTCGCCGTCTCGAAGACGGACGTCCCGGAGACGGATGGCGCCGAGACGGATGGCGCCGAGACGGATGCCCCTGAGACGGATGGATGTCTCTGAGACGGATGTCCCCCAGACGGAGGAAGGCGGAGACGGAGGATGACCGAGACGGATGTTCCCGAGACGGAAGGTGTGTTGTTGTTGTTCTTTTTCATCATTGTGGAAAGCTTTAGTCGATCTTACTGTCTGGCTATCTTTGATGATAGCAATGGTGAGTGTGGGTGGGTGTGTATGGGTGCGTGTGGAGGAGCGCATGGCAGAAAGAGTATTTTCTTTCTCGTGGATATAGTTTTGATTATTGAATTGTATGAAGTCTGTTTATGAAGTTATTATGAATTGCAAAGTTTTTTCTTTGTTTTTAGATGTTTTTGTTTTGTTTGTTTTTAAATTTTAATACTGGTGTTTAGTCCCAGATAGATGAATTGCACTGTGACTGAGGCTAAAGTATATTTACTTGAGTTGAATTGCAGGAGACGGATGGCAGAGACGAAAGGCACAGGCGGATGCCCCTGAGACGGAAAGCTGAGACGGATGGGCCCTCCGTCTTCATGTCTTTCCATCTCGGGGATATCCGTCTGTGCCATTCGTCTTGGCCTTCGCCGTCTCGAAGACGGACTTCCCACGTAGACGGATGGCGCTGAGACGGATGCCCCCGAGACGGATGCCCCTGAGACGGATGTCCCCGAGACGGATGGCGCCGAGACGGATGTCCCTGATACGGATGTCCCCCAGACGTGTGTGTGTGTGTGTGTTTGTGTGGAAGGGCGGAGGGCGCGAAGGACATGTTTTGTCATGTGTTCTTGTTTTTATGATGAAATGTTTTGGAATATGTCTTTTTTTAAATTTTGTTAAGTTAGTACCATTTATAATGGGTTTGGAATCCTGTTTACGTTGAATTGCCCTATGATGGCTGATTAAAGTATTTGATCTTGATTTGTCTTGAAGGCTGATCCTCTGGGTCAAACGGATGCCCTCGAGACGGAAGGCTGAGACGGATGTCCCGAAGACTGGTGGCTGAGATGGATGTCTCCGAGACGGATGGCCAAAACGGATATGATGGAAGTCTCCGGGTGAAGTCGATTGTTCCTGTGATTGTTGTGCCCGAGACGGAAGGCAGAGACGGATTTCCATGAGACGGACGGCTAAAACGGATAGTAAAAACGGATGTCCGTCAGACCGATGGCTAAGACCAATGGCAGAGACACATATTCCTGAGGCGGAAGTCCAAGACGGAGAGACTGGATGGATATATCTTTCCTATAAATCGCCATGTGCTTCGGTGACCGAGGGGTCCAAGCGAGAGACATCTGGAAAAGTGTCTCCTTCCGAATAACCGAACATCCTTTCCCCAAAAGCGATGCACTCTTGTAAGTGTGAATAAGAGTAACAACTCGATACTTGAAAGAGACCTTTGTTCAGACTAGTGATCTCTAAAGCCAAGATGGATTGATGAGACGGATGTTCCTGAGACGGAAGGACAGTGAAACTGATGAACGTTTCTTCTTTCGGTCTGTAGCGAAATAACCAGCGCGCGTTCGTATTCAAGAGAGGTGCACATGTTTCTTCTTCTCCTTCTTCCGTACAGTGTCCAGCTTGAACATTCTGAAGGCTCTGACACATTTAGTGCACGCTGGGTTATTTTGATGTTTCCATAATCCACCGAACTCTGACATGGATTACAGGAGCTTTAGCTCGTGTCTGTGGTCTTTTTGCATCGTATGCACAAGGGAGACATTGGATTTTTTAAAAATAATAATTATTATACTCTCGTTCGAAGAATATATGTAGAACCTGCGCAGAATTTGACTCTGGAGAAACATCAGGGCAGGTGCAATGCCTAGCACGTAACTGTCACCCATCCATTTGATGACCATGCTCCATCGTGCTTAACTCTGGCTTTCGAGAGCGAATACTCTTGCTATGCACCTCTCTCTTGCACAAGCATGAAGGGACCGGGATGAAGAGCACTGCTGAAGAAAAATGATGTCACTTGGCTAGATAGTGTCTATTTCGACCTTAGGTAGCTGTAAAGATGCTGTTGAATATGTAGGTTTTGTTGTTGTTGTTTTCCTTCTTCCACTTCTTCCGATGCCTTCACTGTAGCCTACCATAGTACTGTATTAGTGCGATTGTGTGAGAGTGTTTGTGCGTGTGCACTCTCTCTCTCTCTCTCTCTCTCTCTCTCTCTCTCTCTCTCTCTCTCTCTCTCTCTCTCTCTTATTTTTTGTTTTGTTTGTTTTTGTTTGTTTGTTTTCCTCAGCTTTGATGGCAGTGAAACCCCCATCAAGATTAATATCATAGGGTTTGCACTTCATCCGACTAATGGGTTTTTCCCCCGGGTACTCCGGTTTTCCCATTCATCCCCTGGGATGTTTGGAACTGGAAGCCTTCTTCCTTTTCCAAGGTCGGATCCACTTTTTTCCTCTTCTCATGAATCCGTATTCCAAAGCTCAGCACGCCTCTCTCTCTCTCTCTCTCTCTCTCTCTCTCTCTCTCTCTCTCTCTCTCTCTCTCTCTCTCTCTCTCATATTCATTACATCACACCTATTACACGTCATTGTCATACCAAGCATTGAACACGCGACAACAGCTCAACCAAAAAAAGATAAGTTTCTCTCTCATTTTTCATGACAAATGAGAGAGAAACTTCTCTTTTTTTTGTTTCTTGTTTTTGTTTACCTGTTGTTTAAGTGTCGTTTTGTGGCTTGACATAGGGGATTTCCTCGAACATGTGTGTCCGTGTCAAAATAGATAAGCGTTCTTTTGAACCTTTTTGTCTTTGGATCTTGTTTTAGAATGCTACCAGTCATTTTGCTTCAGATTGTTTTATATGTGTGATAGTTATTTTATGTGTGTCAAAAAGTATGTCAGAGGTTCTATATGATGACTTTTGAGTATCACCGTGAGAGTATACGTGATCTAGTATATACAGAGGTATTAGTATATGCGCGTGTATGTGTTTTGCGTGTGTGAGATATAGATCAGGTGAAAATAACTATGTGCATGGATACATATGCATGTGTATACTTCTTTTTTAAGTCTGTTGTTGTTTTGATGTATTGTCTTGACATATGTTGTTATCTTGATAACCGTAAGATAAGTCTAATACCACTTCTGTGAAAAGTCTTTGAATAAAATAGAAGAAAAGGAAGAACTTGTCTCGATATTTACTTTTTACAAAAGTACAACTGACACATTTTTTTTCACCAGTTTTTTATATGTTCAGTACAAAATTAAAACACAAGTCAAATTCACTGTCATTATACACACAATCTACACAATTTTGCCTACTAATGTCGAGAGGAATCGCAACGATATAAAAGCACGATAGTTAACTGCAAAAGCAAAAACATCCAAATCAACAATTTGCTAGGTAAAATGTTTCACACTTTCTCAATATGAGTCACAGCTTCTTCGGGTGTAAGAAGAGAGACAGACAACTAAAGAAGAAGGAAGCAAAGAAGAGGACAGACAAGAAGGAGCTGATGTACACACGCACGCACGCACGCACGCACACTCACGCGCGCACACGCACATAGGCCGCACAAAGCGCACACAATACGTATTATCTTCACTGCACGCACGCCTGCACGCGCGCGCACACACACTCACACACACATACACACATGCACGCACGCACACGCACGCGCGCGCGCGCGCGCATATACATGGCGCGCGCGCGCACGCATGCACGCACACGCACACACACCTATTGAACCTGCAGAGCAACAACATGCAGTTTAGAAGGGCTACAAGAAGTTTTAGCATTTTTCATTCAGTCCACCGGGGGACATGGATGATGTGAGACTCC
>JABMCL010003314.1:12500-18206 GCA_018857735.1 Alviniconcha marisindica
GGCTATTGGCTATTATTATTATTGGCATACACAAGGCTACTACTAAGGCTAAGGCTATTATTAAGGCTACTACTACATATGGGCTGGCTGCTATTATTGGCTATTACTACATATTATTAAGGCTGGGCTGGCTGGCTATTGGGTTGGGCTATTACATATTATTATTATTACATATTATTATTACATATTAAGGCTATGCTATTATTACATACATATTATATTATTATTATTATTATTATTATTATTATATACACATATTATTATTATTATTATTATATTATTATTATTATTATTACATTATTATTATTATTATATACATTCCACGTCATGTATACACAGGCTATTATTGGTTCACACACACACACACACACACACACACACACACACACACACACACACACACACACACACACACACACACACACACACACACACACACACACACACACACACACACACACACACACACACACACACACACACACACACACACACACACACACACACACACACACACACACCAAGAATAACGCACATTTTCACCCGATTTCTGGGACCGTTTTTCAATCGACCTCGGAAAACATAAATAGGAAAGGACTTTAAACAGACACACATAACGCATTTTTTCAATCGATTTCTAAGCCTGTTTGTTAAAAGTCGAAATTTGAAGGACAATGAGTGCTGCCATTTTGTGACCTGCGGTCTGTATCAGTGACGTCATGACCAAGGCCGGGATGAATCAATGAATCAAACACGTCACACGTGAATCTTTTTCTGCTCTTCATCGGTACAGAGCAAACTACTATGGCTTCGCCATGAGGATTTCAAATTCATATACACACATTCATGTATATACACAGACATGTATGCACATATTACACACACACACACACACACACACACACACACACACACACACACACACACACACACACACACACACACACACACATACATATTATTACATATTATTATTATTACATACATATGTTACATATACATATTATTATTATTAAGGTTATATTAATATTAATATTACATATTATTATTATTATTATATTGGCACATATACATACTATGGCTATTATGTTATTACACATACACATACATAATATTACATATTATTATTATATTATTAAGGCTGTTATTATTGGCTATTAAGGCTATTATTAAGGCATATTAATACATATTACATATACATACACACAGTTACACACACACACACACACACACACACACACACATACACACACACACACACACAATATTACACACACACATACGTATTACGCACATATTATTACTACTTTCTTTCTTTCTTTCTTTCTTCTTTCTTTCTGTCTTCTCTTCTTTCTGCTTTCACACACAATAGCTGGGCACATATTACATACATACATACATACATAAGGCTACATATTACTGGCTAAGGCTACTACATACATAATAAGGCATAAGGCTATTACATACATACATACATATTATACATATTACATATTATTATTATTATTATTATTACATATTATTATTACATATTATTACGTACTGCATATATTATTATTATTAATACATATTGGGCTATTATTGGCTATTATTATTACACATACTTTCTTTTGCTATTGTATTTCTTTCTTTCTTCATTACTTTTCACACACACACACAGACACAGACACACACAGACACAGACACACACACACACACACACACACACACACACACACACACACACACACACACACACACACACACACACACACACACTCCCCTCTGTGTCTCTGTTCAAGTCTCTCTGTCTCTTGCCCCTGTCTCTTCGTTCCCTGTCTCTGTCTGTCTCTCTCTGTCTCTCTCTCTCTCTCTCTCTCTCTCTCTCTCTCTCTCTCTCTCTCTCTCTCTCTCCACACACACACACACACACACACACACACACACACACACACACACACACACACATACACACACTCTCTCTCTCTCTCTCTCTCTCTCTCTCTCTCTCTCTCTCTCTCTCTCTCTCTCTCTCTTCACACACACACACACACACACACACACGCACGCACGCACGCACGCACGCACGCACGCACACAGACACTACTTCGTACTTCTGTACTGACAGAACAAGCAGCTGAAGCCTGCAGATGGCAGTGTGTACACGTTTTCTACTTGCGCCTTCGCCTCTGTCCACCTTTAAGCAGGCCGGGTCCTCCAACGTGTGACGAGCAGCCGTCAACATGACTGCGGATCCGTATGGCGGCTGTCTTCACGTATTGGCCACCAGTCAGACAGTCGGTCATTTGATTAGTTCGCCGTCAGCCAGTCTAGTTAGTTAGCCGATCTGTCAGTACGTCTGCGTAATTGACTCTATTACCTCCTCCCCCCACCCTCTCTTGTGCTCAGCATAATGTAAATTTTATTGTGACTTTAGTAGCAGGCTCTCATGCGCGAGGGCTGGATGTAAATAAATTTCGAGTCTACTCCATTACCCTCATAAAATAAAGTTCTCTCTCTCTCTCTCTCTCTCTCTCTCTCTCTCTCTCTCTCTCTCTCTCTCTCTCTCTCTCTCTCTCTCTCTCTCTCTCTCTCTCTCTCTCTCTCTCTCTCTCTCTCTCTCTCTCTGTATCTTAGCAAGGACTAGTTGTTAGACAAGTCTGACTAAACCTAAACCTTAATTCTCGTAAAATAAAGTTTTCGAGTTCCAGTTCTCTCTTACCCCCCCCCCCCCATCCTCCCATCTCTCCCTGTCAGTTTCTCTTCACCTTTTCCCCATTTTCTTCCCTGATATTGCTCTGATCCAGCTTTTTGTCTCCGTCTGTCTGTTTTTCTGTCTGTCCTGCGCTCTCGCACGCACACACACACGCAAACACATACACGCACGCACGTATGTACGCACACACAAATACACACACAGCATGCATTGGGTCGGGTGGGGTGTGAGGCTTAGTTAAGTCAAGGACTTGAGAAGCTTTTGAAACGTAACAATTAAAGCCGTTGTCTAGACAGATCACTCACATTTCAGACGCCGGCGAGCTGGGCAGGAGGAAGTAAGTCTTCACTGGCTGCACTTCCCCCTTCGCTCATCAATTTCTGCCTACAATTACTCGTACCACGAAAAAGAATAAGCTCAACACATGTCACACTTTCTGTTTTGCAGCTTGAGGATATGATTAAACACAACTGTCTCGATGGGCAAAAAGTCTGAAAATGTGGGCCAGCTACTTGCTCTAAAGAATACAGAGAGAGAGAGAGAAAAAAAAAAAAAAAAAAAAAGAAAGAAAGAAAGAGCTGCGGATTTGTTTCACAGGCTGTCGATCTGTTTAAACTCTACTGTCTGGAGGCAAGAAAAAAAAGTTGTAAAATAATGCTGTAATGATAATAGTAATTTACGTTTTCGAAGCGCTCTGTTTCACACGAGCTCATAACGTTTTACAGTATTGCAACACTTACAATACCTGACAATATACCCAAGTGCCACAGACGCATTGAGTCACGCTTACATTACCTGTAGACTGAGGGTGTGATTGAACTCTACCGTTTCAGAGTAAAACATCTGAACATGAGGGTTAGCTACTTGCTCTGAAGAAAATAAACAGCCCTTTGGCTTTGTTTTGCCGCCTGAGGATTTGAGTGTACTCTACCGACGTTCTGCCGACTGAGCCCTGCTCTTATTTCGAAATCCTGGCAACATCGAATACCACCCCTTCCCAAGACAAAAAGCTCGCTTTGAAAGCGGGCTTCTTTTATAAAATAAATAAATAAACAAATTTTATTTTTGATCAAGACAGAGCCAGTGGCGACTGCACCTTGACGTCCTAGGAAGGACAAGTCTGGGACGTTGGGAGTCTGACGGTTCTTGATTTTGTTCATTTGATTATTATTTTTATTGACAATTGCATCCTCTCTAAAGTGCCGGTAAACTACCGACCCCCCCCCCCCTTTTTAATTACCCCCTCCCCCTTTAAAAACACACACTCTTTCCTGCCAGTGATTGTGTATTTTTGGTGTTATTTCCCTGGAAGAATCGGTCTCGATGACGTTTTGCTGACCAGAAGTGTTCATTTTAAAAGCGTTTGCTGACCAGGAGTATTCTAGTTAAAGACGTAGCTCCACCGGTGTGGCCTAGCGGTAAGGCGTTAGGCTGGTAAGCGGAAGGACCTCGGTTCGATACCGCTTCGGCTCTCCTTTCTCTTCAAAAAGGTTGTGGTTTGTTGACACTGTCTTGTGACTTTGTCCATCACTTCCTACTGAAACATTAAAATGACTCTCATCGCTGCCCATCTTAATGCAGGAGTCATTCTGGTGGTGACAGTGTAGCGATAGGTGTATAATCTCCTTTTCCCCCCACCTCCATACCCCCTTCCCCCCTTCTCCCCGTCCCTAATAAGCCTTACGGTTTCTGCGGACGTTAAGCACCATGTTTACACCAAGAATACATTAACTGCAAGTCGGAATACAAAACAGGAACAAGTCATATGATGTTCTGTAGGAAAGTGAAAAGTTTCCAACATTGAATTCGGAACAGGATCTGGCCGTATGATACTCTATAGGAAAGTGCGAAGCATCCGCCATCGAATTCAAAACAGAAGCTGGTCGTAATATTACATGAAAGCGAGAAGTATTCAAACAGGAGCTGGTCATGTGACTTTAAATTATTGAGATATGTGCAGTTCAATTCTTCGTTGTACGTTAATGTATAAGATCGAACGACAGCTTTAATTTCTCGTTGGGATGAAAAAAGTATATTGTTGTTATTGTTATTCTTATGACGTTCAATAGGACAGTGATAAGTAATCACCACTGAATATGAAACAGAAGCTGGGCGCATGATTTCGGAGTCCTGACGAACCTTTTTAAGTAATCTTGAAAGTTTGTGAATTGTAGTCTGGAATTATAGTTACACTGGTATTGTAATCGTTGTCGCAAAGGTGGAAAACCCTTGTGGCATTAATTAAACCACGGTAGGTGTGTGTTTGTTATCATTATCCCTGTGATCTACGTGTGCAGCCTAGGCCGCCCATGCAGTCAACGACCCCCGACAAACAAACAAGACGTATTCACCATTTTGGACATACTGGACACCAGATGACGTCCAATTGACATCCTTGAGGAAGAAAGCCGCCCGAAAGCACGCACGCAGACGCACGCACGCACGCACGCACGCACGCACGCGCACGCACGCACGCACGCACGCACGCACACACACACACACACACACACACACACACACACACACACACACGCACTGACGCACGCACGCACACAAGCACACAGAGCATTTGATACTTCAAATAAATAACGGGGGGAGGGGGAATCGTTTGATTTGCCGGGATGGTGGTGGGGGTGGGGGGTGTAGGGTTAAAAGGCGAATAAATCATATGCTGTAATTATCTTAATATTGACCCCGCCACTAGCTGGCCAGTGTGTCAAGTGTCCAAGCGTGTCCATAAAAAAAAGAAGAAGGTAAAACCGCTCTGGAGACACATCTGTTCAAAACTACTACTTAGTTCTTTGTGAGTTTGCTTGTCATTTTTATTGTTTTTTTCCGCTTGAGGTGTCTCAATGTGTTTGTATAGTTCATATTTTAATTTTGCACAGCGCGGCAAGCTCTGTTTTTATGTTAGAGCTTCCCGCTTTATAAAGATTTCATTATTATTATGATTGTTATTGACTGGAAACACATAATTAGCTACGCTTTCGATTTCTACTTGCTAGATAGAA
>JABMCL010000317.1:0-2500 GCA_018857735.1 Alviniconcha marisindica
CAGGGGTGCGGTGGTTTCCCTCGTGGTCCACAGGCAGAACATTCCTTTTCCCTGTGGACCTGTGGATTTTTTTAAAGCCAGTCGAAGAGGAGACAGTATTTTTCACTTTAAGCTGGGTGCCCAAAGCTACACACCCCACACACACACAAAAAAGACGCACGAAAGCACGCACCCCAACGCACGCACGCCCGCACAACCAGGGCACCCCGCCGCACCACGCCCCCGACGCACGCACGCACGCACGAAACCACACACACCCCAGGGCGCCGCGGCGCCGGGCCTTTCCCCACACACCCCCAACACACACCCCAAACACACCACAACACACCCCCACACACACACACTAAACTCCTCCCTTCATTCATTTATTCACTCACTCCCCTCAACACACCCCACACACACACACCACCCCACACAACACACACACACACACACACACACCCCACAAACGCACCAAAACACACAAAAACCCACCACCACACCCAACTTTCACACCACAAACCACACAAAACAAAAACCCGCACACAAACGCCCACAAAAAACACACACACACACACACACACACACAACACAAAACACACACACACACACAACACACACATACACACACCAACACCCACACACACACCACACAACCCCCCCCACAACACACACACCACACACCACACACACAAAACCCAAACACACACACACACACACACACCCCACAAAGTAGTCCCCCATTACAACCAAGGGGGTTTGTGTGTGTGTGGTGTGTGGGGTGTGTGTGTGTGTGTGTGTGTGTGTGTTTGTGTGTGTGTGTGTGTGTGTGTGTGTGGGTCGGGGGTTGTGTGTGTGTGTGTTTTTTGTGTGTGTGAATTTTGTGGCGCGCGCGCGGGACCGTTTTCCCCTCTCGAAACACTTTTGTCAGGGCCACAATCTACATCATCTGAACCGACACTTTTCATCAGGTTTTGATCGTCTTGTCCACTCTCGTGTCATGCGCTCTCTGCGTCACGTACGCAACACGAGACCCCATTCGATGGGAAGTGTGTAATTGTCTCCGTGTCAATGAGCTGTCAATGACAAATGCACGTGACTTCCGAAACTGGCGCCTTCTTTCAGACGGCTCTGTCAAAACACGGCGCAGCTTTTCCCCCAGTAGGCGGTGTATATGTCTACAGACCGTTGGCCTGAACCGAAGTGCATACACGTATGAAGGATTTTGCTTTGGAAAGAAAAAAGAAGAAAAAGAGGAGAAAACTCTGAAACAATGATGACATGATTTATCACTGTTTAACTGTTGTTTTGTGGCTTTGAAAAAAAAAAGGGGCTTGGCTTACCCCGAGAGTTTGTACTGAGTGTGTGTGTGTGTGTGTGTGTGTGTGTGTGTGTGTGTGTGTGTGTGTGGTTTTGTTGTGTGTGTGTGGGGTGTGTGTGTTTTGTGGGGGTGCGGCAGTGTGCGTGTGTGCGGGGTGTGCGTGCCTCTATTACCTCATCTGGCTTGTCCTTAATTCCTCTGGCCTCTCCGTACCTCATCTGGTTTGTCCTTACCTCATCTGGCTTGTCCTTACCTCATCTGGCTTGTCCTTAATTCCTCTGGCCTCTCTGTACCTCATCTGGCTTGTCCTTACCTCATCTCGCCTCTCCTTACCTCGTCTGGCTTGTCCTTAATTCCTCTGGCCCCTCATTGCCTCATCTCGCCTCTCTTTACCTCATCGGGCCGCTCTTTCCCTCATCTTGTGAAATTCGCCTCGTCTCACATCGCCTTGTGTCGACTCAGCAGACGAAGTCCAGTTGGCGAGGACTCGGTTCGGAGTCAGGACGGCCTGCAGACACGGGGCACATCATGGGATGTGGATGCAGACAGGGGCACATCATGGGATGTGGATGCAGACAGGGGCACATCATGGGATGTGGATGTAGACACGGGGCACATCATGGGATGTGGATGCAGACAGGGGCACATCATGGGATGTGGATGAGACACGGGGCACATCATGGGATGTGGATGCAGACAGGGGCACATCATGGGATGTGGATGAGACACGGGGACATCATGGGATGTGGAGCAGACAGGGGCACATCATGGGATGTGGATGCAGACAGGGGCACATCATGGGATGTGGATGCAGACAGGGGCACTTCATGGGAGTGGATGCAGACACGGGGACATCATGGGAGTGGAGCAGACACGGGGCACATCATGGGATGTGGATGCAGACAGGGGGCCCTTAAAGTGGCCGGGGGCCCCCCGGGGTTGGTTGAAGGGGGGCCCGGGAAGAGCAGGGGAAATCATGGGATGTGGATGCAGACACGGGGCCCTTTATGGGATGTGGATGCAGACACGGGGCACATCATGAGATGTGGATGCAGACACGGGGCACATCGGGGGAAATGTTGGATGCAGACAGGGGCACATCATGGGGATGGGGGGATGCAAAACAGGGGGCCACATCATGGGATGGGGAATGCAGACAGGGGCACATTTGGGATGTGGATGAAAAACAGGGGGCACATA
>JABMCL010000317.1:15000-22500 GCA_018857735.1 Alviniconcha marisindica
TGCGCGGGTTGGTTGCTTTTGACTGAATTCCACCTCTTGAGTTCTGCTGCAGGTTGAAGCAACTGTAACACAAAGATGAATGACAGAGTACCCCCCCCCCCCCCTCTTCCCTCCCTCCCCTCCCCTTACAAAACAAAAAGGACAACAAATAAAACAAAACAAGAAACACAACAACGAAAAACGACAACAACAACAACAACAAACCCATCACCACCACCAACAACATCAAAAACGGAGATCAAAACCCGCTTGGGTCGATTTGTGGCAAAATGGCTGAAAATCGGTGAGCGCTTCGGACGTTGAACGTTTCTGACGTTAATTTCATTAGACCGTATCGTATCACAGAAATGATGCTGGTGGTCACCTAAATTTGACTTAGCTCTCCTTAACCCTCCCACTCACACAGACACTGAGACACACTCCCCCCCCCCCCCCCCCCCCCCCCCCCCCACCTCCCCCTACCACCCCCACACCCCAAAACCCTCCGCTTTCCTAGGAATCAATCCACCGGCCGTTGAAAACGCAAACGTTACTCACTGTCATCTAACGTGGCATTCGGCTTTTGTCAGACAAATACAGTCACCTATTTATCATTGGCCGGAGCTGCCACAAGTATCATTTTTGTCGCGACAAACCCGGGTTTGTCGCGACAAAACACGTCTTTTGTCGCGACAAAAGCATGCTTGCCGCGACAAAACTTTTGTCGCGACAAAAGTGATACTTGTGGCAGCTCCCGCCAATGATACGTATTAACTTCGGAACCTGGGGCGCAGCTCTTGTTCGCCACCCTGGCTCACACCTCGCTCTGCTTTCTTTTGTGTTCAGTGTGGCAGAGCTGGTGTGAGCGAAGAAAAAAAATCCGTTTAATTGTTAGGATTGCAACGGACGATGAAGTATTTTGAACTGAATTTGAATTGAATTGAATTTTTTGAAGCATTGCTCCGCTGTTCAACCGCCAAAGAAAAGAAAATAATGCCCCTCTATGGCATAGACTGTGCACGGACCGACAGAAAGCGAGTTTTAGCAAGAATACACTACGAAACAGAACAAGACAGAATAAAATAAACAGATAAATCGCAAATAAACAAAGAATACATATTGAAAAAATTCTCACAGAAAAAAGTTTCAAATCGACCAGTAACACACGTTAAGAAAAAGAGCATATATATATATATATATATATATAATATATATATATATATATATATATATATATATATATATATATATAATCCAAGTTCTATCCAAATACGATAGATTAACACACACACACACACACACACACACACACACACACACACACACACACCACGCACACACAAACGCACACACACACACGCACGCACGCACGCACGCACACACATGCACACACCTTACGCACATTCAATTATATTAAGCACCCTTCCCCCCCCCCCCCCCCCCCCCCCATTCAAAGAAACCGCCCTCTCCTCCCGACCAACCCACTCCCCCGTTGATTAGACTTGTGACCCAATTTATAATTAGTCGGCCCAGTGGAAAGACCCATCAGTGAAAACAGAGCCACTCCATGTCAGGCCGTCAGAATGAGAATTTCAAAACAAAGCGAGGGCGATCCGAAACCGCTATGGAAAACCCGTCATTTACTCACAGTCCTAGTCACCGCTGTCTTTTAGGCCAACGGGCGCCCCTCCCCACCCCCGTCTGGCTTTGTCACCAGAAATAATGTGTCAGAATTAACGCGTGTGCAAAGGGCGTGTGAGATCAGGCAGAAGTCAAAACATGCGAGACATTCAAATTAAAACAGATGACAGATTACGGTAACTCAAAACCTCCTACGACGTAATTCCCCAACGCTCCCTGCATGCAGTTTCCAAAAACGACGCACGAATATATTTGCGAATAATATTTTACGAGGGGAAGGCCTACCTGCCAAACAGGACTTATTTCTGTCCTGCAAAGGAGGCAGTCACTTTTGGTAGTTAATTAAACCCTCGATAATTGATGCTTTTCTCCTCAGTTTCCAGGCGATAACCTCTCAGGCCCCTCCCTCCTCTCCACAGCCCCTCCCAACTCACACCCCACCCCCACCCCCACTCGCTCCAACTCCCAGAGAACGCAAGCAAAGGCTGTCAACAGATGAAGATCAAGGAACGACAGGAGTATTTCAACAACTCAGACAAGCAGCTGACACAACTCAACCTATCAGTCTGTACAGTTTTCTCAGACAAAACAAGCATACGCTGGATACATGCTGAACGAAACAAACATCATGTAAGAAGTCGCTTATTGGTTTTGTCCCGTCAACCACACAGTGTCATCTCCGGACCATCACGCAAGAAAAGTACATAACCCAAACAATAACAACGTTTTAATGAAATTTATCCCAAAGGGCAAGTTATGCGCAGCCCCTGGAGTAAGTAGAGCATGGCTATTTTTTATTTCGTTCCTGGTGAGTACAGGCAAAAAGGGTATAAAATATAAAATTAAAAACACACACGTTATTTTTCATTTTGATGCAGGTTGCCTCAAGTCCGGTCACAAAGACGCAGGTTTCTCTTCCAGTCCATCGAGTCAACGACTGCAGGTTTAACGATGATTATGGCCACTATGCAAGTTCATCGCCAACATGAAAATCCGCGGAGAGTCTCGGTGTTTTCCGCGAATCTAATGCCACATTAATAAGTTCATTTGGTTCACACTTGAGAATCAGAAACTGATAATGGTGGGACTGTAATGTTACGCAAGCAAACGTAACGTCCGCATAAATCTGTACTTTCACTTCTGAAATCCACAAAACCGTTCGTGTTTTCAGTGAAATCTTACAACACATCAACGTCCCAGCGATCGATGTACACTTGAAATCCACAGAGAATTATGGCTGCAATATACGCCAACAGCCAGTTCATACCACACACTTGAAACCCCACAGAGAATTACTGCATTGTTCCATACGTTGAACAGAGTAGTGATGAAGCGGCTGGCACTTAAATGTTCAACGGCATAATTATTCAGTGACATGAAGCGTCAACGGCATGTTGATTCGGTGACATGAAACGCCAACGATATGATGATTCAGTGACATGAAACGCAAACGATATAATCATTCAGTTACATGAAACGTCAACGACATAATGATATAGTGACATGAAACGTCAACGACTAGACGATTCAGTGACAAGAAACGTTAACAACAATCATTCAGTGACATGAAACGTTAGCGACATAATCATTCAGTGACATAAAACGTCGACGACATAACGATTCAGTGACATGAAACGTCAACGACATAATCATTCAGTGACATCAAAGTTAACATCAACGATATAACGATTCAGTGACATGAAACGTTAACGACATAATGATTCGGTAACATGAAACATCAAGGAAATAATGATTCAGGGACAGGAAACTTCAACGATGAATGATCCCTTGACATGCAACGTCAAGAAGAGAGTATTTCAGTGACCTAATCTGCACATGACGCGTCAACAACAGATCAGCGACTAAGAGACAATCTATAATTATATAAATGGCATTGCTTTTGCTGTTCGATGCATAATGCTTTTTGAAACATCTACACTTGACATAATAATAATGATAATGTACTCTTTTATGTGCTGTTCCTCCAAATTGGGGCGCATAGCCCACTACAAAGCAAAGAACTAAAACACAGTCACAAAAAAAACTCCCGCACGTGCACAGAGACACCACACACACACACACACACACACACACACACACACACACACACACACACACACACACACACACACACACACACACACACACACACACACGCAAACGCACAAACCACACACACACACACACACACACACACACACACGCAACGCACAAACACACACACACACACACACACACACACACACACACACACACACACACACACACACACACACACACACACACACACAGTCAATAGGGCACGTCATGTAGGCAATATCTTACTCTCCATCGTTGTCGTCCATCCGCTAGATCTCAGAGGATCGCTTTATGTCCGGTGAGATTTCAAACATGCAACTGTTTACCTGCACATACGTGAATGCGAACAGGTAGTGCTTCGACTCAGATATTCAGGCAACTGTGTTGTGACTGCAGGGTGAAGAAACGTGCATGAAACGAACTGTGGTCCGAGTAGGGGAAAAAGATAGAAAACGGCGAAGTTTCGGGTTATAGCCTTGTTGAGGTTGCTCCAGGTTCTATCTTTGGCTACGTATATTGTGGGTTCTTCCATTTCGTAAGCACGTTTCAGGTTCTACCCTTATTTTTTTAGAACGCTTCCGCTTTTATCGCTTGAAAAGTAAGTTTTCGGTTCTATCCCTTCGAGACTACGTTTTGGGTTCTATTTATTTGTTAAGTACGTTTCGGGTTATAGTCCTTATGGAGTACGTTTGGGATTCTCGCCCTTATTGAGTACGTATGAGGTTCTACCCCTTATCGAGTACGTTTGGGATTCTGCCCTATGTACCGTTGACGTTCTGTCCTTTGTCGAGTACGTCTGGGGTTCTACTCTTTGTTGAGTACGTGACCCTTACTGAGTACGTTTGGGGAACGGACCCTTACTGAGTACATTTGGGGAACGGACCCTCACTGAATACGTTTGGGGAACGGACCCTCACTGAATACGTTTGGGGAATGGACCCTTACTGAGTACGTTTGGGAATAGACCCTTACTGAGTACGTTCGGGATTCTTCCCTTTGTGGGGTACGCTTGGGGTAGCTGCCCCTTGTGAGATACGTTTAAAGTTCCGCTGTTTGTCGAGTACCATCGGTGTCCTACCCCTTGTCCGGTACGTCGGGGGCTCTACCTTTGACAGGTTCCAGGAGAGGGACGCAGTCTACTCCTGCAGCGCGCATCTGGGCTCCGTGACGACCATCATGCAGGAATTGTCCAGATCGTAGAGGTAGGAAGACTCCACAACGGCGTGCGGAGAGCCATCCGCGGGCGGACTCGTCCTCACGCTGGAAGCAGCGTCACTGGGAGAAAACGACGCACTGGCGTCATCGCTGGGCGGTGACGTCACACCGTGATCGAACGGCGACGTCACGCCATCGTGCGCCATCGCGTGTTGCGTCGAGGCGGCGAGGACTGAGTCGTGGTGGTGTTGTTGGTTGTGGTGGTGGTGGTGGTGGTGGTGGTGGAAGTTCTGAGGAATAATCCCTCTCGGCTCCAAGACGCCGTCGCTGCAAGCGGAGTAGTTGACGTAGGCGCCGTAACCGTAGTAAGCGTCCTGGGGGGAGGCGACCTGGGCGGGGAGGTACCGGTCCAGCTCCCTCTTGTCCACGTCTACCAGCCCCTCGATCTGAGACACGCGCAGCAGGTTGCTGTTCATGTCCATCGTCTGCTTGCCGCTACCGGGTCGGCGGCCCAGACCGTCCCTGTTGAACACGTCGTAGCTGTCGGCCGCTTGGTGGACGCCGGCGATGCGGTCGTCGGGATGGTGACCCACCTTGGTGTCGGTGTTGCTGTCGCTCGTGGACGTGCTGCTTAAGGAGCTGTCCAGGTTGAACAAGCCGTAGTTGACGCCGTCCGCGGGTTGGTTCAGCTCGGTGTTGCCGCGGGGGTCGTGGTCGTCCCTGCTGCCGCACCTTCGGGACGGGTCATCGAGATTGAAGGCCTGATAGTTCAAGCCGTTCATGGCATGTCCAGCAGGGTTCTCCTGGCTGACCAAGCTGCCAGGATGAGGGAGAGGGTGTGAGGAGGACGCGGAGGAGGAGGAAGTTGAAGGCACGTACACATCGTCAGTCCTGGGTGGAACCTGGCACAAAGACTGCGTCAGCTGCGACGTCATGACATGGCTCACGTCATCGTGGATAGCGAGAGACGGGACGGTCAGGGTGGTGGTGGTGGTAGTGGTGGTGTCGTACTTGTAGACCCCGTGCACGGGCCCGCGGACGGGAGGCCGCGACACCAACGACCTCAGCGTCACCAAGTTCTCGCATGTTGACGACAGGTTGGTGGACGTCGGCGTCGGGATGTAGTCAGCCTCGCTCAGACACTTGGGCCCCAGGCTTCTTCCGCCGAGCGGAAAATCTCCGTCTATCCCGCCTCCTCCTCCTCCTCCTCCTCCGAACTTACCCAGGAGGTAGGCAGAAGAGGATGTGGCATCAGCGACGCCTGTGTTGCCATGGTGACTGGAGCTCTGGAAGTGGTGAGCGGGGGCGTGCGTCTGGATCCCGTCCTCCGTCTTCATCGGGAACTGAAACACCGCCTCTCTGCCAGCCTCCATGGGGGACCTGTCTGGAGTCAGGATCCCGCCAGGGGGCGACACCTTCTCCCTGCCTCCTGGCAAAGAGGCGTTGTTCTGGTGGCTGTAGCTGTGCTGCGTGAAAATCTTCCCGTAGCCCGCTCTTCGTTTTCGTGGAGATCGCGTCGTCGCTGTCGTCATCAAGGAGGACGTGATGATTTGCGAATCGGGTGACTTCATGATGTAAGAGGGCGGGTCTCCGTGACGACGGCGACCTTTCTGCGACTCCGGGCTGGAGGGAGGGGAGGAGTCGGGAGTGTGGAGGAGATCGGACAGGAGCGGGGCAGGAACGTTCCGCTCCGTCGTTCTCAGCGGCGCGCCGCCGTCGTCAGCTACCGCAGCGTTCGAGCCAGCGAAGCCGTCCGCTCCAACCCCAGCAGACTCCCCACCCATCACCACATCCACCCCCGCCGTCTCCACCTGCCCCGCCTCCATCTTAGCCGCAGCCACCACCGCCGCCGACGCCAACGCGTCGTCGTCGTCCTCGTCGACCGTGGAGGTGATGAGGTGCGCCAAGGCGGCTCGGTAGCCTTCCAGCCCCGCGGAACAGGCTGAGGAAGATCGCCCTGCGGACGCTCTCCCGCCCGCTGCGGTGTCGCAGTCGGAGTCGCGGCGCGGCGTGAGGTGCTTGAGCTGCCCACGCCGGCACACCCGCTTCGGCTGCTTCCGTCGCCGAGGCTTGTACTTGTAGTCCGGGTGGTCCTGCTTGTGCTGCAGGTTCAGTCGTTCCGCCTCGGCCAGGAAAGGCTGCTTGTCCGTCTCCGTCATCTTCTTCCATTTCTGCCCTGCAGAGGACAGAGAGAAGGCGGTCAGCGTCACGGGTGGCAAGGGTGGAAAGAGGTGGGAGGAGAGGAGGGTTGTGTAAGGTAGGGGTCGGGGATCGGGGTGGGGGTGGGCGGTGGGTGAGGGGCATATGTGTGTCTGTGAGAGGGAGTGAGGGGAGGGGGATGCGAAGAGACTACTAGCGTGTATTTGCGTTCGTGCATGCGTGTGTGTGTGTGTGTGTGTGTGTGTGTGTGTGTGTGTGTGTGTGTGTGTGTGTGTGTGTGTGTGTGTGTGTGTGTGTGTGTGTGTGTGTGTGTGAGTGCGTGCGTGCGTGAGTGTATGTGTGCGTGCGTGCGTGCGTGCGTGCGTGCGTGCGTGCGTGCGTGCGTTAATGTGTGTGTGTGTGCGCGCACGCGCGCGTGCGCGTGCGCGCGCGCGTGCTCTGCTGTACTGTGTCATGTTACGCTGTGCTGTATATGCTGTGTCGCGC
>JABMCL010000317.1:27500-35000 GCA_018857735.1 Alviniconcha marisindica
TCTCTCTCTCTCTCTCTCTCTCTTCTCCCTCTCTCTCTCTCTCTCTCTCTCTCATTGTTGTCTGCCCCTCTCTCTCTCTCTCTCTCCCCAACTCCCCCTCTCTCTCCCTCCCTCTCTCTCTCTCTCCCCCTCCCCCTCCCCTCCATCTCCCCCCCTCTCTCTCCCTCTCCCTCCCCTCTCCCTCTCTCTCCCCCTCCCCCTCTCTCTCTCCCCGTCCCCCCTCTCTCTCTCACACACACACACATACACACACATACACACACACACATACATACACAGACACACACACATATACACACACACACACACACACACACACACACACACACACACACACACACACACAACACACATACACACACACACACACATACACACACACACACACACACACACACACACACACACACACACACACACACACACACACACACACACACACACACACACACACACACACACACACACACACACAAGCACCACCCGTCCGATGACACGTATGCATTTCCTACCGATCGACGGAGCACTCGATGCTCATGCACCCCATGACACTCCCAGCGCAGAAACAGCAGATCGGTGTGTCCTAGACCAAACCCGCCAGGGAGACCCCAGTTGTGCCTCAGATAATAAATACCCCGTCACTTCGACCTAGACCTAAAAACGAAAGGGTTGCGAAACAGGTAGACTAGCGATATGTACGGTTCACACTGACACAACGACTGAACGAGGCGGACGAACAGATGCGGATCTGTGCGAGCTTGTTCTTCTGTTTGACTCGTTTAACGCCGAGAGAGCTCCCAAAACTGACCTATGAGGGTAGAGATCATTGGCGGGTGCTGCCAGAAGTATCATTTTTTGTCGCGACAAATGTCGCAACAAATGTTTTGTCGCAACAAATATTCTGTCGCGACAAACGCAAAAGTATGCTTGCCGCAACAAAGGTTTTGTCGCGACAAACATATTTTTTGGTCGCGACAAATATTTCATCTTCATCTTCGAAGTTTTTGTCGCGACCAAACAAGTCTTTTGTCGCAACAAAAGCATGCTTGATATATTACGTCGCAACAAACATAATTTTGTCCTTACAAAGGTTTTGTCGCGGCAAGCATACTTTTGCCGCGACAAAAACGTGTTTGTCGCGACAAAATGATACTTGTGGCAGCTCCCGCCAATGATAGGCAGACTATTGTGACAGATGAGTTTCAGCCATTCAAGCCCTAAGTAACAGCACGTCGGTTGAAATTACTCAGAGCATTAGTTTCAAATTGTTCGTTCCAAAACCTGCATGCTTATTTCCAAATGACTGAACTACATGCGCCAGCCAAAACGAAACGGGAGGTAAATGTGGTAGTATCCTGTATTTATATACATCAAAGTAAAAGTAGCCATGTACTTTCCCCATGTCTGCTTCTACCAGGTCTGAAACGTACCTTCCTTGAGAAAAATGGTTTGGTGAGAACGAACACCAGCATCTTCCATGCTGGAAAAGACTTTTTCCTTGAACTCACAAGTTAAAAAGTGACCATTGGCATTTCATATGCTCTCTTTACCTTAACTCTGGCGGCAAAGGGGGGTTTATGTACCTTGTATTTACTAGCATGGCAGGTGAGTGGCGTGGGCGATTCAGGTCTGTGGTGTGTTCGTTTCAGTTCTTTCGAGTGCTGTTTCACTTCCCGTCTTTGTTAATTCTGCACAGTCGCTCTTGGCATCGTTCTGTTCCGGATTATTACAGCAAAGGCAGACACAATGTCCATGACTTATTCCCTAGACCTAAACTGCAAATTTACCTAAATGGTTCATTAATCGCAAAGTGTAAACTCTCTCTGTCTCTCTGTCTCTGTCTCTCTCTGTCTTTGTCTGTCTCTGCTGTCTGTCTGTCTGTCTGTCTGTCTGTCGTCTGTCTTCGTCTCTCTCTCTCTCTCTCTCTCTTCCTCTCTTCTCTCTCTTTCCTCTCTGCTCTCTCTCTACTCTCCTTGGGTACTTATTTAGCTTGTTTTGTTCATATACACAGTCATAGTATGTAGAGTGAGGTGGTAGGTCATCCACCTGCATCCCTTCATTAGGGGCAATGGCCTAAATAAATAAATCTTCCCTACCTTCGTCTCTCTCTCTCCCCCCCCCCCCCCCCCCTCCCCCCCCCCCCCCCCCCCGAAAGCCCCAGCCCCCTACCGCTGGGATCTCGGAGAAACCTTTAATGCTAAACAAGTCCAAAGAAGGAACGGAAAGCGTACAGCCACAACAGTGTATCACGAGTCCGCACATCACAGCCTTTGAAAAGAAGGGTGAGACCCGGCCAGCGGATTCGAACCTCGCTCCGTCTGTTCACCAGCCAAGCGCCACAGGGTGCAAGGTGGTAAAACCTAGGAATGATGAACTGTGAATCACAGGCGCGTGAACCGGATTTCGGATAGTCGGTGGTGCATTTCAGTTTCAGGAAGCTTCTTTCTGTGGTGGAAGGGACCCGGTTTGTCCATGGGAAAACTCCTACATACACGCGGCACAGTAAACTGTATAAAACACCAACATGTGTTTCGGGTTGGTCTGGATTCCACTAGTAGCACCAACAGGCACTCGATGCTCTTTCATTCCCAAGACTGCCCCATCTGTCACCACCACCGGATATCGTACCAGAACAATTCCACCGGGACAACCAACCCTCCCCCCTCCAGGACTCCCCCCACCCATTCACCCACCCCCTCCAACAAGCTATACATACCACAGCTGTACGTACCTACACAAAGTACGATTTTGTATAAGCTCAAGGTAAACGTGCAGTAACTCGTACCAAGTGCCTGTGTTTTCGTTTTGTCCAACAGATGAAACAAGGAACGTCACATTGCAATCGCGCCGAAGAGCGCGCTTCGAGGGCCTGTTGTCTGCAACGGAAATAGTGATGAGAGCAACATAGGGAAGCAAGATGAATGCTCTGGCAAAATTCGAGCGGCTGGAATGCCAAGGATCGTACGGACAAGTCTCGCTGGTGCACGTCTGACGTATTTAGATGCAAGTGACGCAGGTCCTACAGTTCCGACCTTGACGTGGAGGAGCGAGGGTAAGACGCGAGGAGTTGGTGTACGTTTAAAGGCTACTTCACTGAGCTGTGATGAAAGGGTAGAGAGCAGAACACACACACACACACACACACACGAACACGCACACCACACACACACACACACACACACACGACACACACACACACACACGCACACACACAAAAACAAAAAAACAAAAAACAGGCCACAAACTAAATCTGCAGGAATATTGTAGATGCATAACAAGGACTTTGCCAACTGGCCGCAAAGAAGCGAGCAGTCCGAATAACGACGACGACGATATGATGATGATGATGATGATGATGACGACGACGACGGACGCCGACAACGATGACGTGACGATGATGAGAAGTAACAAAAAAGGAAAGAAAGAAAGAACAAAGAGCGACCACAGTGGACGTCGTCCTTCGTTCGGGTTCAAACCAGGACTGAGCTGTCTGAAACTTGCACGTGTTATGATCTCCTTCCAATTCAAAGAACAAACTCACGCTCCATTGATTTATTCCCGAGACAAGCGTTTCCATACAACGTACGGGTGGTAAATCTGTGATGCGCGTTAACTGGCAACTTATTCCTTCCTTCTTTCTTTGGTCTTGTTGACGGACTCACTATCCATCTGTCAACCTCCAGCCGTCGTCTTCCACCCTCTACCCCGTACCCCCTCCTCCGTACAGTCTCTGAAAGGAACCTCCTCCCGATGGGATGTCCGACTTCAGACCCTTCACTCGACTAGTCCGCAATCTCCACAACCTGCCACAACCTGCAGCCAGTCCCCATCTCTCCATGAACAGCGATGCCATGTATATAGTTTCAACGTTAGAGCATCTGTCTTTTACTGTTTTAATAGCACCCAAGGCACTGACCGTGACCACGTTTTAAACACGCATTGACGCAGGGACTTAATAGGTGAAGAAGAAGAAGACTGTTTCCACGATTCCTTCGTTGTATCAACTGATGTATTTGTTCATTCATTCATTTATTTAGTCAGTCTTTGGGTCGTTGATTTTTTTTTATTTTTTTTTTATGCATTCACTCATGGGTGAGTGAGTGCGAGATCACGAGACTTCCGGTAACAGGTCTCGTTACAGCGCTGGTGTCAGTCACAGGTCTGACAGTGCTGAGGTCAGTCACAGGTCTGACAGTGCTGGTGTCAGTCACACGTCTGACAGCGCTGGTGTCAGTCACACGTCTGACAGTGCTGGTGTCAGCCACAGGTCTGACAACGTTGGTGTCAGTCACACCTCTGACAGCGCTGGTGTCAGTCACACGTCTGGCAGTGCTGGTGTCAGCCACAGGTCTGACAACGTTGGTGTCAGTCACACGTCTGACAGCGCTGGTGTCAGTCACAGGTCTGACAGTGCTGGTGTTAGTGACACTTCTGACAGTGCTGGTGTCAGTCACACGTCTGACAGCGCTGGTGTCAGTCACACGTCTGAGAGCGCTGGTGTCAGTCGTAAGTTCGACAATGCCTAACGCTGCACTGTCCCCGCCAGAATGATCCAGCAAGAAGATCAAAACGGCATGCCGCTAGTAGTGAGAGCCATTAGTTGATAACTGAGCGGAGGTGTGTGTGTGTGTGTGTGGGTGTGTGTGGTGTGTGTGTGTGTGTGTGTGTGTGTGTGTGTGTGTGTGTGTGTGTGTGTGGTGTGTGCGTGCGTGGTGTGTGGTGGTGTGTGTGTGTGTGTGTGTGTGTGTGTGTGTGTGTGTGTGTGTTGTTGTGGGGTGCGTGGTGTGTGTGTGTGCGTGTGTGTGTGTGTGTGTAGTGTGTGTGGTGTGTGTGTGTGTGTGTGGTGTGTGTGTGTGTGTGTGTGTGTGTGTGTGTGTGTGTGTGTGGAGAGAGAGAGAGAGAGAGAGAGAGAGAGAGAGAGAGAGAGAGAGTGATTGTATGTGTGTGTTCCCCGGGGGAGGGGGGGGGGGGGGGGGAGGGGGAGGCAAAAACCACAAGATGCTATCCACGAACAACAGTCCCTGAAGAGAAAGGAGAGGCGAAGCAGACTGGAACCTACATCCGTCTACACGCTTACCAGCGAAAGCGGAAGCAGAGCAGGCTTTCATTGTGACAACAAAACAAACAAACAAAAGCCATGTACGTAAGCCCGTCTCTTTTAAAATAGACGGGCTTTTCCTGGTACGTAAGCTGGCTTTGCACAGCTAAAGCCTGACGACCTAACAACAACAAAATGTGTCAAAACAAGCAGCCCTGTTGCAGTGCGAAGTCTCACAACAACAGATACGACTAGGCCACGAGTAATTATACGACTGCGGCGAGGAATGCCTCACCACAAAGGTCGTTGCCTACTCCTCCACTGGCACACACACACACACACACACACACACACACACACACACACACACACACACACACACACACACACTCAACACACACACACACACACACACACACACACACACACACACACACAACACACAATGCAAGCAACAACACACATACAACCTGCACCACAACATCACACACAACACACACAACACACACACACACACAACAACACACACAAACACCAGCACAAACACACACACACACACACACACACACACACACACACACACACACACACACACACACACACACACACACACACACGCACACACACACAACACACCACAGCACACACACACACCACACCACAACACACCACAATCACACCACACACACACACACACACACACACACACACACACACACACACACACACACACACACACACCACACACACACACACACACACACACACACACACACACACACACACACGCACAAACACACACACACAAACACACACACACACACACCTGATCCAAGCTGAAGAACCCTACAAACACGGTCACAGACTCCGACCAAAGACCGACACACAAACAAGGGCCGCAGCACTGAAGAAAGGAGAAGTCGGGAGGGAGTGCAGGGAAAGGGTCCCCCCTATCTTCACTGCAGACTGCGAGGAAAGACGAAACCCACTTGATCCCACCTCACTGGAACACTTGCCGTTCTGATAGGCACTGGATCTGGTTTCCAAGCCGGTCCAGCGGCTCACACCAGGCTGATCAGCAGTCGCCATCCCTCAGTAGGACACAGCAGACGCAGAAATTAAGGTTCCCCCCCTCCTCCCTTACCCCCAACCCCCCTCCTCCCCTCCTCCTCTCCCCATCCCCGTGAAGAAGCCAGAGCTATAAAATTAATGTTATCATTCTGGAGTATAGGCCTAGTTTTGGACTGCATTGTACTGTACTGCATTGTTTTGTATCGCTTGTACTGCACTGTTTTGTATTGCTTGTACTGCACTGTTTTGTATTGCTTGTACTGTACTGTTTTGTATTGCTTGTACTGTACTGTTTTGTATTGCTTGTACTGTACTGTTTTGTATTGCTTGTACTGCACTGTTTTGTATTGCTTGTACTGCACTGTTTTGTATTGCTTCTCCTGTACTGTTTTGTATTGCTTTGCACTGCACTGTGCTGCTCTCCACTGCACTGTCCGTAAACACCTCCATCCACGTTACCATCTGTGCCTGAATCCAGTTCTCCATCCACGTTACCATCTGTGTCTGATCCAGTTCTCCATCCACGTTACCATCTGTGTCTGAATCCAGTTCTCCATCCACGTTACCATCTGTGTCAGAATCCAGTTCTCATCCACGTTACCATCTGTGTCAAACCAGTTCTCCATCCACGTACTATTGTGCTGAATCATTCTCCATCCACGTTACCATCTGTGTCTGAATCCAGTTCTCCATCCGTTACCATCTGTGTCTAGATCCAGTTCTCCATCCACGTTACCATCTGTGTCAGAATCCAGTTCTCCATCCACGTTACCATCTGTGTCTGAATCCAGTTCTCCATCCACGTTACCATCTGTGTCAGAATCCAGTTCTCCACCCACGCTACCATCTGTGTCAGAATCCAGTTCTCCACCCACGTTACCATCTGTGTCAGAATCCAGTTCTCCATCCACGTTACCACCTGTGTCTGAATCCAGTTCTCCATCCACGTTACCATCTGTGTCAGAATCCAGTTCTCCATCCACGTTACCATCTTGTCAGAATCCAGTTCTCCATCCACGTTACCATCTGTGTCTGAATCCAGTTCTCCATCCACGTTACCATCTGTGTCTGAATCCAGTTCTCCATCCACGTTACCATCTGTGTCTGAATCCGATCCAGTTCTTCATCCACGTTACCATCTGTGTCAGAATCCAGTTCCACATCCACATCTTGGTGTTTCCGTGTCAAAACCAGGCTGGCCAAGACTTTAGGACTGAACATTTTACTGAAATAAGTGTTCGTGGTTGGATTCTTCTGTGTCACTGATGCTCCTCAGCATAATTAACAATACGTAACAATGCTTTCTCAGTTCAGAATCCTCTCCTCCATTGATGTCTTACTGGGTAGCCATATACAGCAACTTCAGCCACAGACAAGATTGATTGATTGAT
>JABMCL010000317.1:40000-42500 GCA_018857735.1 Alviniconcha marisindica
GATTAAGAGAGAGGGACCCACTCAATATAAAACTAAGTGAAAAATCAAAACACACAAAAGGTTAAGAGAGAGACCCACACAGTATAAAACCTAAGTGAAAAAGCATGGGGTACTGTTTACTAAAGACTACCTGGCAATATCGCGGGCTGTCTCTCTCAAAACCGGACGCGCATACTGACTATACAAAGCTTAATTTACACAACCTAAAAACGGGCAGCAAACAGTAACTTGTTACGATCCGTTGCAGGGGATCGCAGTAAAAGTCACACACACACACACGCACGCACACACGCACGCAACCCCCCCCCCCCCCCCCCCCCCCCCCCCCCCCCCACACACACAACGCCCATCACACACACACACACACACACACACACACACACACAGAGTCGTATATCAGGGCAATGAGACTAGCTGCATATAGGCATCCATATACGTAAAGAGTCCATAGATATACCTATGTGTACGTGTGTGTGGGTATCAGTACGTGGGAGAAGGATGACTTGCGAGCGAGTAGCGAAGACGGAACGAGATAAGAAGGCAAGTGTACAGCAGGAAGATAAAGACAATCGTGCCGGAGATACTGAATCGAACATTGCAGGCAGTGTCTATGGTCAGACGGATCTAACCTGGCCGGGTCATACTCATACGGAGGACAACCTTCCCCTTCGGTTTTTGTATTTTTTTATGTTTTTTGTTGTTGTATTATTTCTTTTTATATTGTTTTTGGCGCGCGCGCGCGCGTGTGTGTGTGTGTGGTGTGTGTGTGTGTGTGTGTGTGTGTGGTTGTGGAGCAGATGAGAGAGAGAGAGAGAGAGAGAGAGAGAGAGAGACGAGAGAGAGAGACAGAGAGAGAGAGAGAATGAATGGTAGTTGTGTGTGTGTGTGTGTGTGTGTGTGTGTGTGTGGTGAGTGGTAGAGAGAGAGAGAGAGAGAGAGAGAGAGAGAGACAGACAGACAGAGAGACAGAGAGAGAGAGAGATAATGTGTGTGTGTGTGTGTGTGTGTGTGTGTGTGTGTGTGTGTGTGTGTGTGTGTGTGAGAGAGAGAGAGAGAGAGAGAGAGAGAGAGAGAGAGAGAGAGAGAGGTAAGTAGACCAGTCTTGTCTCACGGTCACACAGGTACGTAGTTCTTGGACTTTAACGTCCCGTCAACCGCGTAGGGTCACCCAGGACGACTCCCACATTCAAATTCTTTCTTCAAAACAAGGTCAGTGAATGACAGGTCAAAAGCTGGATTACATTTCTGGACACAACACAATCAACAGCAAACAACCAAATCATAAACAGTCAACGGCAAGCAGTTGTTATTTTTTGTTACGTCTCATTTATTGTTAGCGAAGCAAAAGTTGTTCCTCCGCCATACATTGTTGTTTTTGTTTTCTAACTGTATGAGCTCATCGCCTATAAGCTATAGCTTGTTGATGAGCACATAATGATTCTTTGTATCATTATTTTGTCTCGAATACATTTTTGTTTAAACCAACAGCAAGCGTATCTCGCCAGTTACACCATAACCAATGTGTGGTTACAGCGGAGGGGAGGAAAATCTTTAAAATCAGAAACACGTGTCCGATTCACTGTTACAAAGCACAGTGGTGCACATGCTTCCGATCCAAGCTATATTACGCTGACACGATACTTCGGAACCTGGGACCCGCATCAGTCCGCAGTGAATACGAGCAGGATGACCTGTTTTATTCCGCTGGTCAACGCGGAAAACTGCCCTAGCCAAAACTAACACAGTTAGAAGGTAAGGAGAGTTTGGGGAAGCAATGAAGGTGAGTGGACCTGGAAGGTTGAAATTTAGGCCAAGGAAGAAATTCCTGGCAATAAGCGAAGCACGCATATGGCAACTGGGTCATTCCCATACTGCTCAGCGCCTTCTGACTTCCGGTTCTTGGTGAGAGCAAAGACTGCAGTCTTTTTCATGGACCTATATAGGTCCACAGTCTTTTCTGTGGTCCGGGTTTTGTTGTTAGCAGTGACTGCTGATGGGTTTGGTGAAAGTGCCAGAACTGAGGCACTTTGCTGACACTCTGGTCTTCATTCGACTGGGTAAGAGGTAAGCCGGGAGAGAACAACGAAACCCGCTTCCGCCGGAAAGAAACACGTCAATAAAAAGTGGGTTGCCGTACCACCACAAGAACTCTCTCTCTCTCTCTCTCTCTCTTCTCTCTCTCTCTCTCTCTCTCTCTCTCTCTCTCTCTCTCTCGACGACATTATGAAAACAAAACAAAAATTAAACAAGGATGCCTGCTATAAGTAGCGGATCGGTATATTTTCTTTCATCACTGTTTAAGTGTTGTTTAATTGTTGTTTTGTCGATTCGAAAAAAGGGCTTACCCCGAAAATTCGTACATGTTTAGTATTGTTATATTAAACTACTTTCCCCTTTAGCTGTTGATGAGTTTGGATTTCGAAGACATTATGTTTCTTTTATTTGCCTCTGGCTGATGTCTGTTATTGTCCCGTTGGGTGTTTTCTAGTTCCTTCGAATC
>JABMCL010000317.1:47500-65000 GCA_018857735.1 Alviniconcha marisindica
CGTCCTAGGGTATATCACCGCACTTGTGGTGGGCCACGTGACGACTCACACCAGATGCCATGCGCAGCTTTTCCGTCTTCAAGGCGAACGATAGACTGGGGGGAGGCAAGTAACTAAGTAAGTAACTTGGTGTTTTACGCCCAGTCAACCATTATGGTTATATCAGGGTGATAAGCTGCAAGAAGGGAGCTGTGTTCAGGAGCTGTGTGAGAGTCGAGGTGGCCGTCCTGGGCTCCCCGTCCTAATGAGCCTTACGGTTTCTGTGGACGTAAAGCAGCAATGAACCATGCTTACGCACTGGTCACAGTTTGTCCCCAATATGTCAACCGGCATCCGAGGACATGAAGCTCTACATCATCATCAACATCATCATCACCATCATCAAGAAGGGAGCTAAAAACAGGGGCATCATGGAGAGTGTTTTTGGAATGAAATATAGGTGAAGGGGCCAGTTGACAGAAACTAGACACTAGAAATGAGTGAAAGGGGTGGAGCAGCTCAGTTTAAACACCCTCGGCGCGAGAAGCCGGCTCCGTGGGGTCTGTGGGCAGGAAGAGGTAGTGAAGGCCCCGAGGCACGGCTACAAACCGTTGATTCGTAGAGCGGTTTGGGGTTTTAATAAGCGAGTGACGACAAAAGCAGATTCCCATGCGATAACTGATCGTACCCTTCATGTGCAGGATGCTCGCACCAGGTGTGATAACATGACCTGCCAATATAAACACAGTTTTTATCGGCGTTATCGTCGTGTTCCACTTCTCCGTCCAGTTTATCGGCCAGACCGCTTCACGCGTTTTTGCTTGGAGCAAGCACAAAATGAATCTGGACACTGCACTTGAATCGTACGGCAGCGGTGTGGCTCAACATAATATTAACCTGTCCGTATTCTTAGCTGAGCAATAACTAAATGAGTTAATTAATCCATTCAAAAAATGAAAAAATAATCTGGAGTGGTGGGGAGGGGGAAGATTGGAGGAGGGGGGAGAGAGGGGAGAGAGACTGAGAGAGAGACTGAGGGAGACAGAGACAGAGAGAGACACACAAAGAGACTGAGAAAGAGAGAGAGAGTAAGAGAGAGAGACGAGAGAGACAGAGACAGAGACGGGGGGGGGGGGGGGCGGCGGGGGGGGGGGGAGGGTGGGGCGGGGTAGGTGGGGCGGGAAGACAGGAAGACACTAAGTAACTTGGTGTTTTACGCCCAGTCAACCATTACGGTTATATCAGGATGAGGAGACAGGGAGACACTTCTTTGCTTGCCGCATGTAGTAATAACGGAACGCTTGTTTGTCTGTATGTTCTTGTTGGATGTTGTTTGTTTGATTGGTTGGTTGGTTGGTTGGTTGGTTAGTTGGTTAGTTGGTTGGTTGGTTGTTTTGTTGTTTTTGTTTGTTTGTTTGTTTGTTTTAGATGCATTATGTTTCGCCATGACCTACACCAACATCGAGCTTAAAGGAATTATCTGTCTCTAAAATCCGTTGGGTGTAACGGGTGCAAAAGATTCAAATAAAATTTGGGAATTTTCGTTTATGTTATTCAAAAAGGCTGTTTTTACGTTAAATCGGGAGGTTTTCCTCAGTGATCAAAACTGAACACTTCGATTCAAGGACTTTGTTTTAAAATGTCAGATTAAAAACAAATTACTTAAATATATGAATATTAGAAGATGTGTACTTTCTAACTGCTTGACTCATCGGACAACAGTAGTTTGTGCAGGCAATTATTGGAAGTACAATGCGGCTTAGTTGTACACTTATTTCGATGATGCACACAGTGCTTTCAGTAATAACAATGATGATATACTGCTACTACTAACAATAACAATCATAATAATAAATAATAGATAATCTGTATGAATCGCTAATCTCTAACTCGAATGAAACTCATTGAGCTCAACAAACAGTCATGACAAAAACATTCGCATGCAGTTCAATAATCAGAAACATGAAGTATCGAGGTATACCATAAACACATCGCTTAGACAACAATATCTATATCGTTTATACAGATATGATGATAAAGACAACGTCCTACAAAGATACACATCAACGCCAGCACACCTCCAATAATCCTCACCCTGTCCCATCCCCTGCTTCAGACATCTCTTGCACAGGTAAGCTAGACCAGGTGATGGAATTACCCACTAACTGATCCTTGATAGTCCATGCCCAGTTGGCAAAGGTCATAGGGTAATGCGGTTTAATCACGACCAGTGTCTACTTGCCACCACTGTCTAATTAATTACGACCAGTGCCGAATTGCGACCAATTTGCATCCCTACTGGAATTACTATGATCACCGATCTATAAACTGTTGTTCGCTAGCTTCATAAATGTCTCACTTAGCAGGCAAGCCACAAGAGAGGTATAAAAGCCAAAAACAAACAAAAGAAAAGCGGTCGTAATTAGACCATGTTACCCTATCGGGGGAAAATACACGTCATCAATTTTCATGTAAACGTATAACTCATCATTTACGTCATAAGCAGGTTGGAAAAAATGAAGTTGAAAGAACCAGGAACGCAAAATTATATATATATATACTTTTTTTAAGGAAAGAAAAAGGGGCAGAATTTCTGGCAGGAGATGAAGCATGTATGACTGACCTACTTTAATCTAAAAAAAAAAAAAAAAAGAGAGGCTAAACTAAGCTAGTTCTCAGCAGAGGGGACCTCAATTTCTGAACCCGCACTACCCCTGTCAGACGGCAGCTATATATACATCCGAGTTATTACCGTAAACCCAACAACAGTAGTTACCAATGCATCCAGTTTGTGCGATCAATATCACATCAACGAAGATTTTGTGAAGTTGAAACCCAATTCTAAAGCTTTTCCATTTTAATCTCTTCAACGCATGTGACGTTGCCGTGTTCAGCCTTAAGCTCTTTGCACTGAAGCGGTGACTTGCTTCCAAAGGCGGTATTATCCAAGGAGACGGTCGGAAACTCCTGGGACATTTTACACGCCATTTTAGGTCGCAAACATCATCAGAATCATCCAGTCAGGGTCATATGAAGCGAATAAACCCAAAATTTGCAACAAGAAAGGTGAGTTTTATGATATTTATGTCTTTCAGTGTGCCTGGTGACTGACACATCAGCCACACAGATGATAACTTTGCCTCCAAAACGCTTTACAGGGTCTCGTGAAGGACGAGCACCACCGGATGGGGTGAAACCCCGGAACCAATACCGGAAGCTGTGTTCTGTTTGCTACTCCTGATAGCACAGTTGTAAGACATTTGATCTAGATCTAGTTTCTGAGTGACCGTGCACGCTTCCCGAGTGCTGGTATCGGCAAAACAATCGATCGTGTACTCAGGCCTCTCCCGTTTACTCTTACAGACTGTAATCAAAGTCACTTTTGTTGCAGATGTTGGCTTCATTCGCTAGACATGAGCCTGTTTGAGTGATTCTGATGAGATCTGTGACCCCAAACGGCGTTTAAAATGTCCCAGGAATGTCCGATCACCTCCTTGGACAGTACCCTGACGGCAAGTGATGAGGCTCAGCAACAAATCCGGGCGTACAACGCTGTGCAACTACCACTGCTTAACCCTCCCGTGTCTTGCAGTGAGATTAGCTACGGATGGGGTCGGAATGATAGGGACAACGGAGAAGTGGGGACGGGGGGGGGAGGGGAGGGGGGGGGGGGGAGGGGGTGGCGGGAGGGGCTAGCAATGTGGTGTCAAGTAGCCGAAGTCGACAGGAGCGATAATGCATACGACCTGCGCTTCAAACGAGACTTTTGCATTCCGTGCGCGTATACCGTTCCCTAGTCATTCTAAACAGAAAATAATTAAGCAATTAGCTCATCAAAAGACGTTGTCTTGCGTTTGAGTGAAACTGATCTTGTTGTAGGTACAGATAATCCCGATCCGAAAAAAGAAGAAGAAGAAAAAAACAGAAAATTAAAAACAAGAAGAAAAAGAAGAAAAGGCGGAAAGGACGATTCTGATTTGGAGTTCGTATTTTTATTTACAATGACGCACGCCCATCAGTACACCACTAATATATTACTAATATAGAAAACATACATCGCGGAAACGGAACGTTACTTTTAGTAGTGGCGGTATTGGTAGTAGCAGTAGTAGTAGTAGTAAACTACTATTGATCGGTAGCAGTAGTGGTAGGCAGTCGTGGTTTGTGGCGGAAGATGGTGGTAGGAATAAAGTTATTCTTTCTGGTAAAAACAGAGAAATGGTCAATATAAATTATGCGCAAAATTGACCCACTAAAAACGTTACAGTAATATCTAACGGACGTTTCTTTCGCACCCAAATTCGGTTCGGCGCGTTCTGTTCAGAAGCTTGACATTGCACATTGACACAGAGATGTGCCTGGTGACTGTCACATCAGCCACACAGATGATAACTTTGCCTCCAAAACGCTTTACACGGTCTCGTGAAGGACGAGCACCACCGGAAGGGGTGAAACCCCGGAACCGATACCGGAAGCCGTGTTCTGTTTGCTACTCCTGATAGCACAGTTGTAAGATTGTGACCGTGGGAATTACTGAGCTTCTTTTTGTCTTTTCTTCTCATTACAGTTTTTACCTCATTTGCGGGGTTGTTTGAGGGATGGGGGGCAGGAGGGGGGCGGGGGGGGGGGGGGGGGGGGCTAGCTTAATATCTGATTGTCTTTAGTACTAGGAGCATATGCTGCAAAGCAATATAAGCTTATTCAGAATCCTAACTGGAAGGGGACGGACAGAGCGTCTAGTACTTCGAAAAAGGACAGTAAGCACATCGGATGCGTGTCTAAACTAACAGACTAATGGCGACGCTTGTACATGGATTAGCGGAAATTGGAAATTTTAAAAAGAGATTGTATCAGTTCGCTACCTGTGCTAAAAATCAAAAGTGAGCTGGGATAAGGCCTATGTCTGTTACTAACATGCCTGTACTCTCTCTCTCTCTCTCTCTCTCTCTCTCTCTCTCTCTCTCTCTCTCTCTCTCTCTCTCTTGATACACACACACGCGCACACGCACACGCACACACACACACACACACACACACATACACACATCTGGTTGACTGACAGTAAAACACCAAGTTACTTACACACACACACACACACACACACACACACACACACACACACACACACACACACACACACCACAAAGCACAGTTGCTTGGTTATCTGAGGGGCAAAAAACTCACACATCTGACAAATTTGCAGCAATATTATTTATAAATCTGAGCATGGCTGGGAAAGGAAAGCAGTATTAGCTCGCAGTGTGTGCTTAACTAAAAAGTGATTTGGGGTAAAGTCTGCATCTATTACATTGTTATATAGTCGCCAGTACACCACAAAACGCAGCTCTTCGGTTTTGTAAGAGAAGGGATGGGCCGGGAGGGGGGATCAAACTTCTGAATAAGAAAAACATGGAACAGTATCATTTATAGAATCGATCTGTGCACGGCTGAGGAAAGTACAAGAACAAATTCATGCGATCTTTTTAAAATGAAGTAATGAATGGCAAAGAACTGTACCTGCAGTTTCCGAAAATCTCTGACACCAAGATGCGGAGGCACTTGATGTTCCTGAAATCCGGCACACACTGGACTGTCCCCTTGAGACAATCAGTGGGCTATTTCCGGAAAAACGATGTTCTACGAAGTCCAGTGGGGCTGGCCGAAACTACAACAGCCGTCACAATGGTCAGTCCCAAATCACATGAGCTCAACGAAAAACGAAACTACACCGACATTTTTCAGTGCATCAGGCGCGTGACATGGAGCTAGTGCCCAGAGAAGCCCAAGTCGTTTCAGCCGGACCTGTATTAGTTCATATCATCTTCGGGACAACCAGTCTCTGGTATCATAGCGAATAATTCTTCTTCCAACTCATCGCAACTCTGCCTTTTGAAATCGAGTGTCATTACTGTTTTGCTTCATTCAGCAACACCGCCAGTTCATTTGTTGCGTGCAAAAATTCCACTGTACAATAACAGTATCCGATAGCTGATGCTGGAAGCAACACAAAAACACCTAGGTGTCCATGTCGTATTTAAAGAAGCAGCAAGTCTGTGAATCTGAGTCCAGCAGTGATTGGGACAGCCCCGCACGCGCTGAGATAGAAAACAGTAGCGTAAGTGACAAACACGGTGGAGTAGAATCCCCACGGACCTTGCAAGCAAGGTGGTTGATGAGTTCGCGACGGTTGTGGGAAAACCGAAAGTCCCGAGTGAGGAATCAGCACTCGAGCGCAGGCGCTTGAAAAGCTGAGGACTGCATGATGCACGCTGACTCGATCCCTGCGTACTCTCTCGCTCCTTGAAACAATAGCGCGCAACGTGCGTGCGTGTGTGCGCCCTAGAGTAACAAGTGTACTGTGTGGAGTGTCAGAACTTTTTATAGGCTCGGCAGGGGCAGTCTTGGAAGAGGCTCCCTATTCCGCCGCTCGACCGGCTCTTCCAGAAGTGGCAGTGTTGATAATGTGCGTTCTACTTCTGCCCTCTCACTCTCCAGCCAATCCGGACTCCCTGTGCACGCCTCTTGACACCCTGGCGTATGCTAATGACCTGGGTCAAGTCGAAATAAATTACGGCGTGGTGATAGCTAGGCGAGTAAGTGTTGACTTTTTAGCAGAGCTCACTCATCAGCAGCTCATGTTGTGATAATGATGGATTGGGAAATTTTAGCCAATCAGAATCCACCGTCGCGTAAGCTGCGGAATGACAGCGACTGCCGCACAGACGCAGACTCCTTTTTTATTTTATTTTTTTAATCATCATCAATGACAATAGGCTAGGTCACTCACTGATTAACTGATCAGACATGCTATTAGACATGACACGTGCCAACAAGTTTGTACTGATGCGAGTTCCCCCCCCCAAAAAAAAATGTGGGTCAGTTGTATGACTCTTTATTGGCGCTGAACTTTGTGTGGCCGGTCACAGTGAGATACACATGTGTGACATACTTCCGTATTCTCCACTGAGGCCAACAATCATATTAAAAGCGGTTCGCTTCGGTTTCGCCGGCTGCAACTGTTCTTTTCTGCGATTTTTACGCGGCGGTCGGCCGGCGTGGTTTATCTCCGTGAACGTGTCCTAGTTTGTGTCGAACGTCTCCACTTCAGTGTACGATATGAATGCGTGCAATGAGATTATAGTGCAAGTAAACGACTGTGCATGCATACAAATTACGTCCGTGTGAGCTCGCCTAGCAAACAAAAACTACATTGTAGGCTGTCATTTCTTGCCAAGTATGAAACTCCAGGCATCGCGAATGCTAGTATGTGATTCATTGGGCTGAGTTAGAATTGTGCATCACGTTCTGCTCTGACTTGTTCTAGGAATCACGAGGCAGTTGTGTCAGCATCTTAATTAGGTATCTGATGAATTTTCTTCACTCCTCTTCCTGCTTGCTTAGTTCCTCTTCTTCCTCATTTTTCGTTTCTTTCTTCTTCTTTCAGAGTCCTGCTCCCTTCTTCTTTCCCCTCTAAGTTGATAGTAAGAACAACAACGATCTGTCAGTACAGCGTATCATCTGTCTAGAGCAACGTGCGCTATACAAACTAAGTGTAAGCCTAATGATGTATGTACAAAAGCAAATACTGTAACTTTTTTCTTGTTGTTGTTGTTGTTGTTGTTTGTTGTTGTTGTTGTTGTTCTTCTTCTTCTTCTTCTTCTTCTTCTTCTTCTTCTTCTTCTTCTTCTTCTTCTTCTTCTTCTTCTTCGTCTTCCTTCTATTTTTTGCTCTTGGTCTTCTTCTTCTTCTTCTTCTTCTTCTTCTTCTTCTTCTTCTTCTCTCTCTCTCTCTCTCTCTCTCTCTCTCTCTCTCTCTCTCTCTCTCTCTCTCTCTCTCTCTCTCTCTCTCTCTCTCTCTCTCATTCTATCTCTCTGTCTCTCCATCAATAGCTTAACAAAGACTACTTATCAGACGTGACGTTTTGATTGATCCTGAGCTACAATCGGCCTTGTCAAATAAAGTTTGCTAGTTCCATTTCTCTCTTTCTCCCCGTCCCCATTAAAAAGCAGATCATAATCAGCATGGCCCACAATAATTGTACCCAGACCGCGTTAGCGAGGAAAATCAGGCTTTTTTCTTTTTCTTCTTTCTGAGGCAGGGCACACAGTTGACAAAAATTTGATGAAAAATGAAGACGGAAGTCCTCCCCCACCCTGTCTCCTCCCCCCCTCCGTCCCCCCCCCCCCCCACCCCCATCCTCCCAAGCCCACACACCCCTCTCCCCAAAAAAGGTGGGGGGCAGGGGGGCTTTCGTCTTCATTTTTCATCACATTTTTATTAACTGTGTGTCCTGCCCGTCCTGCCTCATGAATCAGCACCATTTTTGTCTTTATTCTCTCTCTCTCTCTCTCTCTCTCTCTCTCTCTCTCTCTCTCTCTCTCTCTCTCTCTCTTAATTTTTTTAATGTCTGTGCGGTTCGAATGGAACTCGTTGAAGCATCTCACATTTCTAGCGGGGCGGAAAATTGACATCACGAAGGGTATGGCTGCTTTTTACAGCACGTAACACCAGAAGTCTGCCATCTCCTCGGCTGCACTACTCAGAGAGGTTGACTGGTCGGACAGCACCTTCTCGTCAGTCAGTCGGTCGGTCAGTCAGCAGGTCAGCAAAGCTTTCGTAGTCACTTGGTAGTGTGTTCGGACTTGTGGTCGAAAGGTCGCGGGTTCGAGTCCTGGCAGGAGCGGCGGGAGAATTCTTGCTGACCCGTATTTCGATAACGCACGCGCGCGCGCGCGCACGCACGCACGCACGCACGCACGCACGCACGCACGCACGCACGCACGCACGCACGCACCACACACACACACACACACACACACACACACACACACACACACACACACACACGCAGACACTCAGATATACACACATCGAGGGAGGCGAGAAAATATAATGTTGCTATCGAAGGGGTGACAAAACGTGCAGCGAGTAGACCTTTCGGCACGTTTTGTGGCAAAACGTGCCGGGGTGTCAAAACGTGCAGGCAGCGCATCACATTTGACACAAAGCATGCCGTGGTACCAAAGCGTGTCGCAACAGACCTACTTACGGTTGGTATTTAGCTGTAGCGTGCCGTCTGCACTTTTGTCAAAATAACACGTGATCTTTTATGTGTCACTACAGCGGTAGCACGGGTGTGGAAACCTCTTACGGTAACTGTCACCTGGCTCCCGAGTAATCATAAGGTGGATAAAATTCACCAAATGTACAGCATCTCTTAAAGGAGAGAGCGCTTGAAGGCACTGGGTACTCAGTATTTGTGCGTCCGCAGTACCCATCTGATGGATCGTCAGAACAGACCCACGCACATACCCCGTCCTCCCCCCCCCCCCCCCCCCCCACCCTGCACAACACACACACACCACACACACACACACACACACATGTACACACACACACACACACACACACACACACACACACACACACACACACACACACACACACACACACACACACACACACACACCACACACACACACAACACACACACACACACACACACACACACACACACACACACACACACACACACACACACACACACACACACACACACACACACACACACACACATGTACTGATATCCAAGCACAAAAAGAGGTACAGTGCCTGCACGGTTTGTCACCACCCCGTGTGGCTTCCAGTAAGGTGACACTGTAAACTGGTGGGTGGAGTCCTTCCAGTAAGGTGACACTGTAAACTGGTGGGTGGAGTCCTTCCAGTAACGTGACATTGTAAACTGGTGGGTGGAGTCCTTCCAGTAACGTGACACTGTAAACTGGTGGGTGGAGTCAATCCAGTAAGGTGACACTGTAAACTGGTGGGTGGACTCCTTCCAGTAACGTGACACTGTAAACTGGTGGGTGGACTCCTTCCAGTAACGTGACACTGTAAACTGGTGGGTGGACTCCTTCCAGTAACGTGACACTGTAAACTGGTGGGTGGACGGTTGTAGGTGAACGCAGAGCGTGCGCCGAGACGGCAACAGTTTCAGGTGGCACCATGCATCCTTGTGACAGCCAAACGGCGCTGCGACCACTGTGGGTCATTCAAAACACGCTCTGTGTGAAGCTAGATGTCTCTCATTCACAGTCCCATCCGACATGAGCGCAGTGGGTCTGCTCGGGGAAGCGGAGAACAGCGCTGCATATAAGTTATCCTTATGAAGCGCTTAGGGCACATAGCTCATGAGCTTTGAGAAAGTCGAGGTGATCGTCCTGGGCGCCCCGTCCCTAACAGTCGTTATGGTTTCTGTGGACGTCAAGCAACACTGAACTTGAAAACATAGGGCTCAGTGAGCCGGTTTGGCCTAGCGCTAAGACGTTAGTCTGGTAAGCAGAAAGACCTCGGTTCGATTCCGCTTCGGGTCTCCTTTCGATTCGTAAGTGGTGGTTTATGGACACTGCCTTTGTGAGTTTGTCCTTCACTGCAAATCATAAAACATAAAAACAGCTCACTTCGCTGCCCACCATGCAGGCGTCATTCTGGTGTAAACAAACATGGTGCTTAACGTCCACAGAAACCATAAGGCTTATTAGGGACGGGAAGAAAGGGCGGAAGGGGGTATGGAGGTGTAAGTAAGTAAGTAAACATGGTGCTGAACGTCCACGGAAACCATTAGGCTTATCAGGGACGGGAAGAAGGGGCGGAAGGGGGTATGGAGGTGTAAGTAAGTAAGTAAACATGGTGCTTAACGTCCACAGAAACCATGAAACCATGAGGCTTATTAGGGACGGGAAGAAAGGGCGGAAGGGGGTATGGAGGTGTAAGTAAATAAACATGGTGCTTAACGTCCACTGAAACCATGAGGCTTATTAGGGACGGGGAGAAGAGGGGAAGGGGGTATGGAGGTTGGGGGGGGGGGATGCTATATACCTATCGCTACAATACCTATCGCGACTTCTGCATTAAGGTGGACAGCGATGAGGGCCATTTTAATGTTTCATAATTGTGAGGTAAGTAAGTAACTGGTGTTTTAAGCCCAGTCAACCATTGCGGTTATATCAGGGCAATAATAATTGTGAGGGACAAAAAGTCACAAGACAGTGGCCACAGACCACAACTTTTGAAGTGTTCAGAGAGGAGTGTGGGAGAGAGAGGGAACCAAAAAAGGAGATGCCAACAGTACATACGCACGCGCACGCACGCACGCACGCAAGTCACACACAACACACACACACACCCCACACACACACACACACACACCCCACACACACACACACACACACACACACACACACACACACACACACACGGGCGCGCGCCACACCACCCCCCCACACACACACACACACACACACACACACACACACACACACAAAAAACACACACACACCCCACACACACACACACACCACACACACACACCCCACACACACACCCACACACAACCCCACACACACACAAAACACACACACACACACACCCCACACACACACACACACACACACACACACAACACACGCAACACACACACACACACCCCACACACACACACACACACACACACACACACACCCCACACACACACACACACACACACACAACACACACACACACACACACACCCCACACACACACACACACACACACACACACACACACACACACAAACACACACACACACACACACAGAGAGAAGAGAAGAGAGAAGAGAGAGAGAGAGAGAGAGAGAGAGAGAGAGAGAGAGCCGCAATAAAGGGCGGCAACTCTTGAGGACGTGGAAACCGTACTCTCTAGGTGGCAATTTCCCTGGCCCAAAAAATGTTACGCTGAAATGTTTGTGTATGTGCTAATCTACGTCTCAGCTGCTACGTATCACCTTCAAACACCACTTGGCTAACCAAGGCGCTCGGAGGTAAACACACACACAACCTTTCAATAAGCTACCAGCTTCCGCTCTCGTCGTTTGCACATGCGCAGAGACGGCACCACCTTCTGGGGGCACTCGTAAGGGGGACACTGTCTGGCTAGGCTGGAGAGTGTCGCAATGTTCGGTACCGTTCCAGTCTGGACAACTCCGTGGTCGCCTGAGACCTACATTTTCATTTCATTCACAATAAACAATCGCTGAGTGGGTGCATGAGTGGGGTAAACTGACGCTGTTGGGAGAAAAGGACGTTATGATAGTTTATGAGTAGACATGCACCGGCTTGTTTCTCTTTTTTCTTTTTTTTCTTTTCTTTCTTTCTTCTCTCTCTCTCTCTCTCTCTCTCTCTCTCTCTCTCTCTCTCTCTCTCTCTCTCTCTCTCTCTCTCTCTCTCTCTCTCTCCTCCCTCCCTCCCTCCTCCCCCTCTCTCTCTCTCTCTCTCTCTCTCTCTCTCTCTCTCTCTCTCTCTCTCTCTCTCTCTCTCTCTCTCTCTCTCTCTCTCTCTCTCTCTCTCTTTTGTTCCAGCACGTAGGCCGATTCCCATCAGAACCGGTGGTGCGAAGTGGTTAGCCATACGGACGAAAGTTGTTTTGATATCAGCACATGCAAATACATATATGAAATTAATGCAAGGGGTAGGAATAACTAAGTTAGTAGAGCGTCACGGTCCGAATGAAAAGCCAAGGCACAATACTGATGCGGGTTGAAACAAACGACAAAAGAACTTTGATGTTCATAATAAATGCATCAAATGATGATTTGCCTTTTGGGTCACTTGAATTCCATCAAAAAGGACAATTAGACAATACAAATATAAAAAAAAAGGTGAACGTATACAAATAAAATAAAACGGAGTATGGACGTAGTAAAACATCGCTTCTGAGATGGATTAAGTGCACAGTCGTTACTAATATTCCTACCCTTCACCGCCTCTCCATTCACAGCCAAAACAACGCTAACACATCCGTACAAACACAGTCACACCTAGCCCCACATTAAAAAAAATCATCTCCACCAAACCACACACACACACACACAACACACACACACACACACACCCACACACACACACACCACCACACACAACACACACACCCGCAGGCACGCACGTGCACGCACGACACACACACACACAACACCACACGCACACACACACCACACACACACACACACACACACCACAACCACACACACACACACACACACACACACACACACACCCCACACACACACACACACACACACACACACACACACACACACACACACACACACACACACACACACACACACACACACACACACACACACACACACACACACACACACACACACACACACACACTGAGTCCCCGGTGCGGCAAGGTATTTTTCTCCCAGAGCCAACTTTCAGCGCAGACCCTCTTACTGTGTCCGTACAGCCCCCGTGTGCAATCGCCTGCATCGACATCTGTGCCCACGTTAAAAATCCCAAATACTGGCAGCCATGTCATTGCCAGGACCCTGGAAAACACAGCACACACTAACAAAAATAGGTAGCGCTGCTCTTGCGGCTGTTTGCTGTACCCGGGAAAGACGACCCCAATTTTCCACAAGGGACAAAGAAGTACAAAAAAGTATTTTAAAAATCGTTGTAGTGTTTCTCCCCTGTGTGTGTTGGGGTGTGTCCTGTTTGTATTGTGCTGTTCTTCTGTTTGTGGGTACTTTGTGTTTAAATGAGAGTTCAGATGTGGCTCTAGGGGTATGGGGCATTAACTTTTGATAGCAGCTTGCTTTTCCTGTATTCATTGTCTTGCCTATATAGGTAGCCATTTTTCTGGGGTTTTGTATACTGTTTGAATGTTTTTCTTTAAAATGGAAAAAAGAAAAATTCAAACACCAAAAATATATCCCAGTGAACGCTTCTTATTAAAGGAGAACGGAAGTGAATAAGCACCACGGGTTCTGTTGACTGCAGTGGAATAAAATTCAAACAGGTACACAGCAGTTTCTCATTCGATTTCTTGTCCTGTTTCTTACAAATCCACGTTTGAAAGTCGCGAAAGCATAACCGTGAATGCTGCAATTTTGTGCCCATCAGTCTGTGTCAGTGACGTCGTGAACAATACCTGAATGTCAGTCAGTCAATCAATATTTCGTTATTGCTACGTGTCAAGTAAAAATAGACATACACATAGAATGAGGCATGGTGTTGAGAGCATTGTGACAAAACGTATCAAATACTTCACGACCATAGCCTGATGTAATCGTCATGGTTGATTCGGTGTTAAAACTGATTATTTACCGGTGTCATGAGCCAACCTTTTTCTGCTCTTCATTGATCAAGATTGAAACATCGTGGCTGAGGCCTGAGAATCTCAAACTCCAAGCAAAAGAAGTACTTCTTGGTAGCCTATAAATGTTGATTGACCAAGCGAACGAAGACTGCAGAGAGAAATAATTATTTTCACAGTCAGTTTCTGGGTATTCAGGCCCGTTTGCGTTCTCCTTCCGGTTTTCTTCTAAGGCATGTCGTACGTCACCAACGTGCACTGTTTTGGTCTGGAATGGTCAGCTTTGACGTCGGTTGGATCTTTCATGTCTTTATTCGTCAATGACGTTTCACCCAATGTTTGTTATTGTTGTTGTTGCTTCTGCTGCTGCTGCTGCTGTTGTAATAAATTATTAACTTCGGGGGACTCGGGCAGACCCGTACTGCCAGAGTTTTAGTTACTTTTTGGGCTCTGCTTATTTAAGCCGTTTTGCTTTTCGTACCAGTTACCAGTCTTCCAGTGTATTTATAAGAAATATGAAACAAGTTTCGTTTGTACCAACAGCAACAAAAAGTAAAAAATGGAACAAGAATGACTGCTAGCGTTCTAAAATAAGATATCAAAATATATAGCGTTCTTTTTAACCTTTTATGTGTTTCGATCTTTTTTGTACCCAGAAGATAAATAAAATATAAGAAAACAATAAAAATAATGATCAAAACAACTAATCGATCGTTAGCCTATGGACTATTCAACAAAAGCCAAACAAACATTAAACAAAAACGATACGGCTATAAAATAGTAAGCCTACGGACAGACCTTGACTGAAGGTTTCTCAATGGACGCACACTGTGCGAGTCGGAAAGAATGGGGGCACAAAGTCCCCCCTCACCGGTGTGGTCACGTCACATGGCACAGATTTGTAGGACCGAGTTTCGGGGGGTGGGGATGGCGGGGGCTGTGGCATTAGTTGGTGCCCATTTGCTGTTCGCGATGACTTCCATCTTGAGGGGACACGGGCAGACCCCTACAGCCAGAATCCTCGCTACCTCCTAACTTACACAATATGGCATCACATTGCCTAGTAGGCCCGTATCAGCTCAGTCCTTCTTCTTCTTCTTCTTCTTCTTCTTCTTCTTCTTCTTCTTCTTCTTCTTCTTCTTCTTCTTCTTCTTCGAGTTTTGTTTCTTCTTTGTTTGTTTGTTTCTTTGTTTCTTTGTTTCTTTCTTTCTCTTTCTTTCTTTCTTTCTTTCTTTCTTTCTTCTCTTCTTCTTCTTCTTCTTCTTCTTCTTCTTCTTCTTCTTCTTCTTCTTCTCTTTGATTTTAGTTTTTCTTTCTTTCTTTCTTTTTTCTTCTTTTTTCTTCTCTTTTCTTCTTCTCTTGTCTTTCTTTCTTTCTTTCTTTTTCTTTCTTCTTTCTTCTTCTTTCTTTCTTCTTCTTCTTTCTTCTTCTTCTTTTTTCTTTCTTTCTTTCTTTTCTTTCTTCTTCTTCTTTCTTCTTCTTCTTCTTCTTCTTCTTCTTCTTCTTTTCTTCTTTGATTTTAGTTTTTCTTTCTTTCTTTCTTTCTTTCTTTCTTTCTTCTTCTTCTTATTTCTATCTTTCTTTCTTTCTTTCTTTCTTTCTTTCTTCTTCTTCTGCTCCTCCTCCTCCTCCTCCTTTTTCTCCTCCTCCTTCACCTACCCTACTCATTCTTTCTCTTGTTAAAATCCAGTTACCAACGTCTTGTTCTTGTCTTGGTTTATATTGTTGTTGTGGTTTTTGTTTTGGTCGTTCTTGAGCTTCTTCTTTTTCTTCTTCTTCTTCTTTCTTCTTCTTCTTCTTCTTCTTCTTCTTCTTCTTCTTCTTCTCTGTCATCGTTGTCGTCGTCATCGTTTTAACGTTAACCTGTGCGGTAGACAAAACTCTGAAATCCAGTTACAAACTAACCTTTTCTTTGTCGTAATGTGACTGTGCGGTTGATAGAACGTTAAAACTAAAGAACTAATTAACTCTTCCTCTTCTTGTTCTGTTTTTCCTTCTTATTCTGTTTTATTGTTTAGATATATATATAGATATATATATATATATATATATAGAGAGAGAGAGAGAGAGAGAGAGAGAGAGAGAGATTAAAGACCCTTTTACTTCATATGAGGACTTTCAAAGGTTTCCTCTTTTAAGCCAGGACTAGGTCAGACTGTAGCTTTGCGTGCTTTGCCTGCTGCCGGGATATTCCCCTGTCTATTTGTTTGCCTTTTCAGTTCTTTTGTCTACATTTTCCCCCAAACCACAGTATCTTGAATGAATGGTGAATTGGGGGGTGCGGGTTGGCGGGGGGAGGGGGGGGGGGTATAGAGGGGAGGACAGTACTTGTGACTGTTTTTGTTTTTGAAGCTATTTAGCCTAAGCCTACGTGGTTAACTGACTGGACGTTAAATGTCAGTGTCTGACCAGCTCTGCAGTCATACACCTGTGTCCTTGTACGTGTTATGGAGGGACCTGGACTGTGAGGATCTCTCCGGAACTCAAGCTGACGATGCCAACTCATCCCTGGGTTTGAACCAGCTCTGAATGAATCCCTCATCTGAGGGAGAGAGAGAGGGGGTGGGGAGGGAAGAGAGAGAGAGCGTGGCAGAGAATGAGATACAGACACAGACACACAGACAGAGATAGGTTCAAACAGAAAATAAGAGAGCGGGAGTGGGACAGACCGACAGACAGTCACAGACATACAGGCCTGGGCTGAGAAACAGCTGTAAAGAGGAGAGACAGAGAGACTCGCACAGACAGAGTAGTGTCAGACAGAGAAAAAAGGAGTGACTGACAGACAGACGGAGGGAGAGAAACAGAGAGAGGAGAGAGGCACACACAGAGACAGACAGAGAGAAACCCAGACGGAAAAAAGCGCTGAGAAACAGGCCGGCAGACAGAGACAAGCAGAAGTAGAGAATGGAAATGAAGGAATGAAGGAAGGAATAAACTTTATTTGACGAGGGTGGTGGAGTAGACACAGGGTCTTTTTACATCCAGCCCTCGCCCATGATAACATACTGATAACACACACACTCACAAACTCACACACACACACACACACACACACACACACACACACACACACACACACACACACACACATACACACACACACACACACACACACACACAACACACACACACACACACACACACACACACACACACACACAACACACACCCCGCACGCACGCACGCACGCACGCACCACCACCACGCACACACGCACGCACGCACGCACACACACACGCGAGGCGCGCGCACGCACGCACGCACCACGCACGCACCGCACGCACGCACACACACACACACACACACACACACACACAACACACACACACACACATTGTACATACACACACACTCACCACACACACAATCGCAC
>JABMCL010000317.1:70000-100000 GCA_018857735.1 Alviniconcha marisindica
ATGCTGTCTGTGTCTCTGACGAACACTGCAACACTCTGTCTGCCACCGCTCAAGGTCACAGAAAAGTGACTTGTGATAAAACACTAGGGGGCCTTTGAACCGGACCTTTGAACCGGAATGCTGGTTTGTTTGTTTGTTTGTTTGTGCCACCCCCTTCCGCCCCCGTCCCCGCCCCCCACCCCACGCCCCCTTCCCTTTCGCTCTTGAATCAGATCGGAGGTTAAACTGAGAGTGCTCATTCAGCAACTTGTTTCGTTGGTCATGGAATACCATGTAGTTTGATGTACACAAAACAATTGTGGAGAAATGTGCAAATAAGATGGAAAGTGGGGGTGGGTGAGTGGGGGTTTGTCTATAGTAAAACGTTACAGCTTTAGGTTAAACATCTTGTGATGAGAGTTTAGCTGGTGCAAACGGACTGCGTGAATGACATATTCAGGCAAACATGAGATCGAGGTTATAATCAACAAACAAATAATGCTTTTGTAAGATGGGCAAAATCTTTATTCTGTTGTATGTTACTAACATCCAGCAGACAGTACAGTTATATTGCATTACATTTGAGCAACATCCAACCAGACAATATAAGTTGTATTATATTCTGCCAATATGCAACCGGGCAAATTATATTGTATTGCAGAATCATCAAACTGACCAGTAAAGTTGTATCGCATTCTACCAACATCCAGCCAGTCAATAAATTAAGCAGTATTATATCGTGTTGTATTCGACCACAGTGAGCCACTATACCCATCGAACAATCAACGGAGGACCCAAAGAACCCACCAACCAAGCAAGGAAGCAATCAAAGAGAGGACCAACCCTAAGCTACTGACAAGAATAAAGCAAGGTAAATTGATCCTCGGCTGATTAATTAGCCATAATTTATAGTTATTGATTATTTAGCCATAATTAATCAGTCATAATTAATCAGGGTCGGGAATAGCTCAGTTGGTGGAGAGTTCGACTGAAAAGCCAGGCTCAATACTGACGCGGGTTCGAGTCCCGGTACGGCAAAGGATTTTTCTCCCAGTCAATTTCCACGGTGTCCGTACAACTCATGCGTGCAATCGCATACATCAACATCTGTCGCACGTTAAAAATCCCAAACACTGGCAGCCACACCATTGTCTGGACACACAAAAATACTGCAGGCACTGATAGGAATGGGTGGCGCTGCTCTTGCGGCTGTTGTGCCTTACCCAGGTAAGGCGACCCGAATTTCCCGCAAGGGACAAAGAAGTACTAAAGAGTCGTTACTTTGCTCCTTGTGCTGATAAAACGTGGCAGTGTGGCTGAAAAGCTTTTGTAATCTTTCAGCGTGAATACAAAAACCTATCTGCAAAATGACACCATCATCACTCTTACATCCACATCGCTTTCCGTGGTTCGGTATCTCTGGGAAATCAGAGAACGACGAAATACGGATTCATATTCCACCACCAAAAGACGTATGAGTGCGTAGGAATTAACCGCTGACACAAGGGTATGTATGAATGTACTGTATTTTGACAGCACCCCCGTGCAACATGTGTTTGCTTTTTTATACCCAGATAACAGCTGGCGCCTAGTGAAAAATAATTGCGCGTACCTTCTTGCCGTTGGTTGTCCTTTCTGCTGTTGACACTATTGCCTTTTTCTTTGCGGAGGGGGTGAGGGTGGGGGGTCCTTTGGTGTTTCACTTTACGGCGTAATTTGCTATGCTTGTGTTTGCTCACATCTCATCAGATAGACACTTAGGAAAGAAGGCTGGAAGAGAGGGGGGAGGGAGCGAGTGAGAGAGACAGACAGACAGACAGACAGAAAGACAGACACAGAGACGGGCAGTCAGACAGACAAATAGATAACCAGGCAGGCAGGCAGACAAAGGACAGACAGATATACTAACAGACTGGCAGAGAGAGAGAGACAGAGGCAGAGAGACAGACAGACTGGCAGACAGAGACAGAGGCAGAGAGACAGACATACTGGCAGAAAGAGACAGACGCAGAGAGACAGACAGACTGGCAGACAGAGACAGAGGCAGAGAGACAGACAGACTGGCAGACAGAGACAGACGCAGAGAGACAGACAGGCGAAGAAGAAAAGAGAAAGAAAAGACATAAAAACGGGGAATTCTGGAGCTCGAGGAAGATCAAAGACGGAGAGATGGGAGAAGGAATGCATACAGACTAAACAAAACAGAGAGACGGACAAACAGACAGAGTCAGAGACAGAGAAGAAGGAAACGAATTTTGGCGTCGAAAAACGACAGAACAAACAGAGTCTGACTGAGAAAAGAAGAGGTCGTGGACAAGGGGCAAAGACAGGCAGACAGAAAACATGACTCTCAGGAAGAGAGAGGTCTTCGAAGTGTGGGCAAGAAACAGACAGACAGACAGACAGACAGACAGAGATAGAGACAGAGACAGTCAGACAGACAGACAGACAGAGACAGAGACAGAGACAGATAGAGACAGAAACAGTCAGACAGACAGACAGACAGAGACAGAGTGACAGAGAGAGAGACACACAGAGAGACAGAGACATTCAGACAGACAGACAGAGACACAGAGAGAGACAGAGACAGAGACAGTCAGACAGACAGACAAACAGAGACAGAGAGACAGAGAGAGACAGAGACAGAGAGATTCGGACAGACAGACACACAGACAGAGACAGAGAGAATGGCAATGACAATTCTTTAAATATTTCAGGCATCTGTCTAGTCTTGCACTCTGTCCTTGCTAATCTACATACCAACATACTATATATATACAAGAAGCCTTATATATATATTAACAACAACAGTAGCACTGACTATCGCAGTAATGATGACAACTACGATGAAGATGATTATAAATCATACACAAAACACATGGGGGGGGGGGGGGGGGGGTTAAGGTTTTAGACAACTGTCTGACAATCTGTCCTTGTTAATCTACATGCCAGTAGGCTGCATATTAAACAACAGTAACAACATTGACTACCATAGTAATGATGACGACGACAAAGAAAATGATTATAAATCAAACATGAAGAGACAGAGAGACAGATAGAGAGAGAGACCGATGGGGCTGGGGAAAGAGGAAGAGACAGGGGGGGGGGGGAAGGGAGGAGAGAGAAGGGAGGGAGGGAGGAGGGGGGGGAGGAGTGAGAGAGAGACAGACAGACAGACAGAAATACACACAGAGAGACACACATAGAGAGACAGAGATACAGAGAGACAGAGACAGGGACAGAGAGAGACAGAGACAGAGAGGGGTGGGAGGGAGAGAGAAGGGCGAAGGGTGTGAGGGAGGGAGAGAGAGACAGAGACATAGAGACAGAAATAGAGACAGAGACAGACAGAGACACAGAGAGGAAGACAGGAGAGACAGACATAGACACACCGAGAGAGACACATAGAGACAGACAGATAGACAGAGAGAGACAGACAGACAGAGACAGACAGACAGACAGAGACAGGCAGACAGGCACACAGACAGACAGACAGACAGAGACAGAAAGAGACACACGCACAGAGACACAGACAGACAGAGACGGGGGGAGAGAGAGAGAGAGAGAGAGAGAGAGAGAGAGAGAGAGAGAGAGAGAGAGAGAGGCTTCCCCTTTAAACAGAACAGCGTAGGCCAAAAATGGTCGGCACGTGCACAATGCCTGGCTGGAGCTGACTGTGCAGTGGAACAACAACGGTGATATTTGTCTGACGTCTCAGTCGGCGTGTCACACCAACCCGGAGAGGGCCTGGCGCGTGTCACGGGAGGATCTCCACCATGTCGGGAGGAGTCAAAAAGAGGAACTTGGCGGTGGAACGGCAGAAATAGGGCAGCGATCACATTCTCACAATATAGCCTAGTCATCTCTTTAATCGTTTCTAGTAGCAGGGTGGAGATCACAGTAACCTAATTATCCCTCTATTCGTTTCTCGTAGTCGTGCTGAGAACACAACAGCCTAGGCACGCCTCTAACCGTTCCTGGTACCAGGGCGTAGATCACAATCGTTTCTCGTAGCAGGGCAGATATCGCAGTGACCTAGTCATCTCTTTAATCGTTTCTCGTAGCAGGGCGAATATCACAACACCCTAGTTATCTCTTTAATCGTTTCTCGTAGCATGGCAGAGTTCACAATCGTTTATCGTAGCAGGACAGAGATCACAACAGGCTAGTCATCCGTTTAATTTGTGTGTGTGTGTGTGTGTGTGTGTGTGTGTGTGTGTGTGTGTGTGTGTGTGTGTGTGTGTGTGTGTGTGTGTGTGTGTGTGTGTGTGTGTGTGTGTGTGTGTGTGTGTGTAGCAGGGCAGAGATCACAAGCATTTCCCGTAGCAGGGCAGAGATCACAATAACTAGTCATCTCTTTAATCCTTTCTCCTAGCAGGACAGAAATCACAAGCACTTCTCGTAGCAGGGCAGAGACCACAACAGTTTAGTCACCCCTCTAACCGTTTTTCCTAGCAGGGCAGAGATCACTACAGCCTAGTCACCCCTCTAACCGTTTTTCCTAGCAGGGCAGAGATCACTACAGCCTAGTCACCCCTCTAACCGTTTTTCCTAGCAGGGCAGAGATCACTACAGCCTAGTCACCCCTCTAACCGTTTTTCCTAGCAGGGCAGAGACCACAACAGCTTAGTCATCCCTCTTACCGTTTTTCCTAGCAGGGCAGAGACCACAACAGCCTAGTCATCCCTCTAACCGTTTTTCCTAGCAGGGCAGAGATCACAACAGCCTAGTCATCCCTCTTACCGTTTTTCCTAGCAGGGCAGAGATCACAACAGCCTAGTCATCCCTGTATTCGTTTCTCGTAGCAGTGCAGGGATCACAATAACCTTGTCATCCCTCTAACCGTTTCTCGTTTCCGGCCAGTCTCATCAAGTGCTGACTTCCTGTGTTTTTTTCTGAACACTTGAGGCGTATAGACCGACATGCATGCATCTATTGTCTATAACGTTTGTGACGGCAGTTCAGTCTACAGTCTACACCGCCGGGGACAGATATGTCATCGTTTGTTTATTCTGTTCTTGTTAATCTGCATGCCAGTAGGCTGCATATTAAACAACAGTAACAACATTGACTACCATAGTAATGATGACGACGCAGGCAGTTCAGTCTACAGTCTACACCGCCGGGGACATATACATCATTGTTTGTTTGTTCTGCAATGCCCTGTCAACAGACTAGGTCATGTCAGAACCGTGATCTACAAGACACAAGCAAGCTGTGTAAGAAGAAATATGTATGTGTACATATATGCCTTTTGCGCTGGTGTGTCTGCCGAAGGTTACTGCACCTATCATTATGGTTGAGTTGTTAAAATGTATGCCATGGCTGTGATGAGGAAGCTAGAGAAGGTTAAGCGTTTTGACATATCTCCTACAGATATATTTCTGGTTTTGTAGTCATATTTAATCGTCGACGTGACAAGTTGTACGCGCGGAGCATTAGCACTGTGTGTGTGTGTGTGTGTGTGTGTGTGTGTGTGTGTGTGTGTGTGTGTGTGTGTGTGTGTGTGTGTGTGTGTGTGTGTGTGTGTGTGTGTGTGTGTGTGTGTGTGTGTGTGTGTGTTGTGTGTGTGTGTGTGTGTTGTGTGTGTGTGTGTGTGTGTGTGTGTGTGTGTTGTGTGTGTGTGTGTGTGTGTGTGTGTGTGTTTGTGTGTGTGTGTGTGTGTGTGTTGTGTGTGTGTGCGTGCGTGTGTGTATGTGTGTGTGTCTTTGGTGTTATTGTTGATATGACTTTGATAATGATTACGATGACGACGATGACGATGATAATGACGGTGGTGGTGGTGGTGGTGGTGATAATGCACGGGAAGAAGAGAAAACCTTTAGGGCACAAACACGTGCTCCTTGTATAAGGGCGTTGCCTAGCTGCCTAGTCCAGGGCGATTAGGATGAAATAATTATAATTAACCGATTTTAATTACAGTCAGTGCGAGTGGAGAGTCAACCTGTTTCCACTTAATTCGACAGCCTGAATAAAAAGCCTTTGTTGTACACCGAGCCGAAAGCGTGAAATTAGAAATGATGTAGAACGTACGCTTCCGGGTTTCTCGTAAGCAGTCGGCATTCCCAAGTCACCACCAAGACTGAAAGCAGTCTCAACTGGCTCGATCTGTGGCCTGGTTTCATACCCAGGAAGATCCGCCTTGGCCTGAGCTGTGTCACAACACATTGACACCAGCAAGCGGCTTGGGATGTGTCATAAACACATTGACAGCAGCAAGAACACCAAGGCTTGGGCTGTGTCACAACATACTGACAGCAGCAAGAACACCAAGGCTTGGGCTGTGTCACAACATACTGACAGCAGCAAGAACACCAAGGCTTGGGCTGTGTCACAACATACTGACAGCAGCAAGAACACCAAGGCTTGGGCTGTGTCACAACATACTGACAGCAGCAAGAACACAAAGGCTTGGGCTGTGTCACAACACATTCACACCAGCAAGAACGCCAAGTCACAACACACTGACACCAACAAAAACACCTTGGGTTGAGCTGTGTTACAACACAGTGACGCCAGCAAGAACATCAAGGTTTGGGATGCGTCACAACACATTGACAATAACAAGAACATCTTGACTTGAGCTGATACGAGCAACACACTGATACGAGCAAGAACACCAAAGCTTGGGCTATGTCACAACACACTGACAGCAGCAAGAACACCAACGCTTGAGCTGTGTCACAACACACTGACAGCAGCAAGAACACCAACGCTTGGGCTATGTCACAACACACTGACAGCAGCAAGAACACCAACGCTTGAGCTGTGTCACTACACACTGACACCAGCAAGAACACCAGCTCACAACACAATAACACAAGCAAGAACACCAAGCCTTGAGCCGTGTCACAACATACTGACACCAACATGAACACCGTGGCTTGAACTGTCACAACACATTGATACCAGCAAGAACAGCAAGGCTTGCACAAACAAACAAACAAACAAAAAAATCAACGAAAGGAAAGGGGAAAATGAAAACATGGTTAAGTCGCTCATATCGTGTTTCGAGCGAGCAAACAACACCAAGAACTGCATGCATAAACGCCAACTCCCTTTCTCCCTCATATATCAATGTTATTATTTTGTGTGTGCAAAGCACACCTTATCTGCCCTAACAAACGGACAAAGGAAACAAAGAAATAAACAAAATGCAACGCACAAGATTGTTAGGTCATTGAGACCAGAGTGTTTAAGTGTACGACACGCATTCGTTCATTTATTGTGTTGTAGTGCATCATTTCCAAATATAGTCCGCATACTTTCTAATCACGCTTCCGGTCTGCGCAAATTGAGGGAAAGAGACAAGTCTCTACTTCCTTTGCCCTGAATCTTTCACAATCCTGCTGCCGATTCAGTGAGTAACTACATTATTTTAATTCCTAGAATCAACAAATCGCTGTAAGTTAATATTCTATTTATGGCATGTCTCTTAGATCATAATAATCATAATCTGCGTAAGCTTCTCCAACAATAGTCGCAGATGAACCAGAAATCAGAAGAATTCTTTTAATTCTGAGAATCAACAAATCGCTGTAAGTTAAGAATGTTCTGTTTATGCCGTACCTCTTAGATCAGAATTATCACAATCTGCGTAAGCTTCTTCAACATCAGAATAGTCGAAGATGAACCAGAAACAGATGTGGTAAAATATGTTATCCTTTGGTGTTTGTTTCTCGCTTGGTTGTCCGATTTGTTTGTTTTTGTCTCTGTTCGGTTGCTTGTTGTTCAGTTTTTCCTTTAAGCAGCTTGTTGGTGCCAGCTTGTTGTGATGAAGGCAGTACAGATGGCAGCAGCAGCAGCTGTAGTATGGGACTCAGGTTTCAGCGCAATGCCGTTTTAGCGGCGTCATAAATCCATCAGAACTGTTCCAGATCTGTCAGTTTGTCAGATTGTTTACAACTCAAATATGGACAACCTTGGCATGATTCAGCAGTCTATATATAGGAGTCAGCACGTAATGCTAAATGTGTGTGTGTGTGTGTGTGTGTGTGTGTGTGTGTGTGTGTGTGTGTGTGTGTGTGTGTGTGTGTGTGTGTGTGTGTGTGTGTGTGGTGTGTGTGTGTGTGTGTGTGTGTGTGTGTGTGTGTGTGTGTGTGTGTGTGTGTGTGTGTGTGTGTGTGTGTGTGTGTGTGTGTGTGTGTGTGTGTGTGTTGTGTGTGTGTGTGTGTGTGTGTGTGTGTGTGTGTGTGTGTGTGTGTGCTGGTGCACGCGCGAGTGCGTGCGTACGTGCATGTGACTGTGTGTGCATGCGTGCGTGCGTGCGTGAAGTGTGTGTGTGTGTTGTGTGTGGTGTGTGTGTGTGTGTGTGTGTGTGTGTGTGTGTGTGTGTGTGTGTGTGTGTGTGTTGTGTGTGTGTGTGTGTGTGTGTGTGTGTGTATGTGTGTGTGTGTGTGTGATGTCTTTCAGTATAAAGCGTCTTGCGTAACGAACAGCCAATGAGACCTGACTTCCGAGTGGGTGTATTGAGTTTTGCCCTGTGAACGTAGCGGGTGACTGTCCAATATTCAAGATTCAAGATTACTTTATTATCTCATCAGAGAAATTAAAACGTAGCTGAACATTAACCACATCACAGTACACAATAACACATATTTTCTTTATTTTAAAACTCAAAGAACAGTTACTGAAAATACAAAATTTACATAATAAACAAACTAGTAACTTACATAATTTACACACACACACACGCGCGCGCGCACACACACACACACACACACACACACACACACACACACACACACACACACACACACACACACACACACACACACACACACACACACACACACACACACACACACTGCTCTGATGTTTGAACAGATATATCTGTTCAGAAATGCTATTGACTATTTTGTTCTCACTGTATTTGATTTAGGTACGCGAAATCGTCTACCAAATGGAAGAAGCTCATAATGTTTAGCAAGGACATGGCTGTTGTCATCTACTATCACCCTAGCCTTCCGTACCAACAATCAGTCAATAGAAGAGAAAGTCAACCACTCAGACAAAGTGGCGTGTCAGTGAATCAGCCCTCCCTGGTGTTTTCATAACCTGTGTTTCGCCCGGGTACAACCTTGAACGTTCACTGGGCGTTACGCTTCTCTACGCGTTAATGTCTTGGTCTAGAATCAGCACACACCGAGTAGAACATGGTTACACAAACTTGATACGGTGTAATAGAAATGGAAATAAATGTGTTAAGGGAATGAAAGGAAAGAAAATCATCGTCCTAGAGATCTGACATCGCGGTAATGCGGATACCTGACTACCTTGGAATGGATACAGAGGCTGGTGGAAAAGGCAGATTCATTTTCAATAACAGTATCGACACTGGCACTGTTTACACAGCCCTGCAGGGGTAACGGGACTATTTTACCACGCGAAACCTTCCAGGTTCGTAAACAGGTCCCTGCTGCGAAGGGGCGCAACTCTCCACCTCTGAGGTCACAACGGCGGTTTTCCGGAAGTGAGTCAAAAATGTTCGCGCGCTGTCACCTTCCTTTGGAGAGAGTGCTGGTGCCGGCGTTAGCCGGAATTACTCACAGAGATTGGAACACGCTGTGGTTTGGTTACATGGCACGGACCCCGTGGCGTAGTGGTTAAGGCTTTTCCGCCTGGAGTTTTGTACGTAGTGTCTCGCCAGGGCCTACTGAGTGCTGGTAGACCACCTCTCGAGGACCAATGAGAAAACCGAAAGTCGTCCGCTGCACTGATTGGTTGAATGCTAACAATGATGTCATTGATTCTGGTGGTTTTCTTGCTGCTGTTGTTGTTGCTGTTGTTATTGTTGTTGTTGGTTTTTATAATTATTTTTATTTATTAGTTTAGTTTGTTTTTGTTTTGTTTAGTTGTTGTTGTGTGTTTTTTGTTTGTTTGTTTGCGTTTTTAGGGTGGGGGTGGGGGGGGGGGGTAAGGGGGGGGGGGGCGTTTCTTGCCATATTGTCTGTATGTAGAATGTAGGATTTTACTACAAAACCTTCAGCGAAAAATGCCGGTCCATTTCAGAGTTAAAAGCAAGCAAGCAAGCTGAAGCAAGGTTCACAGCCAGCGTTCAGAATTATCTGATGCTAATTAAACATGCTCTTGCTCAGGTAACCAAACCCTACAGCGACACATCACATAATTATCTGAGGCAAAACAGGCTGTGTCTGGAAATGTCTGGCCAACCAATCGGCATGCCCAGTCTACTGTTGTGAAGTCTACATTCAACCAATCTTCTTCCTGGTCTTCCTCTCGATCTCCCTCTTATTGCTGCCCTTCTTCTCGATCTCCCTCTTATTGTTGTCTTCCTCTGACCTCTTATTGCTCCCTTCTCTCGAATCTCATTATTGTTGCTTCCTTCGATCTTAGTGCTCTTCCTCTCGATCTCCCTCTTATTGCTGCCCTTCTCTCGATCTCCCTCTTATTTGCCTTCCTCTCGATCTCCCTCTTATTGCTGCCCTTCCTCTCGATCTCCCTCTTATTGTTGCTCTACCTTTCGAGCTTCCTCTTATTGTTGCCCTTCCTCTAGATCTCCCTCTGATTGCTGCCCTTCCTCTCGATCTCCCTCTTATTGCTGCCCTTCCTCTCGATCTCCCTCTTATTGCTGCCCTTCCTCTCGATCTCCCTCTTATTGCTGCCCTTCCTCTCGATCTCCCTCTGATTGCTGCTCTTCCTCTCGATCTCCCTCTGATTGCTGCCTTCCTCTCGATCTCCCTCTGATTGCTGCCCTTCCTCTCATCTCCCTCTGATTGCTGCTCTTCTTCTCGATCTCCCTCTTATTACTGCCCTTCCTCTCGATCTCCCTCTTATTGCTGCCCTTCTTCTCGATCTCCCTCTTATTGTTGCCTTCCTCTCGATCTCCCTCTGATTGCGCTCTTCCTCTCGATCTCCCTCTGATTGCTGCCCTTCCTCTCTATCTCCCTCTGATTGCTGCTCTTCTTCTCGATCTCCCTCTTATTGCTGCCCTTTCTCTCGATCTCCCTCTTATTGTTGCTCTTCCTCTCGATCTCCCTCTGATTGCTGCCCTTCTTCTCGATCTCCCTCTTATTGCTGCCCTTCTTCTCGATCTCCCTCTTATTGTTGCTCTTCCTCTCGATCTCCCTCTTATTGCTGCCCTCCTCTAGATCTCCCTCTGATTGCTGCCCTTCCTCTCGATCTCCCGCTTACTAATTTCCTTCCTCGCCTTCTTTTTCTTGTCCTTCTCCTTTGTGGTCTTTGCGGTAACTAGTGCGTTTCATTTTGAATTGATGTACTAATTAATCTTCTTTATCCGTTGTTTTCTGTCTTGCACTTCCCGTTGTCTCTGTTCTTCGGAATCTTCCTCGCTCCTGTACCCCCCCCCCCCCCCAACCCCCGCCCCGCCTCCCCTCCACACGCACCCCATCCCATCCCCTCACCCCAACTCGCCCCTTCTTGGGTTGTTGTTGTTTAGTTGTTTTTTGTTGTTGTTGTTGTTTTGTTTTGTTGTTGTTGTTGTTGTTGTTTTGCTTTTGTTTGGTTTTAGTTTTTGTCTTTTGGTGTGTGTGTGTATGTGTGTGTGTGTGTATGTGTGTGTGTGTGTGTGTGTGTGTGTGTGTGTGTGTGTGTGTGTGTGTGTGTGTGTGTGTGTGTGTGTGTGTTTGTTGTGGTTGTGTGTGCGTGTGTGTGTGTGTGTGTGTGTGTGTGTGTGTTGTGTGTGTGTGTGTGTGTGTGTGTGTGTGTGTGTGTGTGTGTGTGTGTGTGTGTGTGTGTGTGTGTGTTGCTTTGGTTTGGTGTGTGTGTGTGTGTGTGTGTGTGTGTGGGTGTGTGTGTGTGTGTGTGTGTGTGTGTGTGTGTGTGTGTGTGTGTGTGTTGTTGGTGTGTGTGTGTGTGTGTGTGTGTGTGTGTGTGTGTGTGTGTGTGTGTGTGTGTGTGTGTGTGTGTGTGTGTGTGTGTGTGTGTGTGTGTGCGTGTGTGTGTGTGTCCTATTTGGTTTGCTTGTTTGTGTGTTTATTTTTGTTATGAGTAGATGCCACTCTCGGCCGGTTTGGGGACACGATGTCAGTCAGTCCTGACAGCCGTTTCTGAGCAAGCTGACAGCGACATAGTCCTCCATCCCAATGTCCGTGACGCGAACTCACAAGGAACAAATTTAATGCCATGGTAAAGGGTACCCCTCCTTCTCCACCAGTCCCGCCTTTTATTTCAGCCTCAGAGTCCAGAAATAAACACCATAAAACAGAGCTCACTCGGCTATTCTCTTGCAGTTTGATACTGACTGCGATACGCTGTGGTAAGAGAGTGTAAGAGGTGGGCTGAGTTTTCATCTCTGAACTGAAGTCATTAATTTAGTAAATCAAGCCGCATTTCGTTCCGTGATGATTATCGTCCTGATATAACCGCATTGGTTGACTGGGCGTAAAACACCAACTTACTAACTTACTTACTGTTCCATGATGCTTAACGGCCAAGTCAGTCGCCAAGAGCGTATCAGAGCGAAATGCAGCTCATTTAATCACGGGTCACTGAGTCATGGTCCTGCCACACGCCGCTTTACAAAGACATATAAATACTGAAAATATAATGGGGACTTGCTGCCAAAATCTTCTATTACTGCACTTCGATTTTTTCTTTATAAAGAGATATATTTACTGCACGGGATCTTTTGGGGATTGTATTCCAATTTCTACTTCTTCTTCTTCGCCCTAATACAAATCGTACTGGTTGACTGGGCGTAGAACACCAAGTTACTCACTTAATTCTTCTCCTTCTCCTTCTACTACTAATACTACTACTACCACCACCACCACTACTACTACTGCCGCTGCTGCTACTACTACTACTACTACTGCTACTCCTCCTACTACTACTACAACGACAACCACTACTACTACCACTACTGCTGCTGCTGCTGCACTCTACAGATTTAATGGATGTTAGACAGATATAATTTCGAACGATTTCCGTTTGAGAACGTTGTTTCCGAATACCTGCGTGGAAGATATATTTTGCCTTCCCGAAGGAGGAAAACGCTTTACCGGCTTTAAATACAGTAGAAGAAATGATGCATACTTACAATCATTTCCTTCAGCTATTGTCACATTAGGCATCCAGTATTATGTCTTGGTTCAGACTGAGCTTCTTGGTCTGAATTGAGTGTGGTTAGGGGCGCGAGATGAATAACAAATGTTTTGATTGATGAAGGTGTTGTGGAGGATGAGAAAGAGGATGACGACGACAACGACGATTATGGTGATAAATAAACTACTAGCGCATCTAAATGAGTTCACAGAACGTATACATAGGGAAGTACAGATGCGTCACCATAGTTACGGGAAATGGCATCAAAAACCCAATGAAAACCGAAAGAGGGTTAGCAGCAGACTGAATTTCCCTGATGAGGGCCGGATGTCGACGGAAGTGACATCACAAAACCGCTGCTTCCTTCGTAAAGATGAACTTCCGGCCGTGAAGTCTGCAAGATGTATTGACCTCAATACGTCTGTCTATCTGCAAATAAAACTGTGGTTTTTTTCAGTCCTATTTTTGACTGCTTTTCAGATTCTGCCATCAAATATTTCACCTCGATTTTGTAGGCAACAAAGCTTCCCGACATTTTGTTAGTGCCTTGTCACACAGTGGAAGATCATCCTCCGACGGAGCAAAATCATCCGACTGGCGGAAACAAAGTGAGGTTTTGTTGTATTGGAATTGTTTCACCGGCAGGAACCGGCGGCGGGAGACGGGGGAACCGGGGGTGGGGGGGGGGGGATATTTCAGGAGGGCGTGTGTGTGTGTGTGTGTGTCGGGGTGGGGGGGGGGGGGGGGTATACCTGATGTTATACTGTCACCATCAGAATGACTCAGTCTTAGTTCAATACTACTTTCTTCATCCCCAAAAAGCACCAGACGGACTCATAACAGCAAACATTTCAGGCAAAGATAATAAAACAATAAGACAAAAGTACAAACACTCAGGTAAACACATATTTATAACACAGTTATAAGCTGCATTGAGATGGGCAGCGGTGGCGTGCCACTTTGCAGTATTAACTACGGAGGGTATATTTGTAGCTCAGTCATACAGCAGGTGTCCATAGTCCACCACCTTGAACAGAAGAATGAACCGGTCCATCAGTTATGCAACCAGTATTTTGTTTTGGTAGGACTGTCTTCTACGTGTGTACAGGATATTATATTTAGGTTAATATGCATGATGTGAGCGCTCAGGACGTTGATGAGCTCATGATAAACGTACATTATTATTATAAACCACTACCTTGAAGAGAAGAATGAACCGGTACATCAGTTATCCAACCGGTGCCCTCAAACCACCACCTTGAAGAAAAGGATGACCCACTGTATCAGTCATACAACCAGTGTCCACAATCCACAACCTTCAAGAGAATGATGAACCGAGGCGAATTCCAGCTTCGGTCTCTTTGTTTAGACACCAACCGACCACGCGACCGGACTATTAAGTGATACGCGAATTTTAAGCTAAACTCTGTCTTTAAAAACAAAAATCAAACTTCACTGCAAGAGTTTCAAAAGACTTTTTTATTTTTTATTTTTTACATCGCAAAATGTTAAAAGAACGCTTAAATGAATAATACAGAACATACGCAAATGTTCTGTGAAAACACCTTTCCAGGCAAGGAACAGACAGATAATATACATGATAAGAATGAAGTATTTTTCGGTTAATGGAGAAGGTGTGTGTGTGTGTGGGGGGGGGGGGGGGGGGGGAGAGAGAATTCTGATACTTCTGATTGTATATTTACTCGACTTGTGTTGGTGCAAAATCATTTTAAATGTGTGATTCGTCCTGAAGTGACCCTGTGTGGTTGACGGGACGTTAAAACCCAGTTATTCGCTCGCCAGTCAGTGCGTAGGCAACGTACCAACTCCCTTGTGACAACTCGACGTTAAGCAAGTCAAATGACACCCCCACGTACCCTCCCTCCCCTCCAAAAAAATGCTACAAATTAACGTGGGGCGAGATGGCGAAATCTACACCCAATACGACTAACACACCTCGTCAAGAGCCGCCACAGAATTAACATGGGCAAACATGGCGTTGTCGATAATCCCATGATTACTCCTTCCTTACCCACCTCGGCGCATGCGCAGGCACGCCTTCCGGCACGCGACGATCGGTTATCTACCCTCCAGGGAAAGGTAACTCTTAAGTGCAGCAGGTGTGATATTAACATAAGTATGCTTTGATTTTTAAACCGAGACGAGTTTGCGGATGACGACACTATTTGCGTTAGAGCTTTGGGCGAAAGGAAGAAGTTCGTGTTTCTGCAGATGTTGATTGACTTAGGCTATGGGCCGTAGAGTTGACCGTGAAGAGTGGTCACAATCTGAAGCTACTGCATAATCTACAATTATGCAAATGCGTATGTTTGGCGACTTTTTTTTTTTTTTTTTTTTTTTAAATCGGGAGATGGGGGGGGGGGGGGGGGGGGGGGGGGGGGGGGGCGGCGTGGTTGGCTGATATCGTTTATCATAGTCTTCTTCTTCTTCTTCTTCTTCTTCTTCTTCTTCTTCTTCTTCTTCTTCTTGTGCGAGAAATTTACGTTATTTTGATGTCAGTGTAAGAACCATTTTCAAGGTTTGGATAGGGCGTGCAACTTGTCCCTGTTTTTGACAGACAGTGATGCTGTGTGTGTGTGTGTGTGTGTGTGTGTGTGTGTGTGTGTGTGTGTGTGTGTGTGTGTGTGTGTGCGTGCGTGCGTGCGTGTGTGTGTGGTGTGTGTGTGTGTGTGTGTGTGTGTGTGTGTGTGTGTGTGTGAGCGTGCGTGCGTGCGTGCGTGGGTGGGTGTATGTGTGTGGGAGTGGGTGTGTCCATGTGTGTGCCTGCGTGTGTCTGTTGCACTGACATGACATCACAAAATGAGCATGGACTGTGAGAAATGGTTTTCCTGCATGGAAAACTGGGCTGACTCATCGTGGATGAAGTTACCTTTCCCTTCAAATGATAAAGGGGAAATTATTCAGGAGCCAGGGTTCTGTTTGTTTTTTGTTTTGCTTTTAATTTGGAAGAAAAAGACAATTGAAATTCTGCGGTTTAATCATGCACTTGCATAGGTTTAGCAATGGCGTAAGATACCTTTGCTCCTTTGCCTGCAAAACGTATTGTTCAGTGGTGACGACAGTCCGCCATGGTACCTCACTGTTGTGGCTTTGTCAACAGACCCGCACAGGCCAGCGACCTTTCTGGCTTAAACTACAACTTAGGCTACCTGTCCATTTGGACTGAGGTCAAGGTGACAAGAGGAACATGAGGCGACGGGGATAGCTCAGTGGTAGAGAGCCGGACCCGTAAATCGAAAGGTCGCCGGTTCAAGTCCCTGGAGAATTTTCTTCCCCAGGATCAACTTTCGGTGCTGATATCTTATTAACTGTTTGGTATCCATTCCATCCCCCGTGTTACTGCAGGAGCACGTAAAAGATCCGGGTCATTCCTCTTAACAGTGCGGACGGCAGGCTACACGCATGCACCCCGTTTACGTGTATGGCTTTAAATGACACTGTAAACTGGTGCATGGCTGTATGGTGTACACAGAACGAGCGCCGAGACGACAGCAGTTTCACGTGGTACCAGCCATGTAACAACGAACTCAGTAACGCTGTAAGTACACCACTTCGGTGGACTATTTAAAAGCACGCTATAAAAAATCTCTACAGTCACTAATTCAGAATCGTGTGAGCGGGTTTGGTCTAGCGGTAAGGCGTTAGGCTGGTAAGCAGAGGGGCCTCGGTTCGAATCCGCAAACAGGCGCGCGCACGCGCACATGCAAACAGGTACACGTACGCACATACACGCACACGCACGCGCTAAAATATTGATATCATCTTTATTACAATTTCCTTTTATGTTGGCCTTGCTGTCGATAAGGCTGATGTTTGTGACGTCATTTATGTAAGATTGGGGCCTTACCAATAATTATAAGTAATTTTGCTTGTTATGTGGCCCAACTGTTCTGTTGTTAATGTATTGTTACGTATGAAATAAAATAAAAATTAAACCAATCCGCTTCGGTTATCCTTTCTCTTCAAAAATTGTGGTTTGTGGACACTGACTTGTGACTTTGTCTCTCACAATTAATGAAACATTAAAATGGCTCTGATCGCTGCCCATCTTAATGCAGGAGTCATTCTGGTGGTGACAGTGTAGCGATAGGTATATAATCTCCCTCTCCCCCCACCTCCATACCCCCTTCCTCCTTCTCCCCGTCCCTAATAAGCCTTTTGGTTTCTGTGGACGTTAAGCACCATAGTTTACTTACTTATTTACTTATTCAGAACCAAATGCCTCAAGAGTGCAGTGAGTCTGCTCAGTCGAGAGCAGAGAATAGCGTTATATAAAAGTGATCAACAAACAAACAAACTGGAGGAAAAGGTGGTGGGGTTTGTGTGTGTGTGTGTGTGTGTGTGTGTGTGTGTGTGTGTGTGTGTGTGTGTGTGTGTGTGTGTGTGTGTGTGTGTGTGTGTGTGTGTGTGTGTGTTCTTTTTTTTCTTTTCACTTTTTCATTTTTTCGTTTTCAGGTAGGCCTAGTTTCCAAAATTATCTCGAGTCATGAGATATAACTGAAACACACAGAGCCCTGGCTCCAGAGTTCAGGAGCTGTGTGAAAGTCGAGGTGGCTCCCGTCCCTAATAAACCTACGATTTCTGTGGACGTAAAGCAACACGTCAATAGCCCTAGCTCCTGAATAATTAGATCGTTTGCCCGATTTTAGGCGAGTATGCTTTTAGTGGCGGACACTGACACCAAACTGTCTGACGGACTCGGCTTACAATCGGTAGTGGATGTCAGTCAGGGAAGGTTGTTATTGCATATCGCCCGATTTCAGTGTTTAGTCCTTACCCGCTGTGCAGTTTCTTCTCACAACCGCTGAAACAGCAACAGTAAAAACGGCTTGTTTTAATTTCCTTTTAAAGTCGTGGTTTCGACGTCCTCAAATTCAGCCTTGGTTGCCGATCTCTGTTCATGCAAACGTCACTGAATGCTCCACTCGGGCTGTTTCAGTCGTGAACGCCGAATTTACCATGAAACACAAGAGGCCCTGTTTTGGATACAACTTGTCATAGCCATGAATTTGGAGATTGTAATTTCAGTGGAGACGAATTTCCAATTTGGAGATGTAATAATAATCGGTAGTGAAGTAGTATCCAAGGAGACGGTTGGAAATTCCTGGGACATTTTAAACACCATTTCAGAATCACTCAAACGCCATTTCAGAATCACTCAAACAGGGTCATATCTAGCGAATCAAGCCAACATTCGCAACACTGAAAAGTGACTTTGATCACAGTCCATAAACGGGTAAATCCTCAGTACACGATCCGATTGTTTTGCCGACATGAACACTCTGTAAGCGTGCACGGTTGCTCAGAATCTAGATCTAATGTCTGAAAGGAGCATACTAACACTGAAGGATACAAATATGACACTTTCTGTTGCGGCAAATTTTGGGTTTATTCGCTTCGTATGTCCCTGTCAGTTCGGTAATTTTGTGACCTTAAATGGCGTATATTTGCGATTCACTTCTTGGATATTACCTAATAGTGATAATATAATAACTTACATGTGTAAAACGTCCTTTCTCATTGGAACTAATAGCGCGGCTTTGCATTATTAACATGTACAATTTTATTTACAGCTCTGATGTAAGGGAACAAACCGTTCCAAAAGAATAGTCAGTGGTAAAAAGGGACTTATTTCCCTTGAAAGATGCAAGGGTAATCAGTCATTCACTTCCTCTGCAGTGCTCTCCCGTGCTCCGTGCAGACGCTTTAATTGCGAAGTCTGAAAAATCATGCCTACTAGCCTTTGATCTGCTACAATACTCGATTAATTCTGTGAGTATACTATTAATAGGTCCCATTTTGTATGGATGTTGGCAGCAGGAGCTAGTTGAGGTGATAGTAAACTTTGGTTGCGTCTTCGAATCTAGAAGAGCATAAATTAAATGGCACACTGCGAATCACAGACTACAGTACTTAGTGCAATGCCGCTGTGGACGAGCCATTAGTCATTTCATCTGGTAGCTTCCATATCTCGGAGCTAGGTGAGGTGATAGTGAAGTTTGGTAACGTCCTAGAGGCTGAAAGAGCATAAGTGACATACTGTACGAACCGCATAGACTACAGTTAATACCGCAGTGGACTGGATCCTATAGCCATTTCATCTGGAAGATTCCATCATCTCAGAGCCCCCACTCCAAGCCCAAGCCTCGCTTTTCTGGCTCCATCCTCCTAGCCTCAACTTGGTTTCAAACCAAAGTTTGTTTGTTTTGTGTTTATACTGCGAAACTCCATAATATGCATCACTACAGGGTAGAGAATACTGGCAAGAGCTCAGTCCTTTAACTTTAAAGAAGTAAAGTTGCCATTGGAAATTTCATAAGTCAAATAACAGTTAATAATAATAATAATAATAATAATAATAATGTACTGACATTTATCATGCACTTATCAATGCCCCCAGCACTCACATCATACATATTAACCTAAATATATTCTACACACATGTAGAGCACAGTCCTACCAAAACAATTTACATAAAGTATTATACAGAAAAACAAACACTGCCGGGCCACGCACTACACGCACACATACCACACTCACACACACACACACACACACACACACACACACACACACACCACACACACACACACAACTGTATCAGAAACTGGGTACTAATATTAGTTGGGATAAAAATACTGTGAGAAGAGGAAAGTTTTCAGTTTGGCTTTAAAAGATGAAACTTTGAAAGGGTTGAGCAATGTCTAAGGTCTTGAGGGAGTGAATTCCAAATGTGGGATCCAATGCAAGAGAAGGTGCGAAAGCCATGAGTCTTGCATTTGTATTGTTGGATTTTCAGCATGCGGGTGTGAGAAGAAGAGTGTAGTGTACGAGACGGAGTGTAGACATGTAGCAGTTCAGAGAGATAAGCAGGACCAGAACCATTTATAGCACTGAAACACTTTCAAGCAACTTTATACTTAATATGTTCTGAAATGGGAAGCCAGCGCAGTTTTTCCAGAAGAGTGTTAAGTGGTGGTGACAGGATGCCAAGAGAATGAGCAAAGTTTTGAATTTTCTGGAGAGGTTGGATGACAGAATTAGGTGTACCCATGAGGAGACAGTTGCAGTAGTCAAGTTACAGAGTGATATCCCAGTTACTGAGTGATATCCCTACATAGGACAGTGCGGTTGGCCATTTCATAAAATAGACATAGATAACTAGAGGATGAGTGGATGGATGAGCACACGCACACACATGTACACACATCACATGCATGAACACACATAAACACACATGCTTGCACACGCGTACACACACTTCAGTGCATTATGGAAACGTGTAGGGGGATGGTGGATACAAACTAATATCTACCAAAACATGATATAAGTCATGCTACATTTGCCATTCACACCACCTTGGAGATGCCAGATTTCCTCTTTCAGGACATCCAGCCTGCAGTCTGTGAATCACCATGTCGCATGGCCACAGTCACGGTGCGTGTGGGGGGGACTCTGACCACGGCCATGACCACCCCGATGAGGAGATGGGGAAAATGTACAGCCTGTACCTCAAGGTCGACACAGAGCGCTTGCAGTGTCTCAATGAGGCCCAGGACGGCTCCGGAAAAAACGTGTTCAAACCCTGGGATCAGCGGAAGGACAAGGAGAAGGTTGGTACTACAATCAGGGTGTTGACTCAAAGACTCAAAGGGAGAGTCGTTTTCTGGTTGGTTGTGTTGGTTTTGTTTCTATTGTTTTGTTTTTGTTGGTTTTTTTGTTTGTGTTTTGTTTGAAAGTATTCATAATTCACTAATTGTAATGCTTTTGAGTGGGCAGTGGCAGATTGGTGTATGTATGCATGTGGGTTTTGAGTGAGTGGGTGTGCCATGGTGTGTTATAGAATGATAATGATGTGGGGCTTAATGTCCTCAGATAAGATTTTGTTTGTTAAAATGTATAACAATGTGTTTTTGTCATGAGTTGTTTGTAAAACACACCGAGTTTAATGTGGGGTAGAGGAATGTACTCTATAATAATTATCTGTTATTATTGCTAAGGTTAAAAAGAATGCAGACTTTAGTATGACAATACAAAATGTGTGCACATTTTCAGGGTAAACCCCCTTTGCAAACAACAGATTTATAAATGATGATAAATGATTTTTTTTTACTTCTCTCATTTATCATCCTTTATGGTTTACCTGTCTGTCAGTTGCTTGAAAAAGGGGTTCACCTGGACAATTTGTGCATGTTTTGTGCTGTCCTTTTAAATGTAAAATCAGTGCTATTTTTAATCTTCTGTGTTTTGATCAGTGTAACCGAGTTTGTTTGGTTAACTGTTATCCTGACCTGATCCTTGTAGTTGGGTATTGAGTTTCACATAACATAATTATGTATGATAATTATGTGCATTTAATTACTGGTCAGAGTCTTCAGTGAAGAGTTCAAATGTGTTGTCCATGTTACTTAAGTAGCAGCTATGAAGGGGAAAAAATCTGCTTATTATTAGACATTCACCATGTAAAATGTAAGTTCTGTCTTGCTTCTACTCTACTCTTGAAGTTCAGTTTTGTTGTGACTGCTGTAAATACAAGCATTTTATAATGGATTTTTGTTTTGAAGTGGTTTAAATAATCAGATTTTGGTCGATTTTTGTGTGTGTGTTTTTGTTTTTATTTTGTTGTTGTTGTTTAGTTGTTATTGATTTGTTTGTTTGTTGTTGTTGTTGTAGGATCAGATACCTCATATTCATGGAATTGTTCTGTTTGTGATAAATGTTCATCTCTTTCAGTATGTGGAGAGTGATGTGGATGAAGAACTGTTGCTGAACATCCCGTAAGTAGTATGCTGATTTGGGCAGCAGTGCAGAAACAAAAACTTGCAGCATATTGATTTTGGCTGTGGTACAGAAAATAGGCCTTGCAGTATGTTCAATATTGCAGAAGTGCAGAAAATCAACCTTGTACTGTTGTAGTGTGTTGATTTTGGCAACAGTGGAGAAATTAAGTCTTATAGTATGTTGATTTTGGCAGCAATGCAGAAAATCAACCTAGTAGTGTGTTGAATTTTGGAACAGTACAGAAAATTATCTTGCAGTGTGTTGATTTTGGCAACAGCACAGAAATCCATCTTGTTTGATGCTCATAGATTTCCATTTGCTCCACAGGGTGTGCACGTACAGAGTGAATTATATTCTTGCACCCTCTTTTTTTCTTTTTCTTTTTTTCTGGAACGAAATCCACACTGTCATTTTTTAACCTGTAAAATACCGCATCTTGTTAACGGGAACCTTGAATGTTCTGCTTTCTGCTTAGTTAATATACATCTACAAAAGCTTTGCAAACTTCCAAAGTCATTGCTCTAGCCCAGTCAACATCGCCCAGATACAAAAGCTGATATGCATCTACAAAAGCTTTACAAACTTTCAAAATCATTGCTCTAGCCCCAGTCAACATCGCCCAGATACAAAAGCTAATGTGCGTCTACAAAAGCTTTACAAACTTTCAAAGTTATTGCTCTAGCCCAGTCAACATCGCCCAGATACAAAAGCTAATATACATCTACAAAAGCTTTACAAACTTTCAAAGTCATTGCTCTAGCCCCAGTCATATATAACCGTGCTGGTTGACTGGGCGTAAAACACCAAGTTACTTACTTACTCCAGTCAACAGTATGCAGTTATTTTTGTGTGTATGTTTTACTGTACAGGAGATGAGTGAAACGTGCGCACACTTTCTGTGAAATAAGTAGGTTTTGCTGATTTATGTGTAAGGGATAATTTTGTCTACAGAACTGCTAACCTGATGCCATCAGGTGGCAAATCATTGGTGCAGTTCTGTCTCTGAAAGGCTGCAAGACAGTTTCAAATAACAACATGCGAAGCTAGCAGGATATTTGCCAAGTGGAGCATGAACACAGTCTGAAGCAGAACAAAGCCCAGAGTGCCTATGCATAATTCAACAAACAGGGAAGTTAATTAGCACTTAAAAAACATCACACAAACACAAAACAGACTTGAGTTTCCTGTGGTAACTCTCACCTGGCATGCAGGTAGACACAAGGTACATAATCAGGTCTTTGTTGTTGCATTTGTGTGACATCTTTTGAGCACTGATTAACTCCCTTGTTTGTTGACCAGAGGCGGGGGAGAATGTTGAAGATCTTCATAGAAGTGACTGCCCACAAAATCAGGCATGTTATAGAAGTGTCAGTTGTCTGAAATTGTAACTGGGTGTAAAGTTTAATTGATTAAAAAAAGGGATGACTTACACTTCCAACTAAAATTTACTGAACTTCTTAGCTTCAGTTATGATACTAATGTGCTTGGACTGTCCTTTGCCGGAAATTCATGTTACCCTTGATTGGCGGAAGCAAGCATCTGCATTGCACATCTGCCTAGTTCCTGTCATAACCACAGTCCAGTCCATGGAAGCGTACAGTCAGAGCCAGTTGAATACGTTTACTTTGATCAAGCTACAGTATTACAGAACTTACAAGAAAGTGACCATGGGTCGTTTATAAAAGGAAAAGTCCTTTAAATACTTTTCTTTAGAAATACACAATTGGTCCTGCACAGGATGTTAAAAGAGCTTTATAAAGTAAAAACAGAACAACTTTCAGATCCTGCTGCTGTTGTTGTTGGTGTTGTTGCTGATGTTGTTGTTGTTGTTGTTGTCACCAAGTCTTGCTGGGTGTGTCTTGTGCAGATTCACAGGCAGTGTTAAGCTGAAGGGAATCATAGTGATAGGCGGTGAGGACGACTCACACCCCTCCAAGATGAGGCTGTAAGTTACACTCTGTCATTCCAGTGGTAACACTTCCACATGCACACTCTGGTCATTGCAGTGGTAACACTTCCACATGCTCACTCTGTCATTCCAGTGGTAACACTTCCACATGCGCACTCTGTCATTCCAGTGGTAACACTTCCACATGCGCACTCTGTCATTCCAGTGGTAACACTTCCACATGCTCACTCTGTCATTCCAGTGGTAACACTTCCACATGCTCATTCTGTCATTCCAGTGGTAACACTTCCACATGCGCACTCTGTCATTCCAGTGGTAACACTTCCACATGCGCACTGTCATTCCAGTGGTAACACTTCCACATGCACACTCTGGTCATTTCAGTGGTAACACTTCCACATGCGCACTCTGTCATTCCAGTGGTAACACTTCCACATGCGCACTCTGTCATTCCAGTGGTAACACTTCTACAAGCTCACTGTCATTCCAGTGGTAACACTTCCACATGCACACTCTGGTCATTTCAGTGGTAACACTTCCACATGCGCACTCTGTCATTCCAGTAGTAACACTTCTACAAGCTCACTCTGGTCATTCCAGTGGTAACACTTCCATGTGCTCAGACGTCCATATGGTTCCTGGCTATCAGCCAAGCAACTTCAGCCAATCAGAATGTGACAGATAACATTCCATGTGAAAAGCCTGAAGTGTGGCCGCCATGTTTGACCCACAAGCATTGGCACTGGTTCATTACAGTTCCCAGTTTATCTAGGTAACATGTTCATTACAATTACCAGTTCATCTAGGTGGCATGTTCATTACAGTTCCCAGTTCATCTAGGTGACATGTTCATTACAGTTACCAGTTCAGCTAGGTGGCATGTTCATTACAGTTCCCAGTTTATCTAGGTGACATGTTCATTACAGTTACCAGTTCAGCTAGGTGTCATGTTCATTACAGTTCCCAGTTTATCTAGGTGACATGTTCATTACAGTTATCAGTTCAGCTAGGTGGCATGTTCATTGCAATTCCTGGTTCATGAAGGTGACATATTCATTGCAGTACCCAGTTCATCTAGTTGGCATGTTCATTGCAGTTTGTAGTTCATTCTAGGTGACATGTTCATTACAGTTCGCAGTTCAGCTAGATGACATGGAATGTTCAGCCCAATTTAGCTGTGTGATTGTTCATTACAATTTAGCTAAAGGACATGTTCATTACAGTTCATCTGGGTGACAGGTTCATCACAATTCAGTTAGGTGACGTGTGTTACAGTGTAGCTTGATGACATGACATGTGCCTTGCAGTTCAGCTCTAGCAGTGACAGGTTCATTGGAATCTAACTTAAGAGGTGGCATGCTCATCCCAGTGTAGCCAGGTGACATCACCTATGTGACATGTTCATTAGTTTCACTCTAGAGGTGACATGTTCATCCCAATTTAGCTGGATGACATGTTCATTACAATTTACCTCTAGGGGTGACATGTTCATCCCAATTTAGCTAGGTGGTATGTTCCTTACCATTCAGTCAGGTGACACGTATATCACAGTTCAGCTGGGTGACATGTTCCTTACCATTCAGTTAGGTGACATATACATCATAGTTCAGGTAGATGATACCTCTGTCCCAGTTCAGCATGGTGAGATGTATTTTACTTGTCCCACAGGTTCAAGAACAAAGAGTCAATGACATTTGATGACACCGGCATGACAGCAGAACAGGAGTTTGAGTTGCACCCTGACCCTGATGGGGTACTGGAGTATAACACCAAGTCAGTATAACAACCAGTCAGCAGAACACCAAGGCAGTATAACGACCAGTCAGAACACCAAAGCAGTATAACAACCAGTCAGCAGAACACCAAGGCAGTATAACAACCAGTCAGAACACCAAAGCAGTATAACACCAGTCAGAACACCAAAGCAGTATAACAACCAGTCAGAACACCAAAGCAGTATAACGACCAGTCAGAACACCAAGGCAGTATAACAACCAGTCAGCAGAACACCAAGGCAGTATAACAGCCAGTCAGCAGAACACCAAGGCAGTATAACAACCAGTCAGCAGAACACCAAGGCAGTATAACGACCAGTCAGTAGAACACCAAGTTTGTGTAACATCAAGTTACTGTAATAGCACAAAATCAGTAGAATGTCAAGCATATAACACCCAGTTAGTATAATGTAGTTCAGCAGTAAGTGTAACACCAAGATAACAACAACCAGTCGGTACAACACTAAGACAATAATTAAAATGCCAAGTTGGTACAACATCAAGTTGGTAATGCTGAGTCAGTATGACACCAGATCAGTCTCCACTGATGTTGTTTCTATTGATGTTCTTGTTGGTAATGCCAAGTTGGTATGACACCAAATCAGTCTCCACTGATGTTGTTTCCATTGATGTTCTTGTTGGTAATGCCAAGTCGGTATGACACCAAATCAGTCTCCACTGATGTTGTTTCCATTGATGTTCTTGTTGGTAATGCCAAGTTGGTATGACACCAAATCAGTCTCCACTGATGTTGTTTCCATTGATGTTCTTGTTGGTAATGCCAAGTTGGTATGACACCAGATCAGTCTTCACTGATGTTGTTTCCATTGATGTTCTTGTTGGTAATGCCAAGTTGGTATGACACCAAATCAGTCTTCACTGATGCTGTTTCCATTGATGTTCTTGTGCAGGGTGGCGAGATTCAACAACGTCAACCACCTGTCCCTTCACTTTCCTGCCAACTTCGGCAACGACATCACCCGCATCTACTACATTGGCCTGAAAGGGGAATTCACTGAGGTATAGTAAAGGGCAATTTTCTCAGGTGTAGTGAAGGGGAATTCGCTGAAGTGTAGTAAAGGAGAATTCACTGAGGTATAGTAAAGGGGAATTCACAGAAGTGTAGTAAAGGGGAATTCACTGAGGTATAGTAAAGGGCAATTCACGCAGGTGTAGTAAAGGGCAAATCACCGAGGTATACTAAAGGGCAGTTCACTCAGATGTAGTAAAGGGGAATTCACTGAAGTGTAGTAAAGGGCAAATCACTGAGGTATACTAAAGGGCAGTTCACTCAGATGTAGTAAAGGGGAATTCACTGAAGTGTAGTAAAGGGCAAATCACTGAGGTATATTAAAGGGCAGTTCACTCAGATGTAGTAAAGGGGAATTCACTGAAGTGTAGTAAAGGGCAAATCACTGAGGTATATTAAAGGGCAGTTCACTCAGATGTAGTAAAGGGGAATTCACTGAAGTGTAGTAAAGGGCAAATCACTGAGGTATATTAAAGGGCAGTTCACTCAGATGTAGTAAAGGGGAATTCACTGAAGTGTAGTAAAAAGCAATTTACTGAGGCATAGCAGAGGGAAATTCACCTGTACATCATGTATAAGAAAGGGGAATTCACCGAGATGTAGTAAAGGGGAATTCACTAAGGCATAGCAGAGTGGAATTCACCAGTACCTCACTTATAGTAAAGGGAAATTCACTGACGTATAGTAAAAGGGATTCATTGAGGTATAGTAAAGGGGAATCACTGAGGCATAGTAGAGGTGAATGCTCAGTGGAAAGGAATTCTCTCATGCGTAGTAAAGGGAATTAACTGAGGTATAGTCACATCTGCAGAGTATAGCTGGAGTTGTGGGCAATGGAACGTCTTCAGGAATTGTCCCTCTACTGCTTCTGTGTACACCCCCCCCCTCTCCCCCTCTCTCTCTCTCTCTCTCTCTCTCTCTCTCTCTCTCTCTGATGTGTACACTTGGTGTGTCTTGCAGGGGAAGCAACTGGTTTAGCTTTCCATTCCTTGTGACAACAGCATTGGAGCAACCATCTTATTTTGACAGAAATATATTTTCTATGTTGAAACAGATTCCATGTGTGCTGAGAGAGAGCAGCTGACAAATGTTGATGTTCTCTCTTGATGAGACATTGGAACATGTGAATGCAGCAGACTAAAATTAGTCATGCTTATGACGCAGTTGGAATGTTCTTGTCTCAGATTTAGATACAATGGCCGCTGACAGCTCAGTGTGCATACATTCTACAGTTTAAACTAGAACGCTTCTAGCAGAACAGTTCCTTCAGAGTCTTTTGCTGTTGAATATTCAATTCCAGACTCGCATTTGTTTTCCTGGCAGTGTTGCAAGGAAGGTAAGGGCCACTGTATTTATGCTATGAATAAGTGTGGTGACATTGGGTGGCTGTCAGTCAGTGGTAGCCCTTGTGAAGTCAGAAAACTAATAGTCCACTGGGGGGGGAGGGGGGGGGGGGATGCTTTGACGTTTAAACATGCTCACATGTTTCTAGTGGGGGAGGTTGTATGCCAAGCTACATATGAGCCAATCACGAGTTACTTCCCTTGATGAAGATCACCATTGAAGGACCACAGAATCCTGTATTATTGTGTCTAATAATGTTCAGTTAATCTAATGTGGTGTTTGTTCTCTGTTTTCTTTTATTCTATTTGCCTTTTCTTTTCTCTTTTCTTTTATCTTGATAGTGTGCAGAATGTGTTGGCAAAAAATGATGTGTTTACTGACATGAGTTCAAACCCTGGTTTGTAATTGTGATTTTCACGTTTCTGTCTCACGATGATAATTGGGACCTCACACACAGTGGGTGTGCGATTTGAAATTGTTTGCATGTTTATGTCAGATAACAATAACAGGGTCCTCTTGCACACAGAGATATTCAATTCCAAGTTGTGGTTCACATATTTGGGTCTAATAACGATAATGGGGTCCTGTCACACACTGACATATTCAATTCCAAGTTGCGGTTTGCATGTTTGTGCCTGGTAATGATAATGGGTCTGCTGCATCCCATCAGAGATGCCCTGGTTTATCAGGCTAAGAAGCTGGCTGAGGTTGCAAAAAAGTGGTTCCCTGGTGAGAATAGTTGGAGGGCTACTTGACAGACCTGACCTTTTATTTTCTTCCCTGTGTATATGGATAATCAGTTTTGGCTGCTAACTCCGGTTTTTCCCCTTCTCCCTTCGTCCTACGCTACCTCCTACACTCTTCCCCCCTCCGCCTCTTCCTGTTCACCTCCTCCTCCACTCCTCCCTTCCTCCACCACCTCCTCCTCCTCCACTCCTCCTCCTCCTCTCCTCCTCGTCCTCACCACTTCCTCCACCACCTCCTCCTCACCACCTCCTCCCTTCCCCCTCCTCCTCCTCCTCCTATTCCTATTAGTCATTCTTATGACACAGCTGAAATGTTTTTGTCTCGGATTCAGATATGACGGCTGCTGACTGCTGAGACTGACAGTCTACAGTTTAAGCTAGAGCCGCTTTTGTCTAGTTGGTCCACCTCCTCCTCCTCCTCACTACTTCCCCATCCACCTCCTCACTACCACTTCCTCCTCTTCCTCTTCCTCCTCACCACCACCTCCTCCTCTTCTTCCTCCTCACCACTTCCTCCTCACCATCACCTCCTCCTCACCACTTCCTCCTCACCATCACCTCCTCCTCACCACTTCCTCCTCACCATCACCTCCTCCTCACCACTTTCTCCTCACCACCATCTCCTCACCACCATCTCCTCACCACTTCTCCTCACCACCACCTCCTCCTCGCCACTTCCTCCTCACCACCACCTCCTCCTCGCCACTTCCTCCTCACCACCACCTCCTCCTCGCCACTTCCTCCTCACCATAACCTCCTCCTCACCACTTCCTCCTCACCATAACCTCCTCCTCACCACTTCCTCCTCACCACCACTTCCTCCTCGTCACCACCTCCTCACCACCTCCTCCTCCTCACCACCACCTCCTCTTCACCACTTCCTCCTCATCACCACTTCCTCCTCACCACCACCTCCTCCACCTCTTCCTCCTCACCACCACCACCTCCTCCTCCTCACCACCACCTCCTCTTCACCACTTCCTTCTCATCACCACTTCCTCCTCACCACCACCTCCTCCTCCTCTTCCTCATCACCACCACCTCCTCTTCCTCTTCCTCCTCACCACTTCCTCCTCACCACTTCCTCCTCACCACCACCTCCTCTTCACCACTTCCTCCTCATCACCTCTTCCTCCTCACCACCGCCTCCTCCTCCTCTTCCTCCTCACCACCGCCTCCTCCTCCTCTTCCTCCTCACCACCACCTCCTCCTCCTCCTCTTCCTCCTCACCACCATAGCCGCTGTGTGTTGCAGGCCCGGCGTCAGGAGGTGGTGATCTGTAACTACGAGGCCAAGCCCAACCCCGCCGACCACAAGACCAACGCCTTGGAGTCCGTCAACCACATGATCTCCTGACCAGTCGTCCCGCCCAGTGCCAGCCCGCCCGCC
>JABMCL010000317.1:112500-140000 GCA_018857735.1 Alviniconcha marisindica
GACGCGTCAATAATGTGCCCCTGAAATAAGCGAGGCCTACCCAGCCTATGGTGGCATAAGCCACCGTACTCTCTCCGTCAGTCCCCTTCCATAGCTTCACTTAAACCTGCCCTCAACACCTATCTTTTCTCCTCTGGACTCTGAATGCTTTGCTTTGCGTGTGTGCATACGGATGTGATCCGCTGGTTTCGTGTGTGTGTGTGTGTGTGTGTGGTGTGTGTGTGCGTGCGTGCGTGCGTGCGTGCGTGCGTGCGTGCGTGCGTGCGTGCGTGCGTGCGTGCTGTGTGTGTGTGTGTGTGTGTGTGTGTGTGTGTGTGCGTTCGCCGTGCGTGCGTGCGTGCGTAGTGTGCTGGAAGTGATGAGAAACATGTTAAATGAAGTGTTGTAGTCTCTTTATGTAATTAGTAGGGTTCGTCGTAGTAGTAGGGTTGTGTATATATTTTGTCGACTCTATTGTTGATGTACAGTGCACTTCGGGCTCACGTTATGTCTAAGCTCCTTATAAATACTCTTTTACATTACATGACATACGCCATTCTGGCTTGCTGTGCAGCTCGTTTGTTCTTTTTTCAATGTATTCTCATGAAGTATACAAAACATTTAATTCATTTAAATCAAACGGGACTTTAAGCGAAGACGCAGTTTGGCATAAAATTGTAGAAATTGTAGAACTGTCTTTATTTGTTGGCTTCGTGTAGTTGTTCTGTCGACGTTTTTTGCAAGTAAGTAAGCAACTGGGCGTTGTTTTCGCAACAGAGGTACTAAATTTATTTCGAATTTGACAAGACGTTAAAATCCATTTCTAATTCAGTTCAAATTTGAGTTACTCAGGGTGAAGCCTCGTTGTTACCAATGAAGAACAAAACAAACAAAAAAGGTTGGCTGATGGCGTAATAAAAAAATGCATTCTATCGCTCATGCTGGCCTTGTTCATGACGTCACGGAGACTGCCATGCAGGTACAAAATGGCAGCACTCACAACCAAGTTCTGTAGACTTGCATCCATCGATTTATTTTACAAACTGGGCCATAAATCGATTGAAAAAAAACTGCTCAGAGAGTATTTATTTTCAATCCCATTCCTGTCAGTACGGTCCGCGATGCGTCTTCGGTTCATATCCCCTTTAATTCCGGCCTTCTTTACACAGCGGTTTCTGTGGTTTGTAAATTATTCCCTCCACGATTTAAGGAGGCTGTCTGCTGTATATGTTTGCTCCCACAGGTCAGCCATAATTTGGAACGCATCACCGCTATCTCTGGCAGGAACCCAGTAATCACATCATCATCCTCTTCATGCTGTGTAAGGGTTGGGAGAGATGCGGGTCCCGTCATCATCCCCCACCCCCCCCCCCACACACAGCACACACTACTAACAAGTACACACACAAATCACACACACACACACACACACACACACACACACACACACACACACACACACACACACACACACACACAAACTAACAAGGAGTTATCACACAACCAGTCACACACACACACCAGCACACCCACACACACACACACCCACGACACACACACACACTAACAGTACAGTAATGAAACAGCAACCACTAACAAGTACTAAACACACACACAACACACACACACACACACACACACACACACACACACACACGCACGCACGCAGACGCACGCACGCACTCACGCACGCACGCACACACATACACTACACACACCACACACACTACACACACACAACACACCACATTACACACTCACACAGGCACACCTAACACTTACACACACACACACAACACACACACACACACACACATACACCACACCTAAACACAAAAACACCACACTACACATACAAATGCACACGTACACACCACACACACACACACACACACATCACGACACACACACACAGACACACTACACACACACACACAACCACAACACACACTAACACTAACACTAACACTCACACACACTACTTTGTATCGCTAAAACTACACACACACACACACACTACACACACACACACACACCGACACACACCACAATCACACACACACACATTTACGAGCAACAACAACACACACACACACACAACTACCACACACCCACACCACACGACACACACACACACACCACACACACAACACCCTGTACACCACACACACAACACAACACACACAACACACACACACACACACACACACAAACCACACACACACACCACACACTCACACACTAACCGTTGTCGCAGCACCCACCCAGCGCCAACCACACACAACACACACACCACACACACACACACTAACACGTGTCACACTACACACACACACTAAAAAAAATACACACACACACCACACACACACACACACGACACACACCACACACAGCAAACCACACACACACACACACACTAACACGTCCACACACACACACAACACACACATCACACACACACACACACACACACACACTAAACACGTGACACACACACACACACACCTAACACACAACACACTCAACACACACATACACACTAAAACACACATCATCACACACACACACCACACACCCACACACAAAAACTACATTGCAACACACACACCCACACACACACACACACAACACACCACACACACACACACCACACACACTAAAAAGTGCACACACCCACGTAACACGGCACACACAAGCAACACTAACACTACACACACATACAGACACAACACACACACACACAGCACAACACACTACATACACACACACACACACTAACACGTACACACACACACACACACCCACACACACGACACATCACACACACACACACACACCACAGCACTAACACTTCAAACACACATGCACCACTAACACCACACATAACACACACATACACACACATACACACTAACACACTAACACCACACAGAACACACACACGACAACACACACACACGCACTAACTCTTCGGGGGGGGGGGTGAGGACGAAAGGCTCGGGGGCACTGTTTAGTCTCGGTGCTGCAGGTCATGCTAAGTAATTGTACAGAGGCAAGGGACGAGAGATAAAGGCTGATTTAACGGACAATTCGTAGACTGTCAGACCGCCAGAAACCCCTCCCCATCCTGCAAGAACTCTCCATCTCTTCAACTTTTGTTCTCGCCCATCATGCCGACTGCTTCTCCCTCTCTCGGTAGAACGTCAGGAACCCTTTCCGCATCATGGGTGAAACTCTCTCTCTCTCTCTCTCCTCATTGCCTCTCTCATCTTCCTCTCATCTTGGTGACCGTCCCAGTATTGATCCGCAGGTGGACACATCTCATCTCTCCCCCCCCCCCCTTCCCCCCCGTCGGTCTCTCTCTCTCTCTCTGAAACTTTAACTTACATCAGCTAATAGATAAACCAACTCGAATTACTACGAATTCTGAAACTTTGATGGATCATATTTATGTTACTACCAAACAAAATATTGCCGAAGTATGTTCCCCTGTGTGTGGTTGTAGTGACCATTTACCTATTTGCATTACATGGTTTAAAAAAAGGTGTAAAAATTCCTAAAGCTGCACTTAAAGAAATACAGTACCGATGTTTTACTCATTTTGACAAAGATGCTTTTTTGCTTGACTTGGTTCACTCTCAACTCTCACAAGTATACCAGTATACAGACCCCGATGAAGCTCTTGAGTTTTGGTACAAAACATTTAGTTCTGTTTATAATAAGCATGCGCCTTTTATGACCAAGCGTGTTAAGTACACAAGGAAACCTCCAGGTTGTCAAAGGAGATAGAAGAGGCCATGCATCAAAGAGATAGGCTACTGAAAGCAAGGAAACACGAAGAATTCAAAAGCAGAGGAACAAAGTGGCATCTTTAATACGTGCTTCCAAAAAAACATACTTTCAAAATTTAGTCGTCTCAAAAAATGATTCTCGCTCTATTTAGAAGGCCATTAACACTCTAACAAATAAAAAGATGCATCAAAACCTCAAGTCACAGTCAAAGAATTACCCCCCGATAAGCTAAACAGTCATTTTGCAAATGTATCTGACACTGTCATTACCAACGATCAATCAAAACTGAATGATTTAAGTTTTTTAAAACGCTTTTGCGAATCAAAAATATCAAATTCTACTTTAACGATTCCACCAATTGCAATATATGAAGGTGTTCAATGCCCTATTACAACTGAAACAAACAGGAACCCGAGGCCTGGATGACCTAGACGGCAAAATTATTAAAATGTCTGCACACGTCATAACTGAGACTGTTACCTACATATATAATCTTTGCATAGACAAAAACTATTTTCCAAAAACATTCAAACAAGCTAAGGTTATACCCATTTACAAATCAGGAGATAACAAAGACCCTTCACACTATAGACCTATCTCAATTCTGTCTGTTCTTTCAAAACCTCTAGAAAAACATATTAACAAACACCTTTTATCCTATCTTAAAACAAATGAACTTATACACCCAACCAATCTGGATTTAGGGAACACCACTCATGCCATAATAGACCGCACTTTACAAACATTAGTAGATACCTTTTATAAGAACATAAACAACAATATGAATTTACAGGAGTACTTTTTGTGGATTTTGCAAAGGCATTTGAGGCATTTGATGTCATTGATCATGATCTACTTTTGAGGAAATTAGCTGCTTTATTGATTATCCATATGACACCTTGCACATTGGAATGGTATTTTCTTCATTTCTGTCAACGAGACAGCTTGTTTGTATAACACAATTAATCCGATTTTCTTCCGCTGTAAAATACGGTATTCCACAAGGTTCAGTGTTAGGCCCACTTCTCTTTTCTCTCCACAAACGACTTGCCCTTATTCACAAACGCTTTATGTGAACTATTTGCTGATGACACACTATCCATTCTAGTCACTCAAACCTAAATAATCTGTTGCTTAGCTTAGAAAGTATAAATAATCTTCTTCAATGGACTGAACTAAATCATATCTGTCGCTAAAACTCGTACAAAAACCAAATACATTGAACGCCATAACCACAAGTATCAAACACGCCATGAACATATTTTCTCGCATGCCACTTTATATTGGACGAATGGAGAAAATTGTCGAGTAGGGCAACACATAAAGTTTTTAGGAGTGACCTATTGTTGATAATAATTTGTCTGGACAATCATGTGACTGAACTAACCAAACGGTGTTTCTCACAAAAGCTATATCAACTCGCAAAAATTAAACTTTCTAAATGCTCATGCTCGAAATATTTTTTCATGCTACATATCCACCAAATCTTGACTATTGCTTCACACTCTGGGACTCTGGCTAGTGGCAAACGACACATTAAAAACCTCTTGTTAGTATTCACAAGCGAGCCCTTAAATTACCTTCTAAAATCCACATCTTTGACATCTCACGACTATAAACTTTTAGATGTTGTTCTTCCGCTAAAATTAAAATTAGAATTATACATAAAGTCATTATTATGCGATAAAATAGTATTGTTATGCCACCATCAAATCTACAATTAAACTTTTCATCAATTCAGAAAGACATTCACACAAACTTGTATGTACCCCGTCCTAGATTAGATTTATTTAAATGTAGCTTGATGTATTCCGGTGGAACCTATGGAACCATGTTACTCATTATCAATGAAAATTTTGTCAATCACAAGAGCATTTAAAAAAACTTTAAACAGTACTTCATGGAAAACAAATCAAATAACAAACGTTTGATTAAGATATGTGGCATATTTCTTTGATTTTGACCTGATTTGACATTTATATTGTAGTATTTGTGATTGTTAGATCTGTAATATTATGCATACATGCATGCTCTTCATTTTACTCTCTGTCTTACTGTCTGTCTCCTCTCTGTTTTCTGTCTGTCTGTCTGTCTCTGTCTCTCTGTCTCTCTGTCTCTCTGTCTCTCGTCCCTCTCTCTCTCTCTCGCCTCTCCTCTCTCTCAGGAGACTCTCTCTCTCTCTCAATAGTTAATATGAATTTTGGAGTTTATAATTATTTTGTTTTGTTGTATGTTGTTTTTTTGTTTGTTGCCCGAGGGCTGGATGAAAAAAAGTATATTGTACTTATGCCCTTTACCCTCGTAAATAAAAAAATTCGTTCGTTCGTTCGTATCGTTCTCTCTCTCTCTCTTCAGTATATCTCGGCAATGTCATAGTCCCTATCTCATCCTGGTGAACTATCTCTCGGCAATGTCAGACACCCTATCCCATCCTGCTGAACTATCTCTCGGCAATGTCAGACACCCTATCCCATCCTGCTGAACTATATCTCGGCAATGTCAGACACCCTATCCCATCCTGCTGAACTATATCTCGGCAATGTCAGAGACCCTATCCCATCCTGCTGAACTATATCTCGGCAATGTCAGAGACCCTATCCCATCCTGGAGAACTATATCTCGGCAATGTCATAGTCCCTATCTCATCCTGGTGAACTATCTCTCGGCAATGTCAGACACCCTATCCCATCCTGCTGAACTATCTCTCGGCAATGTCAGACACCCTATCCCATCCTGCTGAACTATATCTCGGCAATGTCAGACACCCTATCCCATCCTGCTGAACTATATCTCGGCAATGTCAGACACCCTATCCCATCCTGCTGAACTATATCTCGGCAATGTCATAGTCCCTATCTCATCCTGGTGAACTATCTCTCGGCAATGTCAGACACCCTATCCCATCCTGCTGAACTATATCTCGGCAATGTCAGAGACCCTATCCCATCCTGGAGAACTATATCTCGGCAATGTCATAGTCCCTATCTCATCCTGGTGAACTATCTCTCGGCAATGTCAGACACCCTATCCCATCCTGCTGAACTATATCTCGGCAATGTCAGAGACCCTATCCCATCCTGCTGAACTCTCTCTCGGCGGACCAGCCCAAAGCTGACGTCATCAAGACTTGCGTACTGCAGTAATTTTCATTTCGTCGTCGTGCTTGTCGTAATGTGTCTGCGAGTGCCAATATCGATTTCAAGTATATGATTATATTTTTCAAAGTTATTAAACGCTGATCTGACATGATAGTGAATTTTTTTTTAAAACTTATTAAAGGCGGATCTCACAGGATAAGTATTAAATGCATAATAATGATGCGAATACGAGCTGCACTTGTTCGTGGGTGTTCTTGGGATATTGTTAAACTCTGCCTGGCGGTATTCGAGGGAGCGGGCAGAAGAGAGAGGGTGGTAGAGGGAGGGAAGGGGTAGGAGAGAGAGGGTGGTAGAGGGAGGGAGGGGGCAGGAGAGAGAGGGTGGTAGAGGGAGGGAGGGGGCAGGAGAGAGGGAGGGTGGAGGGTGGCAGGGGAAGGGGAGGGCCGTGTGGAGCGGATCTAGCTGTATGGGTGGAGGGATGTGATTGTAATAAATCTGGCTATATATGCCTGAAGCTAGGTGATGGGGAGGTGGGGAGGGGGGTGGGGGGCGGGGCGGGGGTGGGGGTGAGGATCAGAGAATCTTTGCGGCCTCTTTCCACACAGAGTCGCCCTCGACGCCATAGAAGTAGTCAATTTGTGGGTGCTGAAGTTTGCTGTGGGCAAAGAACTCCCATCCAACGTGGATGCAGTTTTTCTTCTGGCGGCTAATTGGCCATTGTAAAGTTAATTGTGTGTGTAATCAGGCTGTCGGTGAAGAGCGACGCCCACTTCCGAGACCGAGGAGTGGAAGTAATATGACCGTACTGCTTTACCTCTCACAATAATCCTCCCCCGCTTTCTTTCCTGTGCACTTGATTCTTCCGTCCTTCCTTCCTTCCTTCCCTCCTTCCTTCCTTCCTTCCCTCTTTCTCTCTGTCTTTTTCTTCTTCAGCCTGTCGTGACTTCCTCTATTCAGTCATTCATCTTGTTTTGTTTTGTAAGTCTCTCTCTCTCTCTCTCTCTCTCTCTCTCTCTCTCTCTCTCTCTCTCTCTCTCTCTCTCTCGTCTGTCTGTCTGTCTGTCTGTCTGTCTGTCTGTCTCTCGTTGTCTCTGTGTCTCTCTGTCTCTGTCTCTCTGTCTCTGTCTCTCTGTCTCTCTCTCTCTGTCTCTCTCTCTCTCTCTCTCTCTCTCTGTCTCTCTCTCTCTGTCTCTCTCTTGTCGCCGCCTCCTTTCATTTGTTTGTTCATCCTCTGTCTGTCTGTCTGACTCTCTCTCTCTGTCTCTCTCTCTCTCTCTGTCTCTCTCTCTCTCTTGTCGCCGCCTCCTTTCATTTGTTTGTTCATCCTCTGTCTGTCTGTCTGTCTATCTGTCTGTCTCCCCTCTCTTCCCCCCCCCCCCCCCCTCTCTCTCTCTCTCTCTCTCAGACACTGGACTATTTCGCCCTTCCTTATTTATACCTTCATTTGTTCATTCATCATTTAATTCGTCCGTCAGCCTTGCAGTCTAGTGACCGATTCCTTCGGTCAAAGCCGGCTGCTAAGTCCGGTGGGTGACTGATGACGCCGCTGCCTGTGAAATCATTACGCCGTGTGACGTCCCTGTGGACTTCCATAATCTCTCCCGGAGAGGGTAGAGAAGAGATGGCAGGATTGTGGATCCCGGCTAATGCACAGTCTATTTTTGCTCCTGGCCTTGACGACTGCTGTGTGGCAGGTTTTAAAATAAGTCAGTTTACCCTAGAGTCGGAAATAACCTGATGATGCTTAATGACATCCAAACTTAATAAGGTTCAAAAGGACGCTTATTTATTATGACACGGACACACAATATGCAAATTTTCGGGGAAATCCCCTTCGTCAAGCCACAAAACGACACGTAAGCAACAGTTAAACGGTTAAAAATGAAGAAATTTAACTTATCCCTTTTTGTGTGTGGTTGATCTGTTGTCGCTTGTTCAGTGCTTGGAAGATGCTTAAATAAGCTGAAAGTATGGGCTACTTGTCACGAAGACAGTAGATGCAGGGACACGGACTGGTTGAATAATCCCACAACAGAACTAGAGTTAGTTGCCCATATCTTGGATTTTACTGCCTTCTCGACTGTATAAAGTCACCTCATGACGACTCATACATTCAGATTCTAGTTCAAAGCACAAGACGCTACATTACAAGTAAAAAGCTGCATCACAGTTCTGGATACAATTAACAGTCAAAAGCAACCGCAGTCAATCCAAGAATAGTCCATAACGGCCACATCGCAACATCCGCATTTATTGTCACCCACCTGTGTAGTCTGCGATATCGTATTTGGGCAACTTCAAAAGAAAGTAGATCTCTTCACTGATGTCCTTTCCTGTCGTATGGTTGGAACTACAAGCACGATTCTGGCGGATAAAATAGGTACTGTTGGTAACTGGGGTTCTTTAAAGCACGCTTTGATCTTCAGTAATGAACACCATCTTAAAGGAGCGCTGGATGTACTGGTTCTTGTCACGCGATGATCCGTTATTGACGACGGAATTCCACGATGTTCCGACTTGAATGAGATACTGCATTACTATGGAAGTCATTAACTGTGTGTGCGTGCACGTCAGAACGGCTGCTGACGACGATAACTTTTAAGGAAAGGCCAGGGGAGTGTGTGTGTGTGTGGGGGGGGGGGGGGGGGGGGGGGAGGGGGATTGTACTGACGATTTTGAAAGTTTCGTCTTCAGATGTTAGATATCATCCGGGTAGACTTGGGTTTGATAGGTATTAGCATTGGACAGGTGTAGATTGAGAGACAGTGTGTGTTTGTATGTGTGTGTGTGTGTGTGTGTGTGTGTGTGGTGTGTGTGTGTGTGTGTGTGTGTGTGTGTGTGTGTGTGTGTGTGTGTGTGTGTGTATACGTTTTGTTCAAGATATCTTCTTCTTTTTTTGGAAAGGACAGCAAATCGAAATATCAAAACTCAGAACTACTATCCGTTCAATCAGTGAGGAAACTCTGTCTATTCTTGAAAGGAGTTTTGTCCGGTGGGTGCAAAAATACGTCTAATTAGAACTTACAGGTAACTGATCGATTTGCAGATTATCAAAGACGTACCAAGCCAGAGAGACAGCCAATCAATCAGCAAGCAGTTCAGTCATGCAGCCATTCGGTGCAGCAATGCAGCACAAAAGCAACTAAAACGATAGATCGGCCAGTCAGTCAATCGGTTGGAAGCCAGTATAAAATGATCGAGTTTCAGACCTCGATAGATCAGCCAGTCAGTCAATCGGTTGGAAGCCAGTATAAAATGATCGAGTTTCAGACCTCGATAGATCAGCCAGTCAGTCAATCGGTTGGAAGCCAGTATAAAATGAAATCGAGTTTCAGACCTCGATAGATCGGCCAGTCAGTCAATCGGTTGGAAGCCAGTATAAAATGATCGAGTTTCAGACCTCGATAGATCGGCTAGTCAGTCAATCGGTTGGAAGCCAGTATAAAATGATCGAGTTTCAGACCTCGTACACCACATGGTTCAGGAGCTGTGTGAGAGTCGAGGTGGACGTCCTGGACTGTCCGTCCTAACGAGCCTTCTGGTTTCCGTGGACGTAAAGAATTATTGCACCGTGCTTCGGCATTGGTCACAACTTGTCCCTAATATGTCAACTGACATCTGAGGACATAAAGCATCACTTCATCATCATCACCTCGTACATGACGATTTATAGATCTGAGGGAGGAGTTCACCACGTTCTGCTTAGCAGGTGACCTCTCGCTTTAAGCCGCATAGCTCCACCCACTTACGGTGCTGTAACGCGAGCCGTTTCGGTTATATAGTTCATCAGGACCGTTCGAACGTCATGGCGTAAGTAAGTAAACATGGTGCCATAGGTTCACAGAAACCACGAGGCTTACTAAAGACGGGGAGAAAGGGGGTGGGGGGGAGGGAGGATATGGAGGTGGGAGGAGAGGGAGATTATATACCTATCGCTACACTGTCACCACCAGAATGATTCCAGCATTAAGATGGGCAGCGATGAGAGCCATTTTAATGTTTCAGTAGGAAGTGATGGATAAAGTCACAGGACAGTGTCCACAAACCACAACCTTTTTGAAGAGAAAGGAGAGCCGAAGCAGATTCGAGCCGATGTCCTTCTGCTTACCAGCCTAACGCCTTACCGCTAGGCTAAACCGGCTCACATGTCATGGCGTCGGATCTGTCCGTGTTAAACATACTGGCTGCCACACGACAGCCTGCAGCCGAAACTGACGGATTAAAGCAAGGGGACTGTCGACATATTCAGCCTTACTACTCGATAGTTACCATCCCTTGTGACCTCTGGCCTTTCCTTCACTTCAGTCCAAACGGTTGTCTAAGGAGGTGTGTCTGTACGCAAGCACTGACTGGCTAAAGCTAACCTGTCAGTCAGAGAGTGTGGTGAGGTCAACCGGTCACCGAGGTGTAAGTCAAGGTCACCCGAGGTGTAAGCCAAGGTCAACCGGTCACCGAGTTGTAAGCCAAGGTCAAGTGGTCACAGAGGTGTAAACCAAGGTCAACCGGTTACCGAGGTGTAAGCCAAGGTCAACTAGTCACCGGGGTGTAAGCCAAGGTAAACTGGTCACCGGGGTGTAAACCTAGGTAAACCAAGGTCAACGGTCACCGAGTTGTAAGCCAAGGTCAACGTTCACCGAGTTGTAAGCCAAGGTCAGCTAGTCACCGAGTTGTAAGCCAAGGTCAGCTAGTCACCGAGTTGTAAGCCAAGGTCAGCTAGTCACCGAGTTGTAAGCCAAGGTCAACTACCAAGCGGAAGGCGGCATTCTTTCCCAGGAGCTACAGATCACCATGCCGGAGGTCTGAGTGTGGATCACCCATTGTGGCTTCGTTTGAATAGTAGAATAAAAATGCAGACAAAATTGAAGTGACCCATGTCTGGCACACAGTGTAGTCTGTTAACTTGGATCCAGTCGCTGATCACCGCAAGTGAGGCCAGCTCAACAAGCAATACTTACAATACTTAATATCAACGTTCATGGGCCGTATTATTGGCATACAGCAAAACCCTTTACGTTGGCACGATTATGTTGTGTGTGTGTGTGTGTGTGTGTGTGTGTGTGTGTGTGTGTGTGTGTGTGTGTGTGTGTGTGTGTGTGTGTGTGTGTGTGTGTGTGTGTGTGTGTGTGTGTGGTGTGTGTGTGTGTGTGTGTGTGTGTGTGTGTGTGTGTGTGTGTTGTGTGTGTGTGTGTGTGGTGTGTGTGTGTGTGTTTTTGTGTGTGTGTGTGTGTGTGTGTGTGTGTGTGTGTGTGTGTGTGTTGTGTGTGTGTGTGTGTGTGTGTGTGTGTGTGTAGTGTGTGTTGTGTGTGTGTGTTGTGTGTGTGTCTGTGTGTGTGTGTGTGTGTGTGTGTGTGTGTGTGTGTGTGTTCGTTTTATTTGGTTTTGGTTGGCTTTGCAGTCAGTGACAATTCTTGTTCAGTCGAGAGTATGAACTTAATCTATACTCATTTCTTTAAGGATTTTATTTTGAAATGCTCCTAAAATCCTCTATTTTAAGTTTATTTTGATATCATTTAACTGTTGGAAAAATATCGAAACACACAAAAGGCTAAGAACAAGAACACCGATTTCAATTTGACAATACAAGGCACCGCAAATTTTCAGCAAGAACTTTTTTCAAGTGACAAACAGATAACACACCAACAAACAATGAAATGGAACAAATCGGACAACTTAGCTTGCGTGCTGATTTCCTGTTGGAAAATGCCGGCTTTTTGGACAAAACAAGCGTTGAAAAGGCTGTATAGTTCCTTTAACCGTTGTTATGGAAATTCTCTTTTGCATTGTTGTCCCTCGGTCACAATTATTAATTGTAGCTCAGGATGCATACTAACTGGGGGGCAAGGGAAATAATAGCTTACTTGAATGCTAATGAAAATCGACGGCGCGTGTGGAAGACAATTAATTCTAGCTCAGGATGTATGATACTAATGTACTAAAGATGCAATGGTATCTGGAGCTCACTAGACTGTCCGTGAAAATCGGCATTGCGAGTGGAAATGAATAACATAATCCTTTTTTCCCTCCAGTGCACATTGCAGGTCGGAACCACTCCGCCACTGCTTTTGTCCGATCGACAGAATGCCGCGAAACTTCGGTACAGACAACACATATATTTTATATCCCCATAGCAACTACATTTCCCCATGTGGTGGTGCTCTCTGTCTCTGTCTCTTTCTGTCTCTCTCTCTCTTCTGCAATTTATAATGACTGAGAACATCGACAGGCCAATGGCGTATCTATCATTATTCTCTTGCCCAACCTATCTTTTTGTCTGCGCTCGAGTCCTCTCTCTCTCTCTCTCTCTCTCTCATCAGTAACTTACAAGGGACTAGTCGTTAGTCAGGTTTGACTGAATCTAAACTACAATCCTTGTAAAATAAAGTTTTCGAGTTCGAGCAGATGATCTGTCTCTGCCCCCTCTCGCCCCGTCTCTCACTACCACCACCACCTCTCTCTCTCTCTCTCTCTCCGAAACAGATCCTTTCTCTCCCTAATCTCATTCCACTACTGACGGTACCCCAGATCATTCACCAACCCCCTCCCATCTCCCATCTCTCTCTCTCTCTCTCTCGTGGTCCATGCTGTGGCAGCGGTGTCGACTGTTGACGCCGGTTTCAACGACGCAGCAGTCAGCGTCAAACACAACCTCACTGTTCCTTGCGCGGTCCGCCCCCCCCCCCCCCCACCCCACCCCCCTCCCCACCCCACCCCCTCTCTCTCTCTCTCTCTGGCCGCCACACTCGCACACGCTGCTGCTGCTGCTGTTGTTGCTGCTGCTGTCGCGGCGTCTGCAGATATGCCACACTCGCTTCCTGGTCGTTCCACCCAAGCGCCCGCTATGCCCGACGTTTGAGGCGGTCGCGCTCAGCTGCTTGCGCACAATACCACCCGTCCACGATCATACCTCCGGCCCGCTCAGCCGTGTCCCTTTCACCGCTACACTCCGGGTCGTAGCTCGACAGTTGGGTAGCCTTTACTGCTGGTCACTTGATAGTCCGGGACAGTTGAACTCCGTCAGGACGGCCACCCGCTCACCGATCTGTGTCGGACGGTCCCAGCAAGTTTGACGGTCAGAAACTCCAGTATTCGTCAGCCAGCGAGGTTTTTGTTTTTGTTTTGGTTTTAAACAGTTTTTGTTTTTAACGGAAATTGCTGTTTACTACGGAGAAGTCACGTGTGGTTGGAGATGAGGGCATGTTATACCACTGATGAAGTTCGCCTGAGTGACACTAGTTGCCAAAGCCTAGCGGTAATTTGAGAGTAATTCAACACATTTCTTTTCAGTGGCGCACCGGGGACTACTCGTCTAAGTGAGGAAGAAGAAACAGAAGAAAAAAAATAGAAAGAAAAAAAGCCAGTGACTTTTATCGTCTCGGGTATCACTGAAAACAGGGACAGAGTTCACGGGCTTCAACTGAAGACTGTACAGCACAGAGACAGGACTGAGACAGATGCAGGAAATATCCCAGCTTCACTGACCAGTATTTTCGTGATTTGCGTGCATTGCTTAAAAACTGTTCTGGGCATAAAACAGCAAAAGATCGTGCAAATGTTTCAGAACTCAACGGAGCAGACAGAAAGCGAGACACTGGTTCTCTGACAACTAAAGCTGCGCTAAATTCCACCTTCCTGCGTGAGAAGTTTAAAATAAAAATAAAATAAAACAGAAAGGAGAACAGGAGAGAAGGGACTAAGGTCTCGTTGCAAAGAGAAGTTGAACGTCGGAAAACTTCGGTCTTCGCGGCGCGATGGATACAAGAGAGCTTTGAGTTTGGTTGTTGAAGTTTTTGGGGTGCTGGAGCTGCCGACTGGTGCGTCATCATGGCCCTTGTGCTCCATCTCAAATACGTGGAGAACCTGAGAGGGAGAGGGGACAGACTCGCCAAGGTGTCTTTTAGAGGTAAGTCTCTTATTTTTGTCAGTGCTTGGTTGGTTCGTTGGTCGGAAAGTTAAAATTTACAGTGCGAGCAGAGAGAGAGAGAGAGAGAGAGAGAGAGAGAGAGAGAGAGAGACTGATTGATTGATTGATTGATTGAACTTTATTTCTCAACGGTGAAGATAGCACAAAGGCCGACTCACATATCTGCCGTTGCTACAGTACTACTAATAACCAAGACATTCACAGTTAAATATTATTACAGAAGGCTATAGACAAATACAGCATCAGTAAAAAATAAAAACAACAATTAATAAAATAATAAAGAGAGAGAGAGAGAGAGAGAGAGAGAGAGAGAGAGAGAGAGAGAGAACTCCAGCTCGAAACCTTGAATATTCAAAGATAGTCGCATTATGTCCATTTGGAGCTGCCTTACAGTTAGAGAGAGAGAGAGAGAGAGAGAGGAGAGAGAGATAGGTGGGGTACTATGCATGAAAACGGTGAAAAAAAGGGAAGCAGTATTATCTTCGCGTTGTGTTCCCATCGCTAGGGTGCAGTGAGATTTTGTTTCACGTTGTCATTCTTCCGCATCTTCTTCCTTTTGTAATATGGTTGGTTGGTTGACCTTTTTTTAACTGTTTGCTTCAGTTCAGAGTCTAGTCCCTGTTTTTGTATTATTCTGTTTTTTGTTGTATATTAGTCTCCGGTGTATTTGTCATGCAATGTTGTAGAATTTGGAAAGACTTCCGCATGTGAAGCTGCCCCATATCTGCTCCATCTTAGTGCAGGAGTGTTCAAGTGTCTGTTGACTGAACGATCCGCAGAGAAAGAAAACAATTGAGGGGAAGTAGTCGCGCACAGGAGTAACTTACGCAGTTATCTTTGCTTTCTTTGCTACATAATTATTGTGTTTGCACTCGTTCGTTCACTGGCTGATTGAACGACTCGTGGGTGTATATGTTGGCAAATTTGAGTTCATGCTTTCATTTAACTGTCCCTTTAATGTAATTCCCTCTTGTTTCGTTAGCATGTCAGTTGGCCGCTTGGACTATCACTTAAACCGATTCACACACACACACACACACACACACACACACACACACACACACACACACACATGCAAGGCTAGAAAGCATGTGTGTGTGTGTGTGTGCAGGAGTGCGTGCGTGCGTGTTTGCGTGCGTGCGTGATGGCGTGTGTGTGTGTGTGTGTGTGTGTGTGTGTGTGTGTGTGCGCGCGCGTGTGTGCGTGTGTGTGTGTGTGTGTGTGTGTGTGTGTGTGTGTGTGTTGTGTGTGTGTGTGTGTGTGAACACAGGCCGAATGCATTTCAACTGTACCGTTCTGACATAAACCAGTTTCAAACACAATCGTTATGCCTGTGTACAACGTGCGAGGACATGGAACTGACGGTCTAAATGTGGATATTGCCCTTTCTATGCTATTGTACCAGTCAGACCAGACAAGAATAGACTTTAAGTCCTGGGATCAGAGGACGGTCTTACTGCCAGAATCTCAACCATTCATCTTGTCTGGCTTCCGGGCCTGGCGAAATTCATCCATTTCTAACCGCAAGACACCCGATCGGACAACGACGCTCTCTCTCTCTCTCTCTCTCTCTCTCTCTCTCTCTCTCTCTCTCTCATTGTTTTGTTTTCGTTGTTTTTTTCCCCTCATCGCTGTTACTTTTTGTATTTATACATATTAAATATTGTCTATTTGTCATTATATGCCTTGTCCCTTATTCAATACCATCAATTCTGATGACTGTGAGAGGAACAGAGCCATGCAGTAAGAGGCTCGGATCGGTGAGATAAAAGCCCTAGAATGATTATCTGGAAAACATAGAAAAGGAAATAAAATAAATAGGCAATGCCATAGAACAGACCAGAAAATGTCAGAAATGCGACCCCAGTGCACGCTAGAATGGCAATAATGCCTATGCTTATGCTGCGTAGGTTGATCTCTTCTGTCACGCAGTCGTTGTTTTTGTTTGTTGTTTTTAACCAGACGAAAGGACATGGAACAATCTTTGGATAACGCCAGATATTGAAGATTTCATTTTTCATGTTTGACTGTGACACAGAAAAAAAGAGAAAACAACACACTTTTCAATCGATACAGCCTACGGAACGCGGAAAACGGGTTTTGTCTAAGGCTTTGTGAAAAGCAGGTAACGTGATAAATAAATCGGCACCTGTATTCAGCAGCAAGTAAATGTTTAATGGAGGCTGTATCGGCCAGTGTGTGTGCAGACGTCATTGACTTTTTCAGCAGTCTTCAGCGTGATTCTCAGAACAGTCATGGAAACCTTTGCTTCTTTTATTTGGCGTCTGTTACCAGTTGCGGCATTAGACTGATTACACTACTCTTTTAAATTAAAACGAACAGTCCCACTCCCTCCTCGTCCCTCTATTTAACTCCTACCACTCTACCCGTGAGCGAGCGCCCGCGCGCGCGCGCACACACACACACACCACACACACACACATATATATATATAGACAGAAAAACAAGGCTCTCTGTGACTCCTGGGCACCGCACCGTGCAGGAAGGACTTAGTATGGTGTCATGTAGAGAAGGTATAACAAAGTCCAAGCATGTTTTTTAGTGGAAACTTTTTACTCCGAATTCTCGCACTTGAGGGCTTTGTCAAGGCCCGGTTGGCTTGACGTTTTGTAGGAATCAGTCAAGCTGACCGGGCAGGCCTTGACAAAGCCCACGAGGGCGAAAATTCGGAGTAAATAGTTTCCACTAAAAAACATGCTTGGACTTTGTTGTACCTTCTCTCTCTCTCTGTCTCTGTCTCTGTCTCTGTCTCTCTCTTCTTCTCTCTCTCTCTCTCTCTATATATATATATATATATATAGATAGATAACACACACACACACACACACACACACACACACACACACACACACACACACACACAAAGATTAAGTTTTTGTTTACACTTCTGCACTCCGTTATTACACGGTTTGGATGACGAATTTCACAGTCAACGTTCTACGGTTAAATATTGCCGTTATTTCATTGCTTTAAACAAAAATGATGTGGCAAACCCAAAATGAGAATGATGACCATGTGGTGAGGTAGTTATGAGGGTCCATTTCTACTTGCCTATAATCTTTCTCCTTTTTCTCCTTCTTCCTTCTTCCTTCTGAGCTGACCCCGTGTCATTGTTGTAGCACGGTAAAGGTCCCGGTCATTCTGTGAAAAGTGCAGGTGGCAGGTTACAGCTAAACACGTATGTACTCTGTGTCTGTGGCTTTGCATGAACTGACGTGAGATGGTGCGTGGTTGTATGGTGTACACAGAACGCGCCGAGACTGCAGCAGTTTCACGTGACACCATGTGCAGCGAAGAGGCACAATTTTACGTTCGTACAGTTTTAGCAGGGACAACGAACAATCCTATCTTATCGTTCCGTTTTCCGACCACACCCGGGTCCATACTGTCGCCTCAACGTTCCACCATTACTCTGGGCAAAACTTTAAAACTAAAGGCCTTGGTAATGCAGAGTTTGAACAGAGGCATACGGGTAATAATTCTCCGTACAAAATGCCACTTTTGACATGTAGCGCAGGCCATACGCGAAAGCCCTCACGCACTGGGCTTGTGTCGTGTATCCCTTATGGGATTAGGTCCTTGGCGGCGGGGGTTACGTCACGTGAAATCGATCTGGGACCCTCGCTGTGCACGTGCAATCAAGCTTTATGATTGGCCGTTGGTGTAATACCATGCGCGGAAGGGACGAAAGATCGCAAGTCAGTTGAAAGGCATCTCACACAAATGGATAGCGTCGTGGACATTTTTACAGACATATTAAAAAGAAAAAGAAAAAAGATATACTTGGCGGAATGCGAAAGAAATAGAAAAGAAGAAGAAGATGAAGGAACATCAAATATATGCAAATCATATAAACAAGTAATTTGATGTTTTACGCCCAGTCAACCAGTACGGTTATATATAATGTAAACAAACTGGAGGAAAAATCAATAACACCCAAGGAGAATGGTGACCTAGGTTTTTGCCGTAAAGCGGTTTGGTTACAAGTCTTTGATTTGAATAGCACCTCGCGCATCGTGCAGTTGGCTGGTCGTCAGACTGCCTGCACATCTTCCGGATTCATCACGTGATCACGGCACTTCCGACCGCACAGCGAGGTCAAGGTTAAGGTGTGCTCACTTAACCCGGGTCTGGGTGGGTGTTGACAGTACACCAGTGCCCTTTGTACACAGCAATGCCCTTTGTGCACAGCAATGCCCTTTGGGCACAGGAATGCCCTTTGGGCTCAGCAGTGCCCTTTGTACACAGCAATGCTCTTTGTACACAGCAATGCCCTTTGTACACAGCAGTGCCCTTTGTACACAGCAATGCCCTTTGTACACAGCAATGCCCTTTGGGCACAGCAATGCCCTTTGGGCTCAGCAGTGCCCTTTGTACACACAGCAATGCTCTTTGTACACAGCAACACTTAACCCAGCAAAATAAAGTAGAAATAATAGTGGTAAAATAAAATACGAAGAATTAGGGAAACTGTGCTGCCTAAATTTCGCTGACTACAAATAGAGATGAAATGAAGTAAACATAAGGCGAATGCGAAGTGTGTGTGTGTGTGTGTGTGTGTGTGTGTGTGTGTGTGTGTGTGTGTGTGTGTGCCGCGTGTGTGTGTGTGTGTGTGTGTGTGTGTGTGTGTGTGTGTGTGTGTGTGTGTGTGTGTGTGAGAAGAGAGAGAGAGAGAGAGAGAGAGAGAGAGAGAGAGAGAGAGAGAGAGAGAGAGAGAGAGAGAATCGTAGTTAAGGAATTAAAAGTAGGCGACGAGAGATGGTATATCTTATGTCTTGTATCTCCTGGATTTAAAACGATACGAATAACGTGTAGCAGACGAATGATACTTGTCGACAATTCTCCAGGAAGCAGGAAAATACACGTTGGTTCGTTTCTTCTTCTTCTTTTTCTGCTACTGCTTCTTCTTCTTCTGCTTCTTCTTCTTCTTCTTCTTCCCAGTGTTAGTTTCGTTGCTTCTCGAATTTTCCAGCATACCTTCTGTTATGGGACCGGGGGGGGGGGGGGGGGGGGGGGGGAGCTTATACGTGATCATAAGAATTGTGTTTATTAAAGGTGAACAAAGTCATCGTGGATATTTCTCCCTTTATTGTTTTCCCAGGGCCTTTAATCGTTCTTGTCATTGTTTATCTATCGATGCTACCTACGCGATAGGCTGCGTATAAAGTGACGGTGAACATTATTCAATACAGGCGTGGGTTTATTGCCGTCATTTCCTTGATGTTTCTATTGGTGTTCTGTAGATATTGTTCTGTGCGTGATATCTGCGTCATTGATGTGAAATCGTTCCCTTATTTTCAGTTTCCTCGTTTAGTTTTTTTCTTCACTCTGTCTGTCTGTCTGTCGCTCTCTCTCTCTGTCTGTCTGTCTGTCTGTCTGTCTGTCTGTCTGTCTGTCTGTCTGTCTGTCTCTCTCTCTCTCTCTCTCTCTCTCTCTCTCTTCCTTACTGGGGAGTATCAAGCCGGGTTCAAAAGAGGATATTCTACAATTGACCATATGTTTACTCTATTGGCATGTGTTCAGAAGCAGTTTGCTGCGAACCGAAAACTCTATGTTGCTTTTATTGATTTCGAAAAGGCGTTTGATTCTATTAATAGAAATTTGTTATGGCCTATTTTGTTAAAGAATGGTATCAAAGGAAAGCTATTTAGATGTATTAAAAGTATGTATAGTAATGTAAAAAGCTCGAGTCAGATGTGGAGATAAACTTACAGATTATGTGAATTGTACTGCCGGAGTGAAACAGGGAGATGTGTGTAGCCCGATCCTTTTCTCTCTGTTCATAAATGAGTTAGCATTACAAGTGACTGACAAATGGGAGACACGGTGCATGCTTTATGATCGACGCTTTTGAATTATTTATACTGTTATTGGATGATGACGTAATTTTGATGTCCGAAACTGTGGTAGGACTACAGACTCAGTTGAATAGTCTACAGCATGCTGCTTCTGATCTTGAACTGAAAGTTAATATCAATAAGAGTAATATAATTGTTTTTCGAAAAGGTGGTTATTTAGGTGCTAGAGAACGGTGGATATATGATGGTGTTGTTATGCCAGCTGTGAATGTGTACAAATATCTTGGCATTTACTTCACTACAAGACTGTCTTTTGTTTCTGCTTGTAGAGACTTAGCAAGCAGAGCCAAGAATGCATTGGTGTGTGTTTTGCAAAAGCTATATTTGCTTAATAACAATTCATTAGAAGTGTTTTTGAAGCTCTTTGATGCCCAAGTGCAACCAATCGCACAGTATGGGTCTGAGTTATGGGGTCTTGATAAAGCGGCGATACATATTGAAAAAGTTCATTTGTACGCGCTGAAAAGATTTTTAGGGGTAAATATGAAAACACCAAATGACCTTGTGTATGGTGAGACAGACAGGTTTCCAATTACGTTGAACTCCGCCGTCAGATGTATTCGCTATTGGTTGAAGCTTACATGTATGGGTGAAGACAGATTACCGCATAAAGCATATATGATGTTATACAATTTAGATGCCAGGGGTAAGAGAAACTGGGTTTCAAATGTTAGAATGCAATTGTTTCAATATGGCTTTGGATTTGTATGGATGAATCAAGGTGTGGAAAGAGTGAATGAGTTTATACGCGCTTTTCGTGAAAGACTGATTGACTGTAGATGGCAGGATTGGGAAGATCATGTTCAAACTAGTGACAGATTTAGTATGTACAGAAGTTTTAATAGCATTTCGCATTGTACCAAAACATATATAACTATGAATATGGATAGACATTTGAAACGTATCATGACAAAATTTAGATTTGGTGTATCCGAGCTCTCTGTACATTATTATCGGTATAGAAGTCATGTTGAAAAAGATTTGAAATGTCCATTATGCGGAGAAGCTAAGGAAGATGAGGTTCACTTTGTTCTATGTTGCCCTATGCTAGATGACATTAGAAAGCAGTTTATTCCCCCAAGTTCTGTAAACATCCTTGCCTTTTTAGGCTTAGTTTGCTGCTGGCTTCAGCCAACCAGGAAATTGTCAGAAACTATCAATTTTTCTGTATAAGGCTTTCAAGATTAGGGATACTGTTACTACTTAGTACTAATGAACCCGTTGTAGTTAATAGTTGTCACTGATACGATGCAAAACTATACCTTTTAATTTTTATTTTTTTAAATATTTTTTATGGCTTTGTATCAAACTGTATGTGCACCCCTTCATGAAGGACCATGGCCTTTATATGAATAAAACATCAATCAATCAATCAATCTCTGTGTGTCTCTCTGTGTCTGTCTGTCTGTCTCTCTCTGTCTGTCTGTCTCTGTCTGTCTGCCTCTCTCTCTCTCTCTCTCTCTCTCTCTCTCTCTCACACACACACACACACACACACACACACACACACACACACACACACACACACACACACAACCTTTCACTCTCTGCACACTCTCCCTTTCTTCCTCTCACGAGTCTCTCTCAGTCTCTCTTTTTCACCTCCCACCTCTCTCCCTCATTAAGTCTCTCTTTTTCACCTCCCACCTCTCACCCTCATTAAGTCTCTGTTTTTCACCTCCCACCTCTCTCCCTCATTAAGTCTCTCTTTTACACCTCCCACCTCTCTCCCTCATTAAGTCTCTCTTTTTCACCTCCCGCCTCTCTCCCTCATTAAGTCTCTTTTTTACCTCCCACCTCTCACCCTCATTAAGTCTCTCTTTTTCACCTCCCACCTCTCACCCTCATTAAGTCTCTCTTTTTCATCTCCCACCTCTCACCCTCATTAAGTCTCTCTTTTTCACCTCCCACCTCTCTCCCTCATTAATTCTCTCCTTTACACCTCCCACCTCTCTCCCTCATTAAGTCTCTCTCGCCTCGCCCCTCGCCTTGCTGTGTCTCTGAGGGGACCTTTGCTCATGCCGTAAGCTGATACTCCATTTGGCAGTTAGCACAGAGCGACGGTAGTAGAGAGATCGGTACGTAATTCTGTAAGTTACAAACCCGAGGTCACGATGTTGACACAACTGCGTGTGCTCAAAGCACCCCAGTTCACACATACATTGCGTTACACTGTGTCCATTCATGCTGAGGATCTACGTCCGGTTTGTACCTCCCCCCCTCCCCTCCTACCTCACGCACGCACGCACGCACGCACGCACGCACACACACATGTTCGCACGCACACACATATACACGCACGCACACACACGCGCGCGCGTGCACACACACACACACACACACACACACACACACACACACACACACACACACACACACGCATGTACGCACGCACACAACATATACACGCACCCACACACATACACGCACACCACACACACACACACACACACACACACCACACCACACACACACACACACACACACATACAACCACACAACACACACATATACACACGCACACACATATACACGCGCACACACATATACACGCACAACACACACACACACAACACACACACACACACACACACACACACACACACACACACACACACAATACGCACGCATACACATATGCACGCACACACACACACAACAATACACGCGCGCGCGCGCGCGCACACACACACGCACACACACACACACACACATGTACGCACGCATACACATATACACGCACACACACACACACACACACACACACACACACACACACACACACACACACACACACACACACACACACACACACGTTTAATTATGCATGATATCAGTGAATCAGGCATGCTTTAGTGATTTGAAAAAACTGTGTATTTCCTCAGTGTACTTTTGTTAGTTGTAAATAAGCATAATGCAGGTACTGAGCTGTGCTAAGTACTGACAGTTTTCACTTGGTTGCTTTCGCTGTTGCTAATGCTGTATGTAGAACTGCGAGATAGCTTTGTCCTTATGTTTTTGTCGGTGACGTGTTTCGACCTGGTATGGAATAATTGTGAGGGTGTGCTACGTCCTGGGCTTACCGAATGCGGTGGAGGAGACGTAAAACTCCAATAACTAAACAACCAAGAACTAACTGCTATGTCGGTGGTCCGCTGAGAGATGCTGTCAGTGAAATAATTAGCCTTACTCTTTGAGCTAGCGTGATATTCAAAGCCATGCAACTGATATCATCGATTGCTTCACAAGGTGAGTTGTTCAGAGGCGCACTTGCCTTAACAGGTATAACTAGAAGCCAGTCCTAACCGGTGTTGTTTTGTAGGCTGCTGCTTTGGGTGAAGCGGAAAAAGGCGTTTCCGACAGACTGGGTTTTATTTGAATGTCAGGTTTGAAAAGTGTGTTTTAGACCTGTGCTTGTGTGAAGTATTTATCCGAGTGAAGTAAGTCAACTGTTTGCTGGTGCTGATTCTTTCTGCCACCGTGTGTGTGTGTGTGTGTGTGTGTGTGTGTGTGTGTGTGTGTGTGTGTGCGTGTGTGCGTGTGTATGTGTTTGTGTGTGTGTGTGTGTGTGTGGGGGGGGGGGGGGGGAGGGGGGGGTCTTTACACCGTATAAGCTTTTGAAAGCAGGCTGTTGTTATAGTGTTGTATGTCCCGCTGGAGTGATAAAATGAGATAGTATTAGTGCACAGTCATTATTCATATTTCTACCCCATTACTCATATTTCTACCGTCCCTCACCTCTCCACCTCAGCCAAACCGACACCCACACACCCACACACCCACACACGACAAGCACAGCAACGTCCGCACTCGCATTAAGATGGAAAAGTTATTGTGAAATGTATTATCAATACTAGAATGGTACACACTCACGCATATACACCTACATATATAATTAGCATTTATGCAGCTGCAATGCATAATGATCATAATAATAAGACATAACATCATTATATATAATCATAATACAAAACAGTTATGTGATAATATGTTATTGCATAACAGTTAAATATCACACTGTCTCCCCCACTCTCTACATACACACACACACACACACACACACACACACACACACACACACACACACACACACACACACACACACACACACACACACACACACACACACACACACACACACACACACACACACACACACACACACACACACACACACACTGACTATAATTATATAGACATATGCAAACCGTTAATGTCTTTCTCAGCGGAAAATCCATCAACAAATGTTGTTATTGTTTTGTTATTGTTGTTGTTTATCAGATATATATTACTGGCTGATCGGGTGACAGGATCGGTGGTTTGAAATGGCACTTTGTTTGTTAAGCGCTGCCAGTGCGGTGGGCAGACTTTGGTGTTCTTGGTCCTTCTGTCCTGTTGAATACGCATTGTGTGTTGCTGGCCTGTTGTTGATTGCTTTTATATAGCGCTATTCTCCGCTCTCGAGCAGACTCACTGCGCTCGATTCTACATGACTGAATAGCTTTTTTCATAGCGCGTTTTTGAATATCCACTGAAGTGGTGTACGTGCAGCGCTGACATGGTTGGTGCCACACGAAACTGCTGCGATGTCGGCGCGTTCTGTGTACACCATGTAACCATGCACCATGTCACTTCATGCAAAGCCACATACGGTGCATGCGTATTTAGCTCTAACCTGCCAACTGCACTTTTGGCAGCATGGCCGGGATCTTTTACGTGCTGCTGCGGTAACACAAGGGTGGAACGGATACTGAAATAAGAGTCAGCACAGAAAGTTGACCCTGGAGAAATAAAATCTCCCGCCGCTCCTGCAGAATTTGAACCCGCGACCTTTCGATCACGAGTCCGGATCACGAGTCCGGCGCTCTAACCACTGAGCTATCCCCGATCCCCAGTTGTTAAGTTGCTGTTACTGCTCCTGCTTTTGGTGATCTGCTCAGTGGTCATAATCTACAACATAATCTACAACATAATCTACAACAGAGTCTGCCCAGGAAGGCGAATACCTTCGACTATTTCCGCAGATGGCGGGGGCAGTAATCTCGGATTCGAACAACAGATTTTTTTTCTTCTCTTTTTGGTTTAAACAAAATTTTATTCATTCATCGTAATCATAAGCTCAACAAATAAGTACAGGAAACACAAAGCAATATGCTTATTTGAGTGTTACCTATAGATAAAATGATAATCACACAGACATTTACGATGGCAAGATGGCAAATTTGTTGTCAAAACGTCAGAGGCAACAAAACCAACAAAGACCAAAATGACAACAAAAAACAAACAAGCAACAAAACAAAAGCAAAACAACAACAACAAAACGGGAGGAGGGGGTGGGGGTTAAAAAAGCAAATAACTAACCGAATGGTCTAGTGATGTTGTCATAATTATTGATCTGAGAGAGATAGAGAGAGGGAGAGGATTAAAACGTGTACTTCTTCGCTTGTAGCATAAACAAATTTTGGCAGACTTTTACACATTTACAAGCGGTCAGTTTTTTTCTTTTTTCTTTCTTGTAACCGCTCTTAGTTTCTTAACTTGGAAACCCGTAATGTTTTTTTGAGCGTTGTGCAATCGTGGTTTGCCGCAGAATATTCAGCCAGCCCGAGCAGGCCGCCATCAGCATGGATCTCGTAGTAACTGTCTTCCTCTCTCTACTCATGAAATGTTCCGTCGTTTTTCTTTCTGTCTGTGTCTTTCTTTCTCCTTCTCTGTTTGTCCCTTGTCTGGCTTTTACTCATGTGCGCCCCGCTCTGGTCTGTCAATGATTAGACCAGTGGTCGCTTTTCCTGTACAGACTGGGCAATGAATATGCATCATGTCGATCTGTTTGGGTTGGGATACGGGATCAGAGTGAATATGCATCATGTCGATCTGTTTAGGTTGGAGTAAGGGATCAGAGTGAACTTGATATGCATCATATGGATCTGTTTGGGTTGGAGCAGGAGATCAGAGTGAATATGCATCATGTCGATCTGTTTGGGTTGAGTAAGGGGATCGGAGGGTCGTTAACCTGTGATGCCTCGGACTGACATAACACGGAACTCGAATATTCAGCCAGTCGCAGCCACGAAAACATTGGCCGCTAACTGGCTCCCTACACAGGGTGGAGGGCTGGGTGCAACAGGCTAATATTGCACTAATGCACGCCAACGCATGTGCCACTCAGCCCAGCATCGGAGATTTGCCAGGCCGAAGGTTCCACAAAAGACTTCATGTATGTTTGACGAGGAATGCCGGCACCGGACAGCGACTGCGCACCAAACCCGCATCTATTATTCATATTCTTCCCATCATGCAGCGCCGCCTCTGCCGCCATTTTGGTCCTGGGCCCTGGACAATTTCATTGACACTTACCGCCTCGTGCGGGCTCAGAGATAATTAGGTTAGCCTCCGGTTGGTCCTTGCCTGTGCACCCGCCCAGCGCATTCCGCCTCCTTCTCCCACGTGTAGCCTTTTTCTTGCGTTTAAAGGAGAAACGAACCCAACACCCGCCCGGCGCATTCCGCCTCCTTCTTCCACGTGTAGCCTTTTTCTTGCGTTTAAAGGAGAACCAACCAACACCCGCCCGGCGCATTCCGCCTTCTTCTTCTCCGACGTGTAGCCTTTTTCTTGCGTTTAAAGGAGAAACGAACCCAACACCCGCCCGGCGCATTCCGCCTCCTTCTCCGACGTGTAGCCTTTTTCTTGCGATTAAAGGAGGAACGAACCCAACACCCGCCCGGCGCATTCCGCCTTCTTTTCCGATGTGTACCTTTTTTTTGCTCTTAAAGGAGAACCGAACCCAAGAAGCACCAATGATCCGGTCGACAGGAATGCAATAAACAACTA
>JABMCL010000317.1:142500-155000 GCA_018857735.1 Alviniconcha marisindica
CTTCTTTCTCTCCTGCAACGTTTCAGCTGTGATCTTTTAAATCTGGACAATGCATTCTTTCAAACAAGTCAAAAGCTCACTTCTGTTATTAAGCTTCTTTTGTTTTAAAATAATCTACAACTAATCTCAGTCTACTTCAAACTGGAAACTAAAGTGCATGGGAGAGAAAAAAACAGCTTCTTTCGGTTGAAGGTGCCTGTGAAATCGATGTCTCAGGGAAACAACGTTGAAGCGGACCAGCGCTTTCGTGTACTCAGTTTTTAACACTGTGGAGGTTTTGTTGGTAGGTTTGTTTCCCTTCAGCTGAGGTGGTCGAAATGGCTGCATGGGGCCCTGTTTAGAATTGCCAACAGTGTATGACTGGCAGGACAGAGACAAACATCTGAACACTACATTCTACACTGCCCGAGTTTTACACACGTACGTCAAAACACCATATTCAGACTCCCTGCAAATTTGCTAAACATTACTACCCTCCTGCAAGGGGATCCAAACATATCAAACAATATGAACTCATTAATATTTAAAGCTGTCCAAGACTTCATTACCCAGTCCGGCCGTTTTTCCATGGAATGACAAACTCAATTAAATAGTTACTGGCAGCGCATAAGAGCATTCTCTCTCTCTCTCTCTCTCTCTCTCTCTCTCTCTCTCTCTCTCTCTCTCTCTTTATTTTTGTTTGATTTTTGTTGTTGTTTTCATGTTGTTTAATATAAACATACATACCCGTTGTTGCAAAATGAATTAATTAGTAAATTATGCTTGTGAGCATTTACTATAAGCCTAGCTTGTTTAATGCTCATACAATGATTTTGATTGTCCATATTTTCAGGAATGTAAATAAACTTTGTTTAAACCAAATCTGAGAGTATCAGCACCCATACTAAAAACGGTGGTACACTAGTTGGTGATCAAACTAGAGGAGGGGGTCGAATTGTAAGAAGAGAGAATGGAAAATGAAGGTTGGAAGCTTCAGAGTGACTTCCTGAACAAGCTAGGCTGGTACTAATAGCACTTCATCGATTTCATGAATGGGTCCTGCCACAATTTCAGACTGTCGCGTCAGAATTCTCTCTTGTCGCATCGAGGCAACTGTATTTTGGCCATCGCAATTTTTTTGATGCAACTAGAAAAAGGCAACTAAAACAAACAGAAAACAAAAGCAGACTTCATAGCGACAAAAACTGACTGCACATTTTGTCGCGGCAAAAGTCAGTATTTTTGTCGCAGCAAAGTGTGCAGTGATTGATGACTTTTTATATTTCTGTGGACTGCCACTGTGCCTGATGACAGTCCTTATATCATACGTATGGTAGCTTCATTGATGGCTGTCTTTAAATCAAAGTGATGATAAGATCCAAACGCATAAAAGGTTAAAAAGAACGCCCTTTATTAGGACTAAAAAACAAAAGGTTCTTTTGAACCTTTTATGTGTTTGGATCTTGTTTTAGAACGCTAGCACTCATTCTTGTTTCAGATTTTTTTTCTCGGAGCTATAATACCGTGGCTGTTCTCAGACACCACATGGCTGTACTTATACCAGTAGCCATGGACGTTTTCAGGTGTTGGACAATACGTGGTTGAACATTACACATTGGTGTGGCTGTAGAACTCTCCCCTTCCTCCCTAGCCTTTTTCTAAAGGTTTGAACTTATCTTGGCTTAGTTAGTGAGAAACACCCACGACCACGCGAGTTCAGTCTGCCTGCCCTGACCGACTTTCACGTTGGGCCGAACCCAGGAGCACGCCTTTGCGAAAGCCGACAGAAATAACAGTGGCTTTTGTCTTGTTCCAGCCTTTAAGCTGCCGGATCTGTGTGTCTGGCTAAGATGGGGTTTTATGGCGCATGAAGAGTCGCCTGCTCTTGTCCTCGGTAATGGCGAACGGGCGGTTCGCCTTTCTCGTCTGATTGATGAGTTTCCCATTTAGTAGTCAACCCCAACCTTGTCGCTCGGATCACTATCAAACATACACCAACACACCGCTCGGAGCGTTAGCACATCGCCTGAGAATGGGAACTACAATGGGAGACTTCGATCACCGCAAGATATTCCTGGCCACAACCAGAGGTTTCAGAACGCCTAGACAGGTTCACAGGCCACAACCAGAGGTTTCAGAACGCCTAGACAGGTTCACAGGCCACAACCAGAGGTTTCAGAACGCCTAGACAGGTTCACAGGGCACAACCAGAGGTTTCAGAACGCCTAGACAGGTTCACAGGGCACAACCAGAGGATTCAGAACGCCTAGACAGGTTCACAGGGCACAACCAGAGGTTTCAGAACGCCTAGACAGGTTCACAGGGCACAACCAGAGGTTTCAGAACGCCTAGACAAGTTCACAGGGCACAACCAGAGGTTTCAGAACGCCTAGACAGGTTCACAGGGCACAACCAGAGGATTCAGAACGCCTAGACAGGTTCACAGGGCACAACCAGAGGATTCAGAACGCCTAGACAAGTTCTTAAGGCACACCCGGAACGTTCAGATGCTGGAGCACACCATCAGATGTTAAACTGCATGCAGAGAATTTAAAAACGCCTCGGGAAATTTCGGTCTCAACCACAGTCCAGGCGTAATGGGAACCCATCCGGGAAATGAGTTCACACGCAACTCGTCAGGGAACGCTCGTCCACACTCGTCTCCACTGGCTGATACATGGCCTGAAGTGTGGAACTGAGGTGCACGACCCAATCTCCACTTAAAAAAGGCAGAAAGAAAGAAAGAAAGACAACAACAACGAAAGTGCAAGCAAAAAGGGATGAATCAGCACAAGAAAAGAGCCGGCGAAAAATGATAATTCCCTTCTCCCTGCCATCCTTGCATGCAAATTTTATATATATATATATATATATATATATATATATATATATATATATATATATATATAAAGGAGAGAGAGAGACAGACAGAGACAGAGACAGAGACAGAGAGACAGACAGAGACAGAGAGAGATATAACTAAGAAGAGAATGCCACAAGCACCACCACGACCAGTTTGTTGGAAAACTCCATGTACGGTCTGAGAAAGCGTTCCCAATGGCAGAGAACGAAACGCCGCTGAAACTAACGATTGCAACGTGTCGTCGAAGCCCGGTGTTTGATGAAGGAAACTGTTGTTGAAATACCGTGCGCTTTTGACACTTCAAACTATCGATTCCTCGCTCTTCTGCTCCACCGGTCTCTCTGCTTCTTTGCATCGCTGTTTGTGGCAAAGTGCAGGTCCCCGCAGTCACCGACTCTTGTGTTGAGTGTGTCGTTCTTTGCCGCATCTACAGCCAATCGGGAAATTGGCATCTGCTGTTGAGATGCTGGCGTAATTGCATTGCATAAAAATAAAAAAGTAAAACAATCGAGGGACGTGGCCACATTTCATTGAATCAAAATCGGCGGCCCTTCTCGCCTTCCATTTGTGATTGGCTTCTTGTTTTTATTTTCACTTTTGTTCCTGTTTTTATCTCATGCCTCAGACACCGCTTAGACATCGCGAAAGGAGACTGTTTGTGGATGACGCTGTTGATCAAAACCGATCAGAGATCGAAATACTGCTCAGCTGTATATAACGTTACAAAATATGTGTTTTCTCACCATCGCCGTCAACATCATCATCATTGTCATGATCGGTGCCGTTATTGTAATCATTGTCAGCGATCTGTGTTTCTAAATAATTATTCAGAAATTGCGACAGACCCTCATTTTGTGAACAAAAAATCTGAAACAAGAATAACTGCTTACGTTCTAAAACAAGATCCAAACACATACACGGTTTAAAATAACGCTGTTTATTAAGACAAAGCACTGGACATAGCTCACCCCCAAAAAGGATAAGTGGTTTAGCTCTCCGTCTCATTTTCTATCGTTTTTCACCGTTTAAGTGTTGTTTAAGTGTCGTTTTGTAGCTTGATAAATTCGCATGCTGTGTTTTGTCCTAATAAACAGCGTTATTTTGAACCTTTTATGTATTGGGACCTCATTTTGTGAAAAGCGAATCCAAGAAGGCAAGACTGTTAATCCGTCAACGTGTTGTTGTCTGTGTTGCCAGTCAGGTATTGATCCACGGGGAAGGCTTATGCTTCTACCCACGCCTCCATCAAAGAAACTGGACATTAAGCACGAACGTAGGCCTGCAGCTTTCATTTGCTGTAATTACTCGTGAAAATTGCCCTGTGGTAGGTTCGCACGGAACAACTCCCATGTCAAGGACGAATTGATCAACGTTTCCATTCATTTCCAGCTCCTGTGTGCTGGCGCTGGTTCTGTTCTCGCTGACATGCTACCGGTGTAGTACCACCAAAAGACTGCAGTGGAAGGGGGGGGGGGGGGGGGGATCATGCATCCTTCCTAGTATAATAACGCTTAAGATAATACAGCGAGCGTGACCTTTCCTACGAGAGCTACACTCATCCCCCAGTCTCACTCACTCACACACACACACACACACACACACACAACACACACACACACACACACACACACACACATACACACACGCATGCACGCACGCACGCACACACACACATCACTTTCCAATCTTTCGTCTTTGTATGCGTGTATGGTGCTCGAATGTACCCGTGTGCGGCTATATACTCGTGTGCTTGCGCGAAAGCGCGCGCTTGTGTGTGTGTGTGTGTGTGTGTGTGTGTGTGTGTGTGTGTGTGTGTGTGTGTGTTTTTTTTGCGCGTTTGCGTGTGTGTATGTGTGTGTGTGTGTGTGTGTGTGTGTGTGTGTGTGTGTGTGTGTGTGTGTGTGTGCGTGTGTGCGCGCAAGCACGTTTGGCCAAGTATAGAATAATACCATTGGCAAAGAGAGTTTAGTACGTCCAGTGTCAAAGTGTTATTTAATGTGCCACCCCCTCCCGCCCCCCCCCCCTCCCCGCCCCCTTCCACCCCTCCCACCTCGCGATGCCTGTTTTTTCTCCGCTCTAATGGGAATGCTGTTTTCCTGGCAGCAGCGTATTTTCACCAGAAAACGAACACTCCCATAGAGGGCAGTGTTGTTTTCCTTGAGAAAACACACTCTCTCTCTCTCTCTCTGTCTGTCTGTCTGTAGGTCTGTCTGTGTGTGTGTGTGTGTGTGTGTGTGTGAGTGTTTGTGCGTGTGTGTGTGTGTTTTCCTGGAAGTCCTTTTTGCTCCTACACCGGCGAGGACGTGGAGTGGTGTCAGGGGACCCATCAGCATCAATGTTTGATGATCTCGCCGTTCTTCCCTCGCTGTCGTGTAGCACGTGCCCCTGCCCGTGGTCGGCTGGACGTTCCTCAATGGTACCAGTGTACTACGCGCAGTTCAGTACGTGCCGTTAGCTACTGGACTCACGGAGCGGGCCATCTCCCAAGTTACTGTGGCTCGCGGACCGTGTCTAACTGGGGCTCGGGGAAGAGTCTTTACAGCGACTGTAGTCGTTCTCGATGTTTTATTGATGAAAGAACGGCAGCACTGCCGAGCGGGAACTGCATAGCGCTTGGGACCGAGAGCTTGCGTGGTTCGGATCGCAGTTGGGGCGAAGACTCTTTTGCTCCTTTCCGAAGTGGAAACATCTTTGGTTGGCGTCTTATTTCTGCACTTAACTCTGAAGGTGGTGGTCTCAAACAAACTCCAAGCACTGGTTTACGACATCCTTCCTTCAACCACTGCCGTATTTAGTTACGTAACAGGTTCCTGAAAACTGTCAGCTAACGAGCAGTTTTTCGTTGGCGCTGAAACAGTAGTAAGTTTGTTACAAACAACTCAAATAAAACAAGGCGCATCATTTATAGCCACCAACAAAGTTTACACCAGCACAAATAAAACCACGATCGTTTGAATCGAGACGGAACTCTTTCTTTTACCCGGGGTGGATGTTTACTTGGGTGCTTGGGCGCTAGGCTGCTTCCGCCTCATATTAGTACCAAAATCTTTCGGAGGGCGCTGACCGCGTCGGTGGACAGCTGCGCGGAGGTAAAGAGTGCCCCTTCAGTGGCGTAACCAACTATGGCAGAGTTTGGAGGAAGCTGCCAGAAAGCGATACTCGGAGTGTGGGTCTCAAGGTCTAGTCCTTGGGATGAACGGAAATGCGGAGGTCCCGTACGCTGCAGGCTTGCGCACGTTAAGGATTGCACGATAGCGGGACCAAAACTGTGGAAATATCTAGAAATTCCATCAAAGTTAAATGGTTATTATTTCTGGTAACGAGGCTATGCTGCGGCTAGCTTTCTCTGGAACTTCTGCGGACTTTTTCTCTGAAACTGTTGCCGGGCTAACCGCAGTATTACGAAGCAGCTACCCGAATTATTCTGGGGAAACTCCTTATTAGGGTTATAACAAAGACGTGCAAACAGCTTTGGACAGATCGATTTTTGATCATTCCTGTACCGTGTTTTTATGATTTCTCGTCATATTTATGGTTACGCCGTGTCGCCCTCGCCACAATGAACGGAAATGGTTGTACACAAGTCCCGAACCAGTCATAGACTGTACAACTGCCACTTCAGATCTAGCCCTTATTGGTCTGACCCCCCTCCCCCTCCCCCCCTCCCCTCCCCCATCCCCCCTTCTCCGGGAAAGCTTATCTCGCGCAGATGGAGACGCGATGCTTCATCTGTGTCATTTTGGAGTTTATTTGCTGATGTGCCCTGCTGCCTGAGAGCGACAGGGTTGTCAATTTGCCATGATCTATAACTAGCCTTACTACTTCCACCAACGATTTTTCGCTCGTTACCGGCAGTGCAGAAATTAATCCCAACGCAATGTTCTGACGCCTGCCGCTGCTTTGGCTCGACACGTTGCTCTGTGCACAACGATGCCGGATCAACGGGGAAAGCAGCCGGCTTTCCGTTATCGCTGTACGCTATGCAACAATAATGCCGGATAATTCTCACGGAAAGGAGGACGGGGACGTATAAATTAATTGCGTTTACGTTTGTTTGTTGTTGTTGTTGTTGTTGTTTGTTGTTGTTGTTTCTTGTTTTGTTGTTGTTTCTGTTCATGTAATACTTTGTATTGTATTTGTAGGACTGTGCTCAGCGTGTATGTAGAATCTTGTGTTTATGTTAATATGTATCCTGTGAGCGTTCATGCGTGACTGCATGACAGATGTACATTATTATTATTATTTTATTATGTCTAATGTCTCCCACTCCCCTGTGTGGAATCTCGGGGCTGTAATTTGATTCCTCTTTCCTATTTTCTCTGTTGTTCTTCTCCCTGGTCTTATTGTTCTTTTTGTCTGGTAAAATAAATTCTGCAAATATCCCATTCTCCCGATCTTTTCCCTGGAAAATGCGTCAGTATTTTTCTCCAAAGAAGACTGGAATCGCTACAAGACAGTGGGGTGCCGGAGACGCAGAAACACTGTCCCCTCTGCTGAGAACCCAGGGGTATGGAAGGTTCCAGCTTTTTCGCCGTTGGTAGTGCACAACATACCTTTGCCTGCTGACCAAAATTCTGTCTCGCGAAAAGGCTAAGATGACTGAAACTGCTGCTGTTTGATCCTTTTATTTATTTATTTTTATTTTCACGCGAGAGCACGTAAAATATTGGAATTGCAGCATCTAATTATAGGAGGTCAATAAGTAGATGGAAAATAGTTTGCCAGTGACATCATACGATGTCCTTCGCGCAGCGAATGGGGTAAGCAGTCTTTAACGCGAGGACCAGATTCCAACCCATGTTTTTTCTTAACTCGGGGCGGTTGCGCAAACAGCAGACACTCTTCTCGGGCACGAAGCTTTATTCCAGTGCACGATAAAGTGGGCCCCAGTGGGTAGCAGTACATCCGAAGGTCAATAACAAAAGGAAGGGAAAATCTGCGTGGTGGCAGACTACAGAGCGAACAATCAATGCACGAATATTCACGACAATCAGTGAAGGCCGGAGCGAGAGCGGCAACCTTGGCTTCAAAGGGAATTGAATGAAACTACGAATCGGAATAATGAAAGAAATAAACAGTTGGTTCTTGGGTTTTAGCTTCCTGTCAACCGCACAGGGTCACTTCAAGACGACAGCAAATAATGAAATATGTAAATAAATAAGTTGGTGGTGGTGGTGGTGGTGGTGGTGGTAGTGGTAGTAGTAGTAGTAGTAGTATATCATCCTGTGGTCAGAATTGTGTTGAGACAAATTAATGTTCTTGCTGTGTCGTGGGATGTCTAACGCGCGCGTGCCAGTGGCACACGGGTGCCTCTCTTTGTCTTCTCCCTCTCCCGCGGTAGGGCACAATGGACGCAGAAAATTCAGCTTCAACCCCTGCTGGAGATCCGGGATTCTCGGAGTTTATTGTGGAGTAGGTCAGAATATACAGCATGGCGTGTGTCGCGGGGCGTGAATCAGACTTCTCTTGTGACTTGGTTACTTCTTTTTTTTTGGACCTGATGTGACTTTGATCTTTGACATAAAATGACCTCTCTCTCTGTCTCTCTCTCTCTGTCTTTCTCTTTTATTTTTTTTATTACCGTACAGATTTTTGGGGTAGACCCCCTCCCCCCCCCCCCTTTTTTTCTTTTCTTTTCTTCTCCCCCTTTCAAGCAACAGACAGTCTAGACACAAACAACTAAAGAAACGAAATCACTTGGCTTGTATTGGGTACATTTGGTTTAAAATTGGTTACGTTTGATCAGGTAGTTACTTAACTTGTCTCTTGCCCGAAGGACTAGACACTGAGTCCATGAGTCTGAGAATTTGAGGGGGATAGGGGAGAGGTAATTACTCCTTGGGCTTACAGGGACTTGAACCGGCAAACTGACGATCCCGAGTCAAGGCCTTAACCACATTCGGCCACTCTGCTTGCCACTGCCAAAAAACATCCCCGAGCGCAACCCCAGTTCTCAGTCTCTTGGTCTCTGTGCACAAAAAGAAGGAGCTAAGGAACCGGCAGATTACTAAATCAATAACACTCTGGCCCATTTCCTTTCTACATTGACCTCATTCCCCAAATTTTATGGCCTAAAAACGCCATGCAAGAAATGGAGTGAACAGATTTTATTTCGCGGAGGGAAAACAAAACTGTAATTGTCGTGAACTGAGCGCGCGCGCGCGCGCGTGGGCGCGTGTGTGTGGTGTGTGTGTGTGTGGTGTGTGGTGTTGTGTGGTGTGGTTGTGTGTGTGGTGTGTGTGTGTGTGGTGTGTGTGTTGTGGTGTGGTGTGTGTGTGTGTGGTGTGTGGTGTGTGTGGTGTGTGTGTGTGTGGTGTGTGATGTGGTGTGGTGTGTGTGTGTGTGTGGAGTGTGGGGTGTGTGTGGTGTGTGTGTGTGTTGTGTGTGTGTGTGTGTGTGTGTGTGTGTGTGTGTGTGTGTGTGTGTATGTTTAGCTTTGTATTGTGTACGTGATATCCCACAAATCGGATTGTGCTCCATGGGAAACTACGACCGCCTTCACCGACGAGTGAAAACAGACCTCTTCCTATCAAGTAACCAGCCACACAGGCGGAAAACAGTCCTCTTCCCATCAGGTAACCAGACCGAGCTGAAAACAGACCTCTTCCCATTAGGAAACCAGACAGCCAACCAAGTTAAATACAGACCTTTTCCCATGAGGTAAACAAACAACCACAGACCTTTTCCCATCAGATATTAGACCAAGCTAAAAACAGACCTCTTCCCTTGAGATAACCAGATAGCCAACGAAGCTAAAAACTGACCTCAGCGGGTAAATAGCGAGGTGTTTCACGTGCAGGTCAACAGTCTGGCACCGGCAGTGACGGTCCTCACGGCTCGACCTAAGTAGGTTTCATTGAGTTAGCAGGGGCAGTGTCCTTATTAGCCCCAACCCCCCCCCTCCGTCTGGTCTGAGTAAAGGGTTTGGTCCAAAACGCCTGTCCTGCTATGCTGCTGGCGTGGGCTTGAAAGCCGGTATTGTTTATGCGCATCTACTTGGCCAGCAAGGTTTTATCATCCTGATTTGTGTCCGACTGGAATCGTGCTTGAAACTCCGTGTGTATGTTTATGATCAGCAGTTTCATTGTTTAGGATCTCCCAACGCAGAGTTGTCAGGCATAATTATACTCCCTTGTGTGCCGAACTTTTTCTTGTTTCTGTGTGTGTGTGTGTGTGTGTGTGTGTGTGTGTGTGTGTGTGTGTGTGTGTGTGTGTGTGTGTGTGTGTTTCCTCTCCTTGTCTTGATTTTGTATTAGTTTTATCCTTTCCATTTCAGGTAGGGTTTCCGCTAAGTTGTATGGTTATAGTTCTGGGACTTTAACGCCCCTTCCAGTCTCACAGGGTCACCTGAGGACGAGCGAAGCCAAACAAGGTTAAGACTCGTTTCCTGAGCGAGGTTACAGATCGTTCCATAGCCATGCTTCTGTCCATCGCCACCAGCTGTGTCCACTCTACTCTCTGGTCACCGAGTGGTCCGAGCTGCGGGGTCAGGTATAATTATGGCCACGGTCAGTTGAACTCATTGTTGCCTTAGCTTAGCAGGTGTGGGTGTTAGTTTGTGCCTGGTTCCGTTACCCGTCCCTCCGACCAGAACTGAAATGGCCATTGTTGTCTGGCCACTGTTCCTGGTTGGTGGCCATTGTGTCGGGTCGTGCGGCAGGAATTGAGGCATAAAAAAGGCGATTGTTGTCAGGTAACTGTTCGCCGTTGGTGGTTATTTTGTTAGGGCGTGTGTGTGTGGGCGGGGGGGGGCGGGACTGGGGGCGGGGAGGGACTGGTGCTTAAACCAACGTGTACCAAACGCGAGTCACGTATAGTTTGGGTGTTCGTGACGACTTCATAGTGGATCATTGCACTCAGCGAAACGTTGCTACTTTCGACCTGGCTTCGTTTGTATCTGTGCATTTACCGTAATACGAAGGTGATCAGGGCTTTGTGTGTGTCTGTGCATTACGCGTTATGAAGGCGACCAGAGCTTTGTGTGTGTGTGTGTGTGTGTGTGTGTGTGTGTGTGTGTGTGTGTGTGTGTGTGTGTGTGTGTGTGTTTGTGTGTGTGTGTGTGTGTGTGCACTTACCATAACACGAAGGCGACCAGGTGTGTGTGTGTGTGTGTGTGTGTGTGTGTGTGTGTGTGTGTGTGTGTGTGTGTGTGTGTGTGTGTGTGTGCACTTAACCCAACACGAAGGCAACCAGGGCTGACAGCTAGTTCTGTTGTGCTGAGGTATATTGATTTCGTATTCTTCAAAAGTTTTGAAAACAAGGCCAGAACCATAACTATTCACAGACCCGACTTTATTTCACCCCAGAAACAGAAATGGAATATGTGCAACCAGGAGATACAGTTTAGTATTTATAGAAACGTGCGTCACAAAACCGATACAGCCATTGACGCGATTGACTGACGTATGGGTTCTTGAATCTTGCATAGAATAGTGTTGCCGTCACGAGGTATCTGATGGCTGTCACCCTCTCCCCCCCCCATCCCCCATTTGTCTCTCTCCCCACCCCCCCTCTCTCTCTCATTCATATACCTAAGGCAGAATGCGCGCAGAAAACATCATTCACACACCCCCACACACACACACACACGCACGCTCACGCACGCCAACCCCACACACACACACACACACACACACACACACACACACACACACACACACACACACACACACACACACACACACACACACACAAAAGAAGAAGAAGAAGAAGAAAAAGCAGAAGAAGAAGAAAAGGACCATGACAATGAGTACAATGCCCGGAATTTCTTCACTGTCCTCATTTCTACCATCCCGGTCCATTCAGCTTCAGTCGGTCCAGATCCTCTCTCTACACTTTAACTGCTCTGCTTTAGCCTGAGTACGTTTCCTGTGTGGACCCGCGGAATAAACTAGGCCACCCTGCTCACACTGTCACAGTAACAAGCAATTTAAGTAGGTTCCCGTGGTGAGTGCCTACGGAATATAAATAGGTTCAGAAACATGTGTGATTGACATAGTTCAGGAGCTGTGTGAGAGTCGAGGTGGCCGTCCTGGGCTGGCCGTCCTAACGAGCATTCTGGTTTCCGTGGACGTAAAGAATTATTGCACCGTGCTTCGGCATTGGTCACAACTTGTCCCTAATATGTCAACTGACATCTGAGGACATTAAGCATCACTTCATCATCATCATGTGTGATTGTATGTTGATGGGTAGACGGCTGGTTGGTTTTTGACGGTGTAACAGTGGTGAGACAAACTTGTGATTTTTGCACTTTGAACTCGCATTTTGACTTGCATTTTGAGCTGGTGAACAAATATTTTGAACGTGTGATTCGTCCTGAGGTTACCCAGTACGGTGAACGGGACGTTAAAATCCAAGAACACACTCTCTCAGTGTCTCCTTCCCTCCCTCTCCATCCTTACCCCCCCCCCCCCCCCCCCTCCCCCCCCCCCCCCCCCCGATATCGACGGAGGCATTGTGGATATAATTACTGTTAACTGGGGTCCAGACCATAGAAGCACTGACATTTCCTGCATTGAAACCATACTGTATAATTATCAGTGTACCTAATTATTATGCACTACTCCCGTAGCTGTAGCTCTGTTCTGACTGAAACGTAGCTTCGTTATGTCCTGTGCCAAATAGAAAAGCTGTGTTACCCACTTACTATTAGTCT
>JABMCL010000317.1:160000-170000 GCA_018857735.1 Alviniconcha marisindica
GTACAATCACAGTCGCAGTCGATTCAGCAGAAAACACAAGTGCAACCCGTGTCAGCAGAGTGACACTGAACCATTGCTGGTGGTCCTGAAGGGTGACGTGTCCCTCGGGCACAGCAAAAAGTGAACACGAACAGAGATGACGACTGGTTCTTTTTTCTTTTTTCTTTCTTTTGTGTGTGTGTGTATGTGTGTGTCTGTGTGTGTCTGTGTGTGTTGTTGTTGTTGTTGTGGTGGTGGTGGTGGTGGTTGCTGCTGCTGTTGCTGTTTTTGCTGCTGTTGTTGTTTTTGTTTTTTGCTTTTTTGGTGAGGGGTGGTGAGTGGGGGGGTGGGGGGGGGGGGGTGGCCGAAGGAGGGGAGGAAAGGGGGTGGTGATTCAAGACGGGGGGGTTATTGGAGAACTGCTGGTGTTGCGAAAGAGGAGGATGTGGGCGGAGGTCAGGAGAAAATAATAATCCTTACACAGCGCCTACCCTGTACAGTGCCAGCCGCGCGCCGGCAGTACTGTCCCCTTCCTGTGTTTATTCTTGTAAAAATGGGGAATTAGGATTGGGCCTCGGGCTTGGATCTAGGACCCCCCCCCGTTTCTCTCCTCTCTCTCTCTCTTTTCTCTCTCTCTCTCTCTCTCTCTCTCTCTCTCTGTTTAGCTGCATTTGCACATAAAGTAAAAAGCTTGCACGTGCTATGTATCTAAAACCAAATTGTAATGGCCGTATGCAGGTTGTAAATACGTCAGTGCGGTGAGCTGTGTACGGGTAAATGGAATCCATAATTATCTTCATTTCTAATGAACCGCGTTAACGCATCTGGTAATTAAATTGATTGATTAGGGAAAACGTCAGTAGTTTATAAAGCCTCTCCTGTTCAGCTTTTTATTTTTATTATTATTATCTGTTGTTTTCACAGGTTAATATTATGCACCTTAAACATCAGCCGTTGTTTGGATATCGTTGGATTTCCGGTGGGAGTTTCAAAAATGCTGGGATAAACGTACGTCCGGATTCAGCTATGTATTACATTCTATGGGTCATACGATGGCATGTGAAGAATTAAAAGGAACATGTCACAACTTTACATGTGGTTAACGTCGTTGGTAAGTGGTTGAAAAGTAGGTCTAACTGAGTTCAAAGTTGCAACCGTTCGATGTCAACAAACATGTCCAGTGTGCATTCGATTCGATGTTTGAATTCGATCCTTCATCTGTGTGAGTGTAATGTAACAGCGCTTGCACGCGATTTGTTAGGTATATGTCAGTCTTTAGGAAATACCACGACGTAAAAATGCTCGTTGTTTGCATGTAATTATGTATATGTAGTTGTTTGCTAGGTGGACTGGTTGACAGGGCGTAAAACACTAATTTACTTGCTAGTGATATGATTATGGCAGAATACTGTATTTAAGGTCCTGTTTGTTGAAATGTGTGTGTGTGTGTGTGTGTGTGTGTGTGTGTGTGTGTGTGTGTGTGTGTGTGTGTGTGTGTGTGTGTGTGTGTGTGTGTGTGTGTGTGTGGTGCGTGCGTGCGTGGTGCGTGTGAGTGTGTGTGTGAGTGTGTGTGTGAGTGTGTGTGTGTGTGTGGTGTGTGTGTGTGCTGTGAGTGTGTGTGTGTGTGCGTGTGTGTGGGTGTGTGTGTGTGTGTGTGTGTGTGATGAGTTGTTTGTACAGCGCGGTGAGTTTAACTCGGGCTTAGAGAAAAGTGCTTTATTGACATTGTTCTTATTGTGTACGCTTTCCCGGAACAGTCTCGGAGAAAGACTCGCTGCTCTCCGGCAAAATTGACATGACGAGTGTGTTTTCTTTTAGGTCACAGCGATCCACGCATCATTGTTCAATAATAATAACAGAGGCAGTGCGGTATCTCACTGACAAGGGTAAGCGCATCGTGCCTCATACGACACACACACCAAAAAAGAAAAAGAAAAAAGAAAAAAAAGAAAAAAGAAAAAAAAGAAAAAAAAAGTATGTGAATAAAATCATATCTAAAAAAAAACAAGAAGAAGAAAACATAAATGTTTCGCACCACACACACACACACACTCACACTCACACACACACACACACACACACACACACACACACACAACACACCACACACACACAAAACACACACACACACACACCACACACACACACACACACACACACACACACACACACACACACACCACACAACACTCACCACTCACCCACTCACACACACTCACCACCACCCCACTCACACACACACACACCACCACACACACCACACACACACACACACACACACCAACACACACAACACACACACACACACACACACACACACACACACACACACACACACACACACTAACACACACACGCACGCAGGCACGCACACACGTACGCACGCACCGACGCACGCACGCACGCGTCAGAAGCTCTGGACAAAAGAAGACGGTGATACATCCTTTTTTGTGGTATTGTTTCTGGAGGAAAGTCGTCAACATAGTGCTGGGGGCATGAAAGGGCTGAAAATGACTGATGTCAGAAGCGAGAGAATTGACACTGTAAGCTCCATGTGTCGTGGCCGAAAGAGGCCAATAACACCGCAGCTTATGCGTTGGTATCTCTTTGTTTTGACGGTTTTGTTGTCGCCCCTGCCTGTTTTAGCCGGAAGACGGAGATGTGTATCGCCCTTTTCTTTGGCGTGGTAACATTCTGTACTCCCTACTCTCTCCTGACGTCATGAGCAAGCAGCATGGTGAATGGGGTCGGTGTCTTTTGCGTCCACTTCCGCTCATCGATTCTTTCAGCTGCTAATGTGTTTGTTATTGTCCTTTTTTCTTTTCTTTTCTTTTTAAATTGTCCTTTTTAAATGGAGGAGGTGGCGGTGGGCGGGGGAGGAGGGGGAACTTGCTTGGCGTCGCAATCTCTAGATCAAGTCAGTTCTGCTTAAGATGGTATCTGCGCTCTCGGGAAAGCCCTCATGCGCTTTACCCCGTCCCTCGGATGTGTGCCTAGCGTGGTCGTTAAAACAGCTCCAGTGTTGGTTTTCCGGTCGGTGGGCGCTGTCTCGTCGTTTTGAGGTCGTTAAAACAGCTTGGTTTCCCTGTCGGTGGGCGCTGTCTCGTCCTCTCAAGGTCGTTAAAAACAGTTCCAGTGTTGGCTTTCCTGTCGGTGGGCGCTGTCTCGTCCTTTCCGAGAAGATCGTGGAGCGCTTCCCTCTTTGCGTGTCTCTCTGCTGGCAATCGATAGTGTGCTGTCCTTGGCTTTGCTCTCAAGGAACATAACCTGCGAGTGGCGTCATCTTTGAAGTTATGCATACTGATTTCTGACAAGCTCAAGTTGAGCCACTCAAGGTGACTAGTGAAACGATTTCCTGCTAACTTTTGACACGCATCAGACCAGTGCCGCTGTTCCACACTCTGGCTAGGGGTTAGGGATCTGGAGAGGGGAGGCGTCTTCTTGACTGTTGTTGTTGTTCTTGTCTTTTTCTTCTGTTTTTATGGATATTTTATTAAATTTCAAAACACACGCACGCACGCACGCACGCACGCACGCACGCACGCACGCACCACCCCCACCCCCCCCCCCCCCCCCCCCCCCCACACACACTCAAACAACAACAACAAAACCGCTGGCACGTATGGTGCGGAATTAATGGAACTACCGGGCCGACCTAAACGCGTTTGAAATTATAAATTCATTTTTCTACGCTTCAGCCGCCAAAACGTCTTATAAAAATGGTGGCTCTGTTGCTGCCGTTATAAAAATGGTGGCTAGTAAGTAAGTAAGTAAACATTGGTGCTTAACGTCCACAGAAACCATGAGGCCTATTAGGGACGGGGAGATGGGGGAAGGGGGTATGGAGGTGGGGGAAGAGGGAGATTATATACCTATTGCTACACTGTCACCACCAGAATGATTCCAGCATTAAGATGGGCAGCGATGAGAGCCATTTTAATGTTTCAGTAGGAAGTGATGGCAAAGTCACAGGTCGACAGTGTCCACAAACCACAACCTTTTCGAAGAGAAAGGAGAGCCGAAGCGGTATCGAACAGAGGTCCTTCCGCTTACCAGCCTAACACCTTACCGCTCGGCCAAACCGGCTCACAAATGGCGGCTCTGTTGCTACCGTTATAAAAATGGTGGATCTGATGCTGCCGTTACCGACAGCGGTTGCTATGGAGGATAAAACGGACATTTGTACGGACCGACGCCGTCCAGTGCAACACTGAGGATGACATGTTATTCAAGACAATTTATATTTCCTAAAAATGAACACAAACAATTAGCTATTTTGGGAGCCTTTTGATGACTCGAAATGCGGAATGACAGCAGGAATTATGACTCTTTAGCAAGTCGGGATTAGGTTTTTTTCATCACATATTATTTATTACGGGCCCTGCGCAACAACACAAAGCTTATCAGCAACTCGAGCAACTAATGAGCTAACAGCGCTACACAACACTAAGCTAATCACAGCTCGGGCAAGTAATGAGCTAACAGCGCTACACAACACTAAGCTAGTCAGCAGCTTGGGCAAGTAAAACAGTTGGCAGCATCACACACTAACACAAAGCGATTCAATAACTCAGGCACGTAATGAGTTAACAGCCCTACACAACACAAAGCTAATCAGAAACTCGGTCAAGTAAAACAGCTGGCAACACCAGACACACACAGCTGGTCAACAACTCGGGCACGTAATGAGTTAACAGCCCTACACAACACAAAGCTAATCAGAAACTCGGTCAAGTAAAACAGCTGGCAACACCAGACATCACACAAAGCTGGTCAACAACTCGGGCACGTAATGAGTTAACAGCCCTACACAACACAAAGCTAATCAGAAACTCGGTCAAGTAAAACAGCTGGCAACACCAGACACTCACACAAAGCTGGTCAACAACTCGGGCACGTAATGAGTTAACAGCGCTACACAACACAAAGCTAATCAGAAACTCGGTCAAGTAAAACAGCTGGCAACACCAGACACTCACACAAAGCTGGTCAGCAACTCGGGCTCGTAAACCAGCAGCGGTGCCGGATAGTCAGCACCAAAAGCTCATCAACGAGTCCAAGAAATGCAAAAGAGGAAGCCCGGTGCCAGCGGCAGATGTCGAGAAGCCCCCTGCTGACCACTGGCGCGTCGGGAAGGATTGCACGCTGGGGATATCTGACCATTGCACGGACTTTACGTTATTGTTCCCCCGGCGACCGTCGGTTGGAGGAACAGGGCCGCGGCCAGGCTATCATTGCTGTCTGTAACGGGGTGGTTCCCTGCACTCCGATGCTGAATGTGTGTGTGTGTGTGTGTGTGTGTGTGTGTGTGTGTGTGTGTGTGTGTGTGTCTGTCATTAGTGTTACTGTAAAGCGCCCTGTGCTCCCACCTTGCGCGGTAGATGGGCGCTCTAAAAATCCTCTTTATTATTATTATTATTATTATTATTCAGTGCCATCACTGTGGAGCTATTGCTGTTCTGTCGGTCTTTTGCACACACTTTGCCCACAGTGCTGACGTATTGCTCCTGGAACATGACACTATCAGTGTTGACTTATTGCTCCTCGCGCAGGACACTCGCTGTCATGTCTCATTGTCTGACTGTTGAGTTACTCCTCCTCCAACATGACACTCTCAGGGTTGAATTGTTGTTCCTGAAACATGACACGCTCAATGATGACTTATCGCTCCATGAACATGATAGTCATGACACTCTCACTGTTGACTTATTGCTTCTCGAGCGTGACACTCTCACTGTTGACCTATTGCTTCTAGAACATGACACTGTCGGTGTTGATGTATTGCTCCTCAAACATGACACTCTCGCTGTTGACATATTGCTTCTCGAACATGACACTATCGGTGTTGACCTATTGCTTTCCGAACATGACACTCTCGCTGTTGACGTATTGCTTTCCGAACATGACGCTGTCGGGGTTGATGTATTGCTCCTCAAAACTGACACTCTCGCTGTTGACGTATTGCTTTCCGAACATGACGCTGTCGGTGTTGATGTATTGCTCCTCAGACATGATACTCTCGCTGTTGACGTATTGCTTTCCGAACATGACGCTGTCGGGGTTGATGTATTGCTCCTCAAACATGACACTCTCGCTGTTGACATATTGCTTTCCGAACATGACGCTGTCGGGGCTGACCTATTGCGATTCAATGGTCTTGTGCACACGCCACCCAGAGTTAATTCATCGCGGTGCCTTTGTTCTTCTGTGCGCTGGTCTGGGGTGTTAACCTTCCTTGATTTCGTTGCTTCTGAACCTATTAAATTCATTGCTACAGAAACGTGGTTATATACTCTATGGTTTGAGCTCTGTGCGTACTTATTCTCTTGGTATTAGCCCTGATATAACCCTCTGTGGTTGACTGGGCTCAAAGTAGCAACTAACTAGCTAACTTCTCTTGGCACTCTAGCTTGCTGCCTTCAGTGTTAAGCCCAATTATTGTTGTTCTATTGTTGCTTTTCTCTTCAATGCTCAGAGTGTTGCTTATTGCCAGTCAGTGGTTTTTCTGCACGCTGTTGTCAAGGGGCAGGTGTTTGCCGCTCTGACTCCTCGTGGTGTGTTATTGCGGTTGTTTGCATACATTAACGAGCGCCGCGTGTCAGAAAAACGTGTCAACATTAGCATTATGACCACATTATGACCACATGCATCCCAGTGTTGGAACGATTCCAGAAGCAGACATCAACCAAGTGAAGCGCAAATGTTCGGCACAGTCGTCTTTCTCAAGCAACTGCTTACAATGAGGCGGTTGCTTTACATGGAAATGATCTCAACAAAGGTGAAGCAACGTGTCCTTGACCCTGATGTGACTTTCATGGCTGACTTGGAGTTAAATTCAAAGAACCATAGAGGCAAACACAGCTGTGTGTGTTTGATTGTTTGTATATGTGCGTGCGTGCGTATGTGTGTATGTGTGTGTGTGTGTGTGTGTGTGTGTGTGTGTGTGTGTGTGTGTGTGTGTGTGTGTGCGTGCGTGCGCGCGCATGTGTGTCTGCGTGCACGCGCGCGCGCCTGTGTGTGTGTGCGCGCGAGCGCGCGTGCGTACATGTGTTTCGGATGTGATGAGAAAGAAAACGTTGCATGAAGTGTTGTAGTATATTTGTTTACATAAATAGTAGGATTCAGTTGTTTTCTTTTTATATATACACTATTGTAGACCCTGCTTTTTTGTTGTATCATGAGCCTCGGTCTCATGTTACATTCAAGCACTTTATAAATATTCTTTTTTATATTCCGTTCAGATGTAGTCGCCCTAAGCCTCCGGCTGAAGTACGAGACGGGAAGTAATTGTGGTCGCTCTGTGTGGTAATCACTGACCGGAATCGCCAAAGTCTTCCCGCTGACAGACTCCCCTTTGGCATTCCCCAAAAAACAAACCCAATTAAATTACCGTTTTGGGGGGGTGGGGAAGGGGGGGGGGGGTGAATCTGACTTCGGTAATAGACGGAGAGTCGTGCCGGCGTGTGTGTTAAAGCACCACCTACAAAGGGTTGCTCGCCCGACAACGCCACCTAGCCGTCACAGTCGTGGCTGTGTTTGACCTTCTGTGTCCACTCACTGCCAATTCCACCGCCATTGTGGTAGCCACAGGTGAAGCCGTCGGCACGACGTGTGGCCCCAGGGGGTACTTACTCCGGCCGGCAGCCCGTGTGATTGGTACACTAGCGTGGGACAAGGGGATTCAAAGGGACGCGGTGATTAACATATCAACAGTCAGGCTGTCGTCACTGTTAGCGCTTCAGTGCCGGCAATGACCGTTGTCCTCTTCTGCATCAGATCTCCACCCACGACCCCTCCTCCCCTCCTCCTCCCTGACCCTTCCTCCCCCCTCCTCCTCCCCCCCCCTCCCCCCCCCCCCCCCCCCCCCCCGCGCCCCGCCCCCGCTGCCCCCCTCCTCCTTTCCCCCCCCGCCCACACAGACCTCGCGGGATGTCGCAAGACTGGCCTGCTTTTTCTGCCCACACATGTATATCATTATACAGTCCCACCGGATGAGACGATCACGAAGCTATACCCTTTCCAAACTCCAAGCCTCGCTTTCCGGCGTCCGGCGTTCTTCCTTCAAACCCCTGAGGTGACCCTTTCCGGCGTTCTTCCTTCAAACCCCTGAGGTGACCCTTTCCGGCGTTCTTTCTCCGTACACCTGAGGTGACCATTTCCGGCGTTCTTTCTCCAAAACGTTGAGGTGACCATTTCCGGCGTTCTTTCTCCAAACCCCTGAGGTGACCATTTCCGGCGTTCTTCCTCCAAACCCCTAATGTGACCCTTTCCGGCGTTCTTTCTCCAAAACGCTGAGGTGACCCTTTCCGGCGTTCTTCCCCAAATCCCTCTGGTGACCCTTTCCGGCGTTCTTCTTCCAAACCGCTGAGGTGTCCCTTCCGGCGTTCTTCCTCCAAACCGCTGAGGTGACCCTGTGCGGTTAACAGGACGTTGAAATCCAGTTACCAGCTGACTTCCTCCCAATTAGTTACGCCATAGGTTTCCATAAAATTGTCAGCTGAGTTTTTCGTGTGCGCTCACATACAACTCAAATTATATCAGGCATTCATTACAGATGCTCACGATTCTTGCGCTAGCACAAAATATTCACACACACAAACAGAAAAGAGGTCGAATCGTGACGGAACTGTTTTCTGTGTATCGGGGGCGGACACGCCTGATGTTTTTGTGCTTGCTTCGACGCATGTTTCTAACAGGCATCTCAAACTGCATCAGGCATTCATTATAGACATTCATGGTCCTTGCGCAAGCACAAATGATACCTGGTAGAGAAAAAGAGGGTCGTCCTTGCCTCACTCTATGGGATACGTGTGGTAGGCGAAAGAGGGTGAGCCTCGTGTCATTTGGGGGATATGTGTGGTAGGGTAAAGAGGGTCAGCATTACATCACTATGGGATATGTGTGGTAGGGTAAAGAGGGTCAGGGTCAAAAACACTTACATCACTATGGGATATGTGTGGTAGGGTAAAGAGGGTGAGCCTCGTGTCATTTGGGGGATATGTGTGGCAGGGTAAAGAGGGTCAGCATTACATCACTATGGGATATGTGTGGTAGGGTAAAGAGGGTCAGTCCTCGTGTCATTTGGGGGATATGTGTGGCAGGGTAAAGAGGGTCAGCACTACATCTCTATGGGATATGTGTGGTAAGGTAAAGAGGGTCAGCATTACATCACTATGGGATATGTGTGGTAGGGTAAAGAGGGTCAGCACTACATCTCTATGGGATATGTGTGGTAGGGTAAAGAGGGTCAGCACTACATCACTATGGGATATGTGTGGTAGGGTAAAGAGGGTCAGCCTTGTGCCACTTTTGGGGATATGTGTGGTAGGGTAAAGAGGGTCAGCACTACATCACTATGGGATATGTGTGGTAGGGTAAAGAAGGTCAGCACTACATCACTATGGGATATGTGTGGTAGGGTAAAGAGGGTCAGCCTTGTGCCACTTTTGGGGATATGTGTGGTAGGGTAAAGAGGGTCAGCACTACGTCACTCTATGGGATGTGTGTGGTAGGGTAAAGAGGGTCAGCCTTGTGCCTCTTTTGAGGATATGTGTGGTAGGGTAAAGAGGGTCAGCACTACGTCACTCTATGGAATACGTGTCGTAGGGGAAAAGAGGGTAAGCCTTGCATCACATTACTGGACGTGATTGCAATACCCAAGCATATTCCACAGGATGACGCAAGGTTGACGCTGTGTTTCCAACATCACACAGGATAACGACAGGCTCTTTCCTCTCTCAAGCAAATCCCGCAGGGTGATGCAGGGCTGGCGTTCTTTCCCCCTCCCACGCACACCGTCACGTCGGTGTACAGCTGTCCACAGTCGCGACCTCTGACGGCGCACAGTTGACACCTACTCAACACTCCCTAGCCAACACCCACAGCGAATAACAGAACATAGGTTTGTCGGGGAAGGGCGCTATAGTGCGGGGTGGCATTGCAGCAATGACTGCACATCATCAGACCCATCCCATATCGCATGTAATCCCTCTCCATGGAATCGCCCAGATCCATTGAGTAG
>JABMCL010000317.1:172500-175000 GCA_018857735.1 Alviniconcha marisindica
CGGCGTTGGGAGTAGAGGTATTCCTCACCTCTTGAACTTGAAGAAGTTCAAGTGAATAAGATATCTATATAAATTATATTTAGTGACCATTTGTTCGGGGGAAAGAGATACAGAAAAGGATACTCCGGATAATCTGATGACCGATTTGCTCTGGATCTTTATGGCACTCCAGCACACGGTTCTAAATCAGATAACGGAGTAGGTGAACGAACGAGGGCTTCGGTGGTGCTTTGCGAAAGAGAGTCGTAATTGCATAATTGAACGTTGCAGCAGCCGAAAGAGTCTTGATGCGTAAAATTCGTAGAACTGTTTGCATAACTGAATAACTGCGGTGAGACTGACGTCAGTAGTGCTCCATGAGTCTTTCAGTCCGCGAGGTTGGGCTGACGCCAGCAGTGCTCCATGAGTCTTTCAGTCCGCGGGTTGTGTCTGACGTCAGCAGTGTTCCAAGAGTCTTTCAGTCCGCGAGGTTGTGTCTGACGTCAGCAGTGCTCCATGAGTCTTTCAGTCCGCGAGGTTGTGTCTGACGTCAGCAGTGCTCCATGAGTCTTTCAGTCCGCGAGGTTGTGTCTGACGTCAGCAGTGCTCCATGAGTCTTTCAGTCCGCGAGGTTGTGTCTGACGTCAGCAGTGCTCCATGAGTCTTTCAGTCCGCGAGGTTGTGTCTGACGTCAGCAGTGCTCCATGAGTCTTTCAGTCCGCGAGGTTGGTCAGTAGTGCTCCATGAGTCTTTCAGTCCGCGAGGTTGGTCAGTAGTGCTCCATGAGTCTTTCAGTCCGCGAGGTTGGTCAGTAGTGCTCCATGAGTCTTTCAGTCCCCGGGGTTGTGTCTGACGTCAGCAGTCTTTCAGTCCGCGTGGTTGTGTCTGACGTCAGCAGTGCTCCATGAGTCTTTCAGTCTCCAGGGTTGTGTCTGACATGAACAGAGCCTTTGTTCTTTAGCTTCGACACCACCTAGCTGTCATCCGCGTATGCCCCCTTCTTGTTGTTGTTGTTGTTGTTGTTGTTGTTGTTGTTGTTGTTGTTGTTGTTGTTGTTGTTGTTGTTGTTGTTGTTGTTGTTGTTGTTGTTGTTGTTGCTGCTGCTGCTGCTGCTGCTGCTGCTGCTGCTGCTGCTGCTGCTGCTGCTTAAAGATTGTTTGTGTATGCAAGGTCTTTGGATTTTCATAGCATCCTTAAAGATTTCCCCACTAACCCTTTCGCTGTAGAAGCTTTAGTGCTGCTGGTACAATGATTGGTTTCTTAAAAACAAAAAAACAAAAACAAAAACGGAAACTAAAATCTTTTAGACAGGTTATGCAAACCAGAAAGGATCATTTTCAGGCTTCCCCAAAGCATGCATAACAGTCAGAACTGAAACAGGACGTCCTATGAGGTCTTCCAATGAGGTCAACCGTGCTGGTTGACTGGGCGTACTGGTTGACTGTGAGTCAGTAAGTAACTTGGTGTTTTACACCCATTCAACCACTAGGCCTACGGTTATATCAGGGCGAGGCTGATGGGAGTCAGTAAGTAACTTGCTGTTTTACACCCGGTCAACCAGTACAGTTATATCAGGACGGGGCTGATAGGAGTAAGTAAGTAACTTGCTGATATACACCCAGTCAACCAGTACAGTTATATCAGGACGGGGCTGATGGGAGTCAGCAAGTAACTTGCTGTTTTGCACCCAGTCAACCAGTACAGTTATATTAGGACGGGGCTGATAGGAGTAAGTAACTTGTTGTTTTACACCCAGTCAACCAGTACAGTTATATCAGGACTGGGCTGATAGGAGTAAGTAAGTAACTTGGTGTTTTACACCCAGTCAACCAGTACAGTTATATCAGGGCGAGGCTGATGGGAGTAAGTAAGTAACTTGCTGTTTTACACCCAGTCAACCAGTACAGTTATATCAGGGCGGGGCTGATGGGAGTCAGTAAATAACTTGCTGTTTTACACCCAGTCAACCAGTACAGTTATATCAGGGCGGGGCTAATCGGAAACCCTTGGCCCTTCGCCATGGAAGCCCTGTGACACTGCAGGGGCAGGGAAAGGGTTAATGTTCTAAGCCACGTCAGTGGCCCTAGGCTGCCCAGGCAAATGTTTGATGTGATGACACCGGGAGCTGTCTTCAGGAAGCGCCTGCCTTGGCCAGAGCTGTTCACAACTTTTCGGATCATTCACACTGAATAAAGAACTGAATGAAAACATTGATATTCCATCCAGTTTTATTGAAACGACTTGATTCGTCTGTTTAATGACGGCACTGAACACGGAGAACTGTCTTTTATGCACACATTGCACTGGCGGTAATAAACAGAAGTGTGTGTACTTCACATACTGACTAAAGTAACTATGTCAGTAGCTGTTGGGTTCTGTATTAAACATGTCGGCAATTTCTACTCTCTTTCTTTTCTTCCCTCCCTCACCCACGCACACCTTGACATCCCCACTGCCCATGCAGCCCTTCCCTCCACCGAACCGCCACAAAGCAAAAAGCTCAAATCGTCGTCATGGATAA
>JABMCL010000317.1:180000-185000 GCA_018857735.1 Alviniconcha marisindica
TATGCGTGTGTCACGTGCAGCGAACATCGCATGGGGCGGGGTGAAAGATTTGGCCGCCGGCCCTGTCCCACTAAACTGCTACCCTGCTCTTGAAATATCGCGAGACCGTGGCTTGGAGTCATGCAGCTCTCTCTCTCTCTCTCTCTTCTCTCTCTCTCTCTCTCTCTCTCTCTCTCTCTCTCATCTTGTCTGTCTGTCTCTGTCCGTCTGTCTCTGTCTGTCTATCTGTCTCTGTCTCTCTCTGTGTCTCTCTCTGTCTCTGTCTCTGACTCTCTCTCTCTCTCTCTGCCTATCTGTCTCTGTCTCTCACTGTCTGTCTCTCTGTCTTCTGTCTCTCTCTCTGTCTCTGCTCTGTCTCTCTCCTCTTCTCTCTCTCTCTCTCTCTCTCTCTCCCTCTCTCCTCCCCCCCCCCCCCCTGAATCCATTTTATCTCTGTCTAGCCCCCACCAGCCTATCGCCCTCCCTTATTTTGTCCGTCCATCCATCCGTGCATTACCCATCCATCTCTCAGTCTTTCCGTACGTAGAACCAGCAGGACACGGTGTAAGCTAGCGCACGGTTGTGTTTGGTCATCACAAGACAGCCGGCACTATGCCGCCGTGTTATTGATTCCGTTTGCTCGCCCTTTTGTCTTCAGCTGTCCCGCAACCGCCCATACGTACGTGTTCCGGTTTGGTGGCACGGTGCTTGTGCGGGCTGCTGTTGTGCTGACTGGGGTGACGAATGTGTGTGCCTGTGAGTGCTGATTGTTTGGATGGCGTGTGTGCATTGAGGTGTTCGTTATGGTGATGAAACACTAAGAGAGCAAGACCGCGAAGGGAGGTGCAGATAAAAGACTTGATTGAAAAGAATCTCTCTCGCGCTTCTCTTTCGCTTTCGCTGTCTGTCTGTCTGTCTCTTCTCTCTCTTTTTCTCTCTCTCTCTTTTCTTCTGTTTTTCTGTCTCTCTCTCTGTCTCTCTTTTGTCTCTTGTCCCTGTCTCTTCTGTCTCTCTGTTCCCCTCTGTTCTCTCTCTCTTTCTCCTTCTCAACCCAATACACATTAAAACTCAACTCGATCTAAAACTATACCCCAAACCGTGTGTGTGTGCGTGCGTGTGTGTGGGGGGGTGGAAGTGAGGTGTAAATATTTGATTAAAAGAATTCATTCTTGGCCCCCGCCCCCACACCCCACACACACACACACACACACACACACACACACACACACACAATTGTATCACAAATTCAGTCCAAATGCAAAGGCAATAACGGGAATCCCCGCAACAGACCAGACAGTTTACACTCCCTGATCAAAGCAACGGGAAAACCAATAACACTAAACGCTCAGTCAACCGTCCCACGACCCTTCGTTCGTAGAAAAGCAAAGAAATAGCAGTATAAATGGGATATCTACGTAAAGAATGTACATACATAGGACACTGGTGTCTGCCGATGTGTATGTTATATATATAGCAGTACTGTAACAGTCTTATAACAGTCCTGGCCCTAACCTGATGCAGATATGAACCTCCATTTTGACCTGCAGTACGCCAGCGCTGTTGAGTGTGTAAGACGATGATCATCAGGACTGACATTAATCACGTGCACTCTCGTCCGCTTCCCTGCCCTCTGGCGGGGCCCCGAGGACGCGGAAAATAGGACCCGCTTTGCTAAAAGCTCGATTGCTCTTCCTTTGAGACCCTGTACTAGGTCAGAATGTTATGTGCTTCTCCTGGTGCCAGAAATTCTGACTGGCCAATTTTCTGTCTTTCCAATTTCTGGCTCCCATTTTCATCCGGCTTCATTTATTTTCTAATTCCCTTCCAGCGTAAAAGGCCGTGTGTGAGGCGAGTGAATGAGACTTTACTGACGACTGGGCGGCTGTACCGAGTTTCACCCTGATACGATGTTCGCGGTTGGCTGGGCGCTGTCAATCAAGACTGAATCAATCAGTATCACGTGCACGGGAAATGACTGTGAGGAATTCTTTTGGCTTGACCTAGACTGACCGGCGTTTTGCGCAATGCTGTCTGGGGTGCGAGCCCCTCCCGCAAACACACGCACATGCATGCAGAGAGACGGGGAAAGGGGGGGGGGGGGACTATTGTGAAGAATTGGCTTGGCTTGACCTAGACTGGCCGGCGTTTTGCATATTGATCTCTGGCTTGCGTCGCCTCTGCAATCCCCCACCACCCAAAACACGCACGCACGCACGCACGCACGCACGCACGCACGCACGCACGCACGCACGCACGCACGCACGCACGCACGCACGCAGCGCGGGACACCGCCATAAAAACACATACGCACGCACCCCACACACACACACATGCACACACATGCACACACATGCACACACACACCCACGCTCACGCTCACGCACACCCCTAAAGCTTAAAGAGTGGCCCCCCCCCCCCCCCCCTCCACACACACACACTCCCCCCATGCCGCGATAGTCCCCTGTCTCCGCCCCAAATTGCAATACGATCACAGCAAACTGAATTGGGGACCCCCCCCCCCCCCCCCCACACACACACACACACATACACACGCAACCCCCCCCCTTCCGGCGAGACGTGTTCCAGTACCCCACTTTCGCACTGTCGCTCCCGGAGGGGTGAGCGAAAAGAGAGACTTTTCTCGGACAGACAGACAGCCTGAAGTGACAGACCAGACAACCGGTAACGTAGTCCGCCCTCCCCGTCCCTTCCTCCTCCTTCTCCCACTCACATTTACTTTCACCCCCACCCCCTTTATAAACAACCGGTAACGTAATCCGCCACTCCCTTGTCGCCTTCCCCCTCCCCCACCCCACTCACATTCACTCTCACCTCTCCCCCTTCATAGACAACCCATAACGTAATCCGCCGTCCCTCCACCCCACTCACACCGCTCCCTTATCACCCTCCGTGGTTCCATCGTACACACGGAACGTAGGCCTACAGCTGTGATGCATCGCTCCTGTCCAGCTAATGGCCTCGGAAAGACGGAGCAGGGACTCGATGGCAGTGTTCGGGGACATGGACGACGGCCGGAAGACTGTCTCCATGGCAGTGTTGAGGGACATGGACGACGGCCGGTGGATTGTCTCCATGGCAGTGTTGAGGGACATGGACGACGGCCGGTGGACTGTCTCCATGGCAGTGTTGAGGAACATGGACGACGGCCGGTGGACTGTCTCCATGGCAGTGTTGAGGGACATGGACGACGGCCGGAGGACTGTCTCCATGGCAGTGTTGAGGGACATGGACGACGGCCGGTGGACTGTCTCCATGGCAGTGTTGAGGGACATGGACGACGGCCGGTGGACTGTCTCCATGGCAGTGTTGAGGGACATGGACGACGGCCGGTGGACTGTCTCCATGGCAGTGTTGAGGGACATGGACGACGGCCGGTGGACTGTCTCCATGGCAGTGTTGAGGGACATGGACGACGGCCGGTGGACTGTCCCCATGGCAGTGTTGAGGGACATGGACGACGGCCGGTAGACTGTCTCTGTGGAGAATATTCAGGGACATGGATAATGGAGGGTAGACTGTCTCTATGGCGAATATTCAGGGACATGGATAATGGAGGGTAGACTGTCTCCATTTCCACAGAAGCCTGATCACGCTGATCGCCTCAAGGCAGAGGTGTCTAGTGCGGAAGACGTTAGGGACTGAATGCATAGTTTTAGTTCTGAAGCCAAGCAGAAGAACAGAACACTCGTGTGAGATTTATGTCCGGACCTGTAAAGTCATCACGTCAAGCGGTTTTTGCATTTGCTGGCTGTTCTGAGCAAGCTGGGCATGATACTGCACACATCCTGTAGCCAAACCTGCAATAATGATGTCAATCGCGGGTCCTTGAGGATCGTGATGGTGCTAATTGTAGTGACAGCGCATGGAATTCTTTTAATAGTGGGGGGTGGGGGGGGGGAGATTTTTGTGAGGTTCCCATATCGTTCTGAGCTCTTCAGTTTTTGTTTTACCTTACCTTATTTCTAGTCGTCTTGGCCATTCTCTCTCTCTCTCTCTCTCTCTCTCTCTCTCTCTCTCTCTCTCTCTCTCTCTCTCTCTCTCCTCTGTCTTCCCCTCGCTCTGTTTCCCCCTCTCTCTTCTCTCTCTCTTCTCACATCTCTCTTCATCACACACACACACAACACACACACACACACACACACACACACACACACACATACTCTCTCTCTGTCTGTCTCTCTGTTTCTCTGTCTGTCTGTCTGTCTGTCTGCCTGTCTGTCTGTCTGTCTGTCTGTCTGTCTGTCTGTCTCTGCTCTCTCTCTCTCTCTCTCTCTCTCTCTCTCTCTCTCTCTCTCTCTCTCCCTCTGTCTCTGTCTCTCTTCCCCCCACCTCCCCCTTCATCCCTCCACACCACCATAAAGTGCCATTTAACAGCATGCAGGATAATCTGTAGATCGTGATTTTGCTGCGCTTCACTTCATTCCCTTGTGCTAACGACTGCACTTTTCACACAGCAGTTAGCTTACACAGTCACGTTGTTATTGGACATCGAGGAAGAAAAAAATGTGTGTGTTCTCGAGAAAAAGTCCGCATTTTGTCGCCACACAAAAGCGTTGTGGCTGTCATGGGCGATGAAATGATACCCTGATGTTGTGTATTTGTTATACGAGTAAACATTGGAGCCGTGAGACTCTGGGCTGATTGGAAGAAAACAATTCCTTGTCATTTGTTATATGGAAAAACCTAACCCGAATATCTGTGACAATCGACTGCTGAGCTTGGATGGTGTGACTGGGGGGAGGGAGTAGGTTGGGGGACTGACACTATGCACACACTGTAACCAGTTCACACACTGTTACGCACATTCTCACATGCACAAGCACACAAGCACACACGCACGCACAGCACACACGCACGCACGCACGCACGCACGCACGCACGCACGCACGCACGCACGCACGCACGCACGCACACACACAACACACACACACACACACACACACACACGCACGCACACACACACATCAACACACACACACACACACACACACACACACACA
>JABMCL010000317.1:190000-220000 GCA_018857735.1 Alviniconcha marisindica
GGCCAGTCTGTACTAGTGTTGACTGCTCAAGTGTTGACTGCACAAGTGTTGACTGCACACGTGTTGACTGCACACGTGTTCATTGCACAAGTGTTGACTGCACAGATGCTGACCCTGCACAAGTATTGACTGCACAAATGCTGACTCTTCACAAATGTTGGCTGCATAAGTGTTGACAGCACATGTGTTGACAAGTGTTGACTGTGCTCAAGTGTTGACTCTGCACAAGTTATGACTCTACACAAATGCTGACACTGCTTAAGTGTTGACTCTGCTCTGCTCAAGTGTTGACAAGTGCTGACTTTGCTCAAGAGTTGAGTCTGCTTAAGTGTTGACGATACACAAGTTTTGACTGCGCAAGTGTTGACTCCGAACAGCTGAAAAGTCGGTTCGTCATCCTGTCTTGTTCAGGAGTTGAACCGTGGCCACTGGCTTGCATTCCAGCGCAGCAGCCAAACGGCCATGAACTCCCATCATTTTTTTTCAGTGACTGAATGTCGTTGTTGTTTCATTAAAGGGGATACCGCACTACGTCACTGTGTGTTGCCCGTACCCCTCTTCGTGATGCAGGGTTCGTCTCTGAGTTCTAAACCCCGGTCCGTTCCAAACAAGCTTTCTGTCTGACCGTCATGTGGTACTGCGTTGACTACAGAATGCTGGATGGTTTTAGCCTAAAGCACCGTTCAGATGATTGTGTCAGCCTTTCTTCTTGTTCTTCTTGTTCTTCTTCTTGTTACTTCTTCTTCTTCTAAGACTCCTTTTTTCTTCTTACTTCTTCTTCTTCTTACTTCTTACTTCTTCTTCTTCTTCTTCTCTCTCTCTCTCTCTCTCTCTCTCTCTCTCTCTCTCTCTCTCTCTCTCTCTCTCTCTCTTTTCCCCATGCACGTCTTTGTGGGGCATTTATTTAGAAATATGCATCCATCCGGTACAATAATGATACTTTCGATCTCCTTCACGCTTCTTTACATAACTGCGGTTTTACAAAGCATTTCTTATCTGACAACTGAAGCTAAGCAGAATCCAATTCTTGACATGTATGAATTATTAACTGTATTATTATATGTGCTTACATGAAGCAAAGCATATCCAATTTGAATTTGATTGGAAAGTGTGTGTGTGGTTTAGGGGAAGACGGGAGAGTGTGTCGGGGGGGTGGGGGTGGGGTGTGTGGGGGGGGGGGTTACGCGTGTACATGTATGTCATACTCCGAGCATCGCTTTCCGGCACCTTCCTCCAAACTCTGCCAGATTTAATTATGCCACTGAAGGGGCACTCTTTATCTCCGCGCAGCTGTCCACCGACGCGGTCAGCGCCCTCCGTAAGTAAGTAAGTAAACATGGTGCTTAACGTCCACAGAAACCATAAGGCTTATTAGGGACGGGGAGAAGGGGGGGGGGGGGAGGGGTTATGGAGGTGAGGGAGAAGATTATATACCTATCGCTACACTGTCACCACCAGAATGATTCCAGCATTAAGATGGGCAGCGATGAGGCCATTTTAAGTTTCAGCAGGAGTGATGGACAAAGTCACAGGACAGTGTCCACAAACCACAACCATTTTGAAGAGAAAGGAGAGCCGAAGCGGTATCGAACTGAGGTCCTTCCGCTTACCTGCCTAACGTCTTACCGCTAGGCCAAACCGGCTCACGCGCCCTCCGAAAGTTCGGGTACTGATAAGACTGTGGAAGCACCCTAGCGCCCAAGCACGCACGTAAACATGAGGCGCATCCACCCCGGGTAAAAAAGAGTTCCGTCTCGATTCAAACGATTTTGGTTTAATTTTAGCTGGCGTAAGCAACATGGTCAGTTATAAACAAACGTCTGATATAATTTGAGTTGTTTGTAACAAACTTATTACTGTTTGAGCACCAACAAAAAACTGCTCGTTAACTGACAGTTTTCTGGACCCTATGGCGTAACTAAATATGGCAGTGGCTGAAGGAAGGATGTCGTAAACCAGTGCTTGGAGTTTGCATGTATGTGTGCATGCATGTGTGGCTGAACGTGCCTTAATACTTCATGATAACAAAAGGTGATCTTCAGACCATCCCAAAATAAGGCTTCGATTTTCATTTGAATATATCTAGCGAGGTAAGACAGTCATGTACATTTCTGTACAAAGTGGTGGGAGGGGGGGGGAGAAGAGTAAAAAGAAGAGGGAGAAGAAAACAAGAACCTATTTAGCTTTCGCCCTATAAGGAGGCCTGCTACTTGGAAACCCACTCCACTAAAGGTCAGCTCGTCGGTGTGACGCGCGACACTTCGTTCCGAAGAAATTGAATGAGGAGGCAACTCCCACGTAACCAGAGCTCTGATTGCCCTCCGGTGCGCGATCCTTCCGCGTCGCAGAGTGCCAGAAAAAAAGGTCTTTTCAGCACAAAAAATAACACCAGGGCAGAGATACTTGCGCGCTGTGCAGATTGGTGAAAAATGGATGGTTGGCGCTTTTTTGTTGCTTTTGTTCTTTTTTAGGAGGCGATCCACGACCTTGCTTGTGGCGAGGCTAATGGCATTGCTTGTGGAAATACAACCGGTCTGGAGTTGTTGCTCTCTCTCTCTCTCTCTCTCTTCTCTCTCTCTCTCCCCTCTCTCTCTCTCTCTCTCTCTCTCTCGTCTGTGGCGAGGCTAATGGCATTGCCTGTGGAAATACAACCGGTCTGATGTTGTTGATGTTTCTCTCTCTCTCTCCTCTCTCTCTCTCTCTCTCTCTCTCTCTCTCTCTCTCTCTCTCTCTCCCTCCCTCCCTCCCTCCCTCCCTCCCTCCCTCCCTCCCTCTCTCTGCCCTCTCCCCCCCCTCATATATTATACGTATAGCTAATTCTCTCGATTCCCTGTTATACATTGTTGTTCCTAATTAGTGTCGGTGTGACACTGAATCTGAAACGGTTCAGATGTTGTTCCAGTTACGGATGTCTGGTTTAAGTTTCACCTTTTTAATGTAGATCGCCGAGCGCATAATTCTTTCTACGCCTCTCTGGCTATTAATTTGTCGTCGCAGAACTTGTCTCAAACTCCTCAACACAAACCCCCTTTGCTTGCCGCTCTTTCCAGAATCTGTCGTGTGGTCATTTCCTCTGGATCAGGCCTGTCCAGGAGAGTAGATGTACAGGAGTCTTTAAAGATGGACGTGGAATGTTGCCTGTCTGTCAAACCAACCCCCCCCCCCCACACACACACACACACACGCCCTACACCCTTCATGTTGTATTGTGATGCAATGCTGAACGTTCTGAAATCGAGATGCAGATATACTAACTATTGTATGTCCCTCCGCCTTGCCACTTTGCACCCACACCATGCCGGATTCTCTTGTGTCTGTTCGTAGAAAGTGTGGTATTGATCCCTCTGCACTTTGCGGTATCCCCAGGCTGGTGGTCTTGAATATCAGTAGGTGACTCGGTTCAGTTGCTTAACTCCCCCCCCCCCCCACCCCCAACCCCACATGCACCCCCACCACTTCCTCTCCGTCTGTCTGTCTGTCTGTGTCTGTCTGTCTTTCTGTGTCTGTCTGTCTCTGTCAGTCTGTCTGCCTGCCTGCCTGTCTGTCTGTCTGTCTGTCTGTCTGCCTGCCTGCCTGTTTGTCTGTCTGTCTGTCTGTCTGTCTGTCTCTCTCTGTCTCTCTGTCTCTCTGTCTCTCTGTCTCTCTCTCAGTGTGTGTGGTTGTGCGCGCGCGCGCGCGCTATGCACGTAACCACTTCGCTGGGGCAAGAGCACGAGGCTAATTATCCAATCAGCTCTTAACGGTCCGCGGCTCAAACCCGTCGAACTGCTTCTGCCGAACTTGCAAAAGAAACTCATTCTTCACCCTGATCGTTCGGACTTGTCTTCTCGTCTTTCTGTTGCAAGGTGTAAAAAAAAACCTGAACATTTCCGTTCTGTCTTCATCGCGTTTACTTAATTGATCGTGTACCAGTCTTGAGAGTTTCTGGCACAATGCTTCTACAGCTCAGAGGCTGATGCAAATCAATGCACGTGTTGGCAACTCGTCTGTAGCGCCCAGGCACTTTACCTGGAAGACGTCAAAGCCGACCTTTTCGTCAGACTTTGCAGTTTCGCTGGGACAGGTGTGTGTGTGTGTGTGTGTGTGTGTGTGTGTGTGTGTGTGTGTGTGTGTGTGTGTGTGTGTGTCTGTGTTTTCTGTTTGTTTTTAAATTATAAACGATTTGCATATGTATGAATGCCTGCTAATCATTTGCAGACATGATTTTAGCCTTTTTCCATTTTTGTTAGTAGTTGTTCGTTGTTCTTGTTTTTACAAAATATATATATATAAACTTTCCCTGCATGGCTTTCTTTCTCAGTTTTGTTCTGCAGTCAATAGTATTTCTGAACAGATAAATCCGTTCAAACGTCAGAGCAGTGTGTGTGTGTGTGTGTGTGTGTGTGTGTGTGTGTGTGTGTGTGTGTGTGTGTGTGTGTGTGTGTAAATTACGTAAATTACTGGTTTGTTTATTATGTAACTTTTGTATTTTCAATAACCGTTCTTTGAATTTTGAAATATACAATATGTGTTATTATGTACTGTGATGTGGTTAGTGTACAGCCATGTTTTAATTTCTCTGATGAGATAATAAAGCAATCTTGAATGGCTCTGCAGCTTCTGACTACTCAGTATCTTCTCTGCAGCACCAGAAGGTAACGCCTGAATAAAAGTCTGAAACAAGACTAATGTCTGAATAGATTGGTAGTAGTTGAGGGCAGCTTTTCTTTCGTCTCTGCGTCTCTGCCTCCAATGCTGTTCGACGAACGTGTTTTGTCTGAAGTCTGAGCTGTGTTTGTAAGATCCCGCGAAGACTCTTTTTATATGTTTCTTTATTATTTTTAGTTTTAAAAGTCTTTGCGTGTGCATTGTTGCGATCTTGTTGAAACCTAACTGCTTACAGATTCCAGGCATCTAGCTGATTTTCTTTCGTGTGTGTGTGTGTGTGTGTGTGTGTGTGTGTGTGTGTGTGTGTGGAGAGAGAGAGAGAGAGAGAGAGAGAGAGAGAGAGAGACAGACAGACAGACAGACAGACAGACAGACAGACAGACAGACAGAGACACAGAGAGAGAGAGAGAGGGTAGAGAGAGAATGTCAGAAGGGTAAGGGGAAATGAATAAATAATGGCAAGGGTAGATTGGTAGATGTTTTTCCTCCCCCTGCCTTCCCGATCTAGTCGCCAGTAGATCTGTTTCATTACGCCCCAACCCAAAGGCGCACGTGCAGTCCGGTGCAGCTGCGCTGACGAAGCGATCCTTCGCTGGCTTTTCCATTCTGAAACATTGACGAGTCGTAGGAGAGTTTTGACGTCGTTTCTGCATGCCGGTGGCTGGAGAACGAGCGTGCTGTCATTTCTAATTCACAGGAGAGGTCCCTGAGGGGCTGTCGCCGCCGTTCCGATGACCGGGAGGAGGCTGAAGCTCTGAGCTTCCTGCCGAAATTGGCCCAGTTTGAATGGAGACCCAGGGAGGCGGGTAATTGCGCTTCTGTCTTTTTTCCTAACGTTGGGCTGCCTTGGGCCCATCACCTGTGGAGTGGGCGAGAACGCTGGTCCTTTTTGTTTTTTATTTATATATTTCATTGTCCCTGGCTGGAAATTCCGGTCGCTGTACATGGGTAAGGCTACAGCAGCCGCCAGAGCAGCGCTACCCATTCCTACCCGTGTGTGCAGTGTTTTCGTGTATCCAAACAACGGTATGGCTGCCATTGTTTAGGATTTTTAACGTGTGCATGTTGATGCATGCGATTGCAAACGGGGGCTGTGCGAATACCGGAAGAGAGTCTGCACCGAAACTGAGTTGACTCGGGGAGAAAAATCCCTTGCCGCACCGGGGACTCGAACCCGCGCTAGTATTGCGCCTGGCTTTTCAGTCAGATGCTCTGCCAGCTGAGCTATCCCGTCTTGAGTTCAGCTGTGCAGCTGGCCTAAGAATAGTATCTCTGTGTCGGGAACGCCTGAAAGCGCTCGGGAAAGAAGAAACGCTTTGGGGAACACACAAAGGAGCAGGAGAAGGGCGAGGAGGAGAAGAAGAAACCATCAACAGGAAGAACAACGACAGCTGCAATGCCAACCACGTAAACAGCAAGAACACCAAAAACAGGGAGAGGAGAAGAAAAAGCCATCAACAGCAAGAACGACAGCTAGAACGCCAACCACGTAAACAGCAACAACACCAAAAACAACGTTCGTTGTTGAACAGTAGATATAATAATGAGAAGAAGAAGATAGATAACTGATTTTAACTGATTTGTCCCGCCGTACATTTGTATGTTTTTTACAACTGTATGCGCTCATCGCCTATAAGCTCTAAAAGCTTGTTGATGAGCACACAATAATTCACTGTATCTTTAGTTTGTCTGGAATAAATGTTTAAACCAGCTGATTTTAAAAGCCTAGTCAACCATCGGCTGTATTCGGGCGACTGATGAAGGTGAGGATGGTCAGGCTGATGCAAGTCCATTTGTATTTCAACGGCTGTTGCTTTGTGGTTCTGTCTGCGAGTTGCTTAATGTGTGTAAATCAGAATGCAACAATAGTGCTTTGTCCAACGACAATCCTTGTGATCAGATCTTTATTCCAAGCACAGGTGAATTTAGCATCCATGTTTCCACTACGACCTCTTGGTAGACGCATCAGTTGAGAATGGTGTGGCTGGTGCTGGCAGGAACTCTCTTGTCAGTGACCTGGACACAACTTCCGGGTCCACCGCGCGTGGTCACTTGGTTACAGAAACAAAATGAAACAGGGATGACTGCTAGCATTTTAAAACAAAATCCAAACACGTGAAAGGATTTACCCCGAAATTGTCATGTCTTAAATAAACGTGTGGTTTTTGTTTTGTTGTTGTTTGTTGTTGTTGTTGCTTTTTAACATTTTGTGTGTTTGGACTTTGTTACGTTAGTTCTGATTTTGCCCGAAGCATTAAAACCCATATCCATTAGACGGTACCTATTCCGAGTACACCTGACACTGGTTTTATTGCCTCAAGTACCAATTTTCCTGACTGCCCAAACTGCCATTTTCTGACTTCCCAAGGGACTCACGTGTTGTAACTGCCCCGTCGCACATTTCCCTTACCTCCACTTCCCCGTCTGCTTCAACTCACGGATGGTTCCCCCCCGATACTCGTTATCTTTCATATTCACATTTTGTCTAAAGCTGTAAACCCCTTTTCCTCGATGACATAAAGGCTACAATGAGGTTGCTCTAACGCCCTGAAGCCGCAACGCCCACAGCCGTAATGCCCAAAGCCCATAAAGGTTGGAACTAATGTCGCGGAGGCAAAGGTAACGTAATGCACCAAATACCACTGAAGTGTTCCCCAATGCCCGAAGCGGACGGTAACGTTGCCTCCGTGCCCCAAAGACAAGGGTAGTGTATCTCCCCAAGCTCACAGTAACGTTGCCCCAATGCCCCCAAACCTAGTGTTGCCCCAGTGCCCCCAAGTCTAGAGTAGTGTTGCCCCAATGCCCCCAAGCCTGGAGTAGTGTTGCCCTAATGCCCCTAGGCCTATAGTAGTGTTGTCCTAATGCCTCAAAGCCCAGTGTTCCTTTAATGGCCCAAAGCCCAGAGTAATGTTCTCTTAATGGCCTAAAGCCCGGAATAGTGTTCCCTTAATGGCCCAAAGCCTACAATAGTATTCCCTTAATGGGCCAAAGCCCACAGTAGTGTTCCCTTAATGGCCCCAAGCCCACAGTAGTGTTCCCTTAATGGCCCCAAGCCCACAGTAGTGTTCCCGTAATGGCCCAAAGACCACAGCAATGTTCCCTTAATGGCGCAAAGACCACAGTAGTGTTCCTTTAATGGCCCCAAGACCATAGCAGTGTTCCCTTAATGGCCCAAAGACCACAGTAGTGTTCCCTTAATGGCCCCAAGACCATAGCAGTTTGTGTGGCCGTAACTGTGGTTTAAAGCCAAGCACGGGACCCTCCGCTGCTGACACTTTTCATTTTGTCTGATTTGTGCCCCCGTCCGGTAGTTTGATTTTTTTTTATAAATTTAAATTGTTCTAAGTTCACTTGATTAAAAACAAATAGGCCACGTAGAAGGAAGTGATATTCAGGAACAAATTAGGTCAGTGTCGAACATATCAGCAGGATCTCGCGTGATTGTTTCACGTGGACCAGCGGGCGTTGTGAATGATGAATGGGACAGCAATGGCGGTCGTGGGAGCAGGGACACTAAAAACTGGCTGATTTCCCTTTCGCCACCCATAAGCGTCTGACATCCAAGACACCCGGTGAGACGTTTTATTACGTGGCGAATTTCTCTTGGGAACTGGGCAGAGATAGTGTTCTATTTTTATTTCGTTTTTTGTTTGTTTTTGGTCGGGGTTGCGTGGGGTAGAGTTACGTATCATTGGTCCGGTAATGAACGTCTCGCCGAGACTTGAGTGACAGACCGCTATTAGCCAATCAGAACACGAGGCCGCGAAACACCACTCCTTCCGACCAACAGTTTAAAATCATGTTATTGAACTCTCGGTAACCGAAGTGATCTGGTTGTGTGTGTGTGTGTGTGTGTGTGTGTGTGTGTGTGTGTGCGCGGCGCTTTGTGTATATGTGTGTCGTGTGTGTGTGTGTGTGTGTGTGTGTGTGTGTGTGTGTGTGTGTGTGTGTGTGGTGTGAGTGTGTGTGTGTAGGGGTGTGTGAGAAGAGAGGTGTGGTGTGTGTGTGTGTGTGTGTGTGTGTGTGTGTGTGTGTGTGTGTGTGTCTGTCTTTTTGTTGGAGTGTGTGTGTGTGTGTGTTTTGGTGTGTGTGTGTGTGGTAAGAGAGAGAGAAGAGAGAGAGAGAGAGAGAGAGAGAGAGAGAGAGAGAGAGAGAGAGACTACTCCAGGCTCCAAAGAGGTAACCTTATACTTAGCCCCAGATCCTGTGCAGAGGGGGCGTTAATTTGTGCATCCGGAATAGCACACCGCCGGGCGTGGAAAGACAAAGTATAGCGACAGCACGACCACGAGGTCAGGCTGTGCCACAGGCAGTCTGAAGGGGACTGCCGGTCAAAGGTGGACGTCATTATCAGACCACCGCTCCTCCCCAGCTCTGTCCTGCCGCAGGGGGGCCACCGACACGGAAGTTATGTCCACTCCGCTGAGAACCGAGAACTATACAAGGGTCACCCTGCTGATAACCCGGGTTATGAGCCGGTGTGGCCTAGCGGTAAGGCGTACTGTAGGCTGGTAAGCAGAAGGGCCTCGGCTCCACTCCGCTGAGAACCCAGAACTATACAAGGGTCACCCTGCTGATAACCCAGGTTATGAGCCGGTTATGAGCCGGTGTGGCCTAGCGGTAAGGCGTACTGTAGGCTGGTAAGCAGAAGGGCCTCGGCTCGATTCCGCTTCGGCTCTCCTTCCTCTTCCACAGGGCTGTGATTTGCGGTCACTGTCTCGTGACTTTGTCCCTCACAATTAATGAGAGAGAGAGAGAGAGAGAGAGGAGAGAGAGAGAGAGAGAGAGAGAGAGAGAGAGAGACTACTCCAGGCTCCAAAGAGGTAACCTTATACTTAGCCCCAGATCCTGTGCTCTCAAAGCTGCCCATCTTAATGCAGGAGTCGTTCTGATGGTGACAGTGTAGCGATGGGTATATAATCTCCCTCTTCCCTCTTCCCCCACCTCCATTCGCCTGTCCTTAATAAGCCTAAATAATTATGGTTTCTGTGGACGTAAAGCACCACGAAAGAGGAAGTCTCCCGCCTTTGCCTGTCCCTGATAAGCCATATGGTTTCTGTGGACGTCAAGCACCATGTATCCTTAACACGGTCAGAGCTCGGGTGCTGCGTGAAAATCAGGTTGCCGGCCTGGGCTCCCCGTCCCTAATAAGCCTTATGGTTTCTGTGGACGTAAAGCAACGCGAAAGAAGAAGAAGAGACCGGACAGTCCAGGAGAGATCAGGAGCAGGCAGATGGTGCTGGATTCTTATAGCAGGATGGTTTGTTTTGCTGCTGAGCTGTTCCTCAACCTATTATGTTAGTAAACATGGTGCTTAAGTACACAGAAACCGTAAGGCTTATTACAGACGGGGAGAAGGCGGAATGGGTTATGGAGGTGGGGGAAGAGGGAGACTATTATACCTATCACTACACTGTCACCACCAGAATTACTCCTGCATTAAGATGGGCAGCGATGAGAGCCATTTTAATGTTTCATTAATTGTGAGGGACAAAGTCACAAGGCAGTGTCCACAGACCACAATTTTTGAAGAGAAAGGAGAACCGAAGCGGTTCGAACCGAGGTCCCTCTGCTTACCAGCCTAACGCCTTACCGCTAGGCCAAACCGGCTCACATCTTATAACAAGGTTGACAACAACAGAGACCTGAATCGCCTGAGACCGTTAAGCCGCTAGAAGCTAGGATTACCGGTTTGTCTTCAGCCCTTTCTCTGCCTTAAGGACACCATGGTATTATGACGTCTCAGGAAGACTGTTTCCTATTTTTGATTATTTTGTTGTTGCACGCTGTCCTGCTGGAGTTCACATTTTTGTGTGCGTGCATTTTCCTGTGGAGCAAACGTCTCCCAATAAACATTTCTGGATCGCTAAACGTCTTTCAGGCAGTTCTCAGAAAAAGTCTGAACCTGCAGTTAAACTATTATGGCTGTACGCTGTAGTTAACACCCCGCTTACCGAAAACATGTGGACGTAGACATTATTTGCTGACGGATGTATTATTTGATTACGCTCTCTCTCTCTCTCTCTCTCTCTCTCTCTCTCTCCTCTCTCTCTCTCTCTCTCTCTCTCTCTCTCTGGATTCATTCTGCTCAAAAGCAGATAGGGTTAAATGTAATCGGAGTTTTGCAACAGTAAACCACCTTTACACTGACGTCGGTCGATGGACCGCGCGTTGTTGATGCCGTCACCATGGGTTCTTTTGACAGCACCTGCAAAAAAGGACAGTTGTTTTTGTTTTGTTTCTTTTTCTGCTGCTGCATAATGCTGTGTAGTTGATGTTCAATATCTTCCTTTTTCCCCCATTTTTCTCCTTGTTTGACTGCCTGCTTTTGTTCTCTCTCTCTCTCTCTTCTCTTCTCTCTCTCTCTCTCTCTCTCTCTCTCTCTCTCTTTGTGCTTAAATACTGATTGATTTACATATTTATTTAACCTTGCGTAAGGAAGAATCCTTCCCCCTCATAACGTGGGGTATAAAACTACAACTGTCTAAGCCGCTTCAGTCCCATGACTAGAAAAAACTGTGGAATCGTGTTGTTCTTGTGGGCAGCCAAAACATTTAACCGTGGATTTCTCCCGGAAACCCCAATAAGACGAAGTTATCGGTATCGAATCCGAATTTCCCATTCCGCGCAGGGTGTGTTGCGCTGAGAGCTTTCCAACGTTCCGTGCCCTTAGAGGGTACATGTATGGCTGAGTTGTTAGGTAGAGACTGGCTCTCTGTGTCCCAGTCCCGCTGTGCTGTCGCAGGGTTAGGGTTACACATGGGGTTAACACACGATGAGACCCAATCCCATTGTGTCCCAGTCCCTTTGCGTCCCAGTCCTGGTATGTCCCAGTCCCGTTGTGTCCCAGTCCCGTCGTGTCCCAGTCCTGGTATGTCCCAGTCCCGTCGTGTCCCAGTCCTGGTATGTCCCAGTCCTGGTATGTCCCAGTCCCGTTGTGTCCTGTTGTGTCCCAGTCCTGGTATGTCCCAGTCCCGTTGTGTCCCAGTGCCATTGTGTCCCAGTCCTGGTATGTCCCAGTCCCGTTGTGTCCCAGTCCTGGTATGTCCCAGTCCCGTTGTGTCCCAGTCCTGTTGTGTCCCCATTTCCATGGGCCTCGCATATAATGAGACTGGTAAATACTGGGACGGCTGGCGTTGTCCCAGTCCCGTCGTGTCGGAGTCCCATGGAAAGGGGACTGGCTCACCGAGATTCTCAGATGTGTTGACAGCAAGATCTGCACATAGACAGACGGCGCCATTTTGTACAGAGTAAAGGTGTGGACAGCAAAATCTGCACATAGACAGACGGCGCCATTTTGTGCAGAGTAAAGGTGTGGACAGCAAAATCTGCACATAGACAGACGGCGCCATTTTGTACAGAGTAAAGGTGTGGACAGCAACATCTGCACATAGATAGACGGCGCCATTTTGTACAGAGTAAAGGTGTGGACAGCAACATCTGCACATAGACAGACGGCGCCATTTTGTACAGAGTAAAGGTGTGGACAGCAAAATCTGCACATAGACGGCGCCATTTTGCACAGAGTAAAGGTGTGGACAGCAACATCTGCACACACAGAGCACCTGCAGCGAGAAAAGAGACTGTGGCAGTCAATAATAAACCTTACGAAAACGCGTGCGCGCGCGCGCGCGTGTGTGTGGAACACAGCTCTCCCTTGTTGAAGTACACCACACACCACACACACACACACACACACACACACACACACACACACACACTCTCTCTCACTCTCACTCACTCACTCACTCACTCACATACACACCACACACGCACACACACACACACACACACACACAAAAAAACACACACACACACACACACACACACACACACACACACACACACACACACACTTTTTTCTCCTCCTCCTCCGTAGCCGTGGGGATGTATGGAGGATTGGTCTCTGTATCTTTGTTGTGAGAACACGAACAATCGAGAGTGGGAGCACGAGCAGGGGTCCCGTCTTCCGCCTCCACTTCGCAGAATCCGTCCCTTTGTTGGCTCTGAATGCCGCACAGAAGCAGGCAGCTAGCCTGCAGTTAATGGAATATCGGCGGTGACCTTTCTAGACACATTGCAATACCATTCACAGGCAATGGAAATCACCCACCCGCTCCCTCCCTCCCTCCTAGGCAAAACGTTAGCAAACACAAGCTGGCCTGGATAATGTTAATCTGAGAGGCCCAAACAGAAAACTCTCTGATTAAGTAAAATCATCAGGTGCACACTATACCGTATGCTGCTGTCTTCATCCGTCTGTGTGTGCTGCCCGTTTTAAGCTGTGTAAAATAAGCTTTGTATAGATAGAATGCTCGTGTGTGCAGGTGCCTCTGTGTGCGTGCGTGCGTGCGTGCGTGCGTGCGTGTGTGTGTGTGTGTGTGTGTGTGTGTGTGTGTGTGTGTGTTGTGTGTTGTTGTATGTGTGTGTGTGCGCGTGTGTGTGTGTCTGTGTGTGCGTGTGTGTGTGTGTGTGTGTGTGTGTGTGTGTGTGTGTGTGTGTGCGTGCGTGCTTGCTTGCGCGCACGCGCTTAGAATAGTCTCTGTGGACAAGATTGTGCGCTTTACAAATACGTTTATTATTAATTATTAATTTATTACTACTATCTGTATCATTGTGGATACGGGAACAGTTTAGAATGTGTACTGACCTTTTGACTGTTTTTGTTTGTCGTAGGAAGATGCTTGAATCCAGTTACTAACTGTCTAACTAGTTCCTGGATGAAATCACCATGCTCATTGTTGTTGTTGTCGTTGTTGTTGCGTTTTCCAGCTTTAGACTGGGGGTAGGTGTGAGGTGGAGGTGGTGGTGGGGGTGGGGGTGGGGGACACCCGATGTTTGTAGTTGTACACTGACCGATGAATTCCAGAGATACTCTTCTTCTTCTACTTCTTCTCCTTCCTTCCTTCCTTTCTTCTTCTTCTTCTTCTTCTTCTTCTTCTTCTTCTTCTTCTTCTTCTTCTTCTCCTTCCTTCCTTCCTTCTTCTTTTTCTTCTTCTTCCTTCCTTCCTTCCTTTCTTCTTCTTCTTCTTCTTCTTCTCTTCCTTCCTTCCTTCCTTCCTTCCTTCCTTCCTTCCTTCTTATTCTTATTCTTCTTCCTTCCTTCCTTCCTTCTTCTTCTTCTTCTTCTTCCTTCTTTCCTTCCTTCCTTCTTCTTCTTCTTCTTCTTCTTCTCCTTTTCCTTCCTCCTTCCTTCCTTCTTCTTCTTCTTCTTCTTCCTTCTTTCCTTCCTTCCTTCCTTCTTCTTTTTCTTCTTCTTCTTCTTCTTTTCCTTCTCCTTCCTTCCTTCCTTTCTTCTTCTTCTTCTTCTTTGTATAGGATTGCATGTTTGTTTGTTTTCTTTCTTTTTTTTCAGTTGTTGTTGTTTTAAATTATTATTATTCCCTTGCCACATGAGCAGCCACACGCCGTCTTTGGAGGATCCTGGCTCATTCAGTGGCCGATCATCACGTGGTATTTGGAGGAGGCTGTTAAAAACAACTGGCTCGATAAACCCGTGGGGAAAAAACGTCAAACCTTATTCATGAGAGATACTCTTCTTCTTCTTCTCCTTTTCCTTCTTCTTCTTCTCCTTCCTTCCTTCCTTCCTTCCTTCCTTCCTTCCTTCCTTCCTTTCTACTTCTTCTTCTTCTTCTTCTTCTGCTTCTTCTTCTTCTTTGTATAATGTCTTAACTTCCACAGTTCGAATACTCCGACATTTTTCAGTGCATGCTGGATTTGTACAGCGTTTCCGTAATCCGCCGATATTTGGCATGGACAAAAGGATCTTTAACGTGCATATGTGTTCTTTTTGCATGCGTAGGCACACGGGGGTTTAGAGTTTAATCAAAGAACTTCGTGGAGTCTGCAGAGACTGTGACCGTGGAGAAATCTCGGGGTGAGCACAAAGCCTAATGCCGCACAGTCATCCATCAGTGTGGCGACAACGCTCTGTGCCACAGGCTCCCTTTAACCCATTCACTGCCCCAGAACGTCAAATGACGTCACTGGCAAAGTGTTTTCCGTCTACTTATAGGACGTCGTGCGACTTCCTGATTGACTATTTTAAGTTTTCACGTATCCTCACGCCATACAAAGTTCCCCAAACAGTGAGTTTGATCTGCTCAGCCTTTTTTGAAGACTGATCTTGGGAGGAAACTGCATCAGTAATACAGTGTGTTGGCAGTGAAAGGGTTAACCTGCCTAGAGCTTTTAAAGTGCCCGAGTTTGCAAACTAAGCAAAAGGCAGGTTAACCCTTTCGCTGCCAACACACTGTATTACTGATGCAATTTCCTCCCAAGATCAGTTGACAGATGCTCCAGTCTTCGAAGCTCAGGAGCTGTGTGAGAGATGAGGTGGACGTGCTGGGCTTCCCGTCCCTGAAAGTCCGTACGGCCCCTGTGGATGTAAAGCAAAATTGAACCTCAAGCCTACCACGAATCTGTACAGACAAGGCTGAAAAAATAAATCATGATCGCTGTTACAATTAAGTCAAATTGAATGGTGACGTGTTTGTTCGTGTAAACCGTATGACGTGGGTCAGTGTTTTGACGGATGGGATGTTCCGTTGCCTACCAACCCCACTGCAATGGAGACAGACAGGTTACTCCAAAGTGCATACAAACTACCCCCCCCCCCTCCTCCACTCCCTGGTGGGATCAAATTGTACAGGATAGCAGACGACTGAATGCTATTCAAAGGCTGCATTCACCACAAGCAACGAATCTTTCACTGAACATTTGCGGCAGATGGAGACGGTTGTAAATATCAAACCTAATCTTTCTCAATTGTTATCTGCCGTAGACATTTTTGTTTAAATGCTTAGATGAATATTTTATAGCATCGATTGACTTTCTAGTTCAGTTTAGCTCGAAAGTACATGTCAGTGACGTGGAACAAAACCATCCAAACAAAGGAGCTCCCCCCCCCCTCTCTCTCTCTCTCTCTCTCTCTCTCTCTCTTCCAAAATTCATTTGCGTCACAGCGAAGGAGAGGGAGAGGAAGATGATACTTTACACAGCAGGAAAGGAGACTTAAGCGCAAAATGACTTTTCACAAATATGTCCCTGAAGCTACAAGAACACTCAACAACGGAACAGAGAGGGTGCGGGGAGGGAGAAGAGAGAGAGAGAGGGAGAGAGGAGAGAGAGAGAGAGAGAGAGAGAGAGAGAGAGAGAGAGAGAACCTGAAAACTCTATTTTACAAGGATTGTAGTTTAGGTTTAGTCAAAAACCTGTCTAACAAGTAGTCCTCGCTAAGCTACTGATGAGTAAATATAAAACTACAGGCATCATTTATATACATACAGCTATGAATGAGAGCGAGCAAGAGAGAGAGTGTTGATTGATCTTCAATAATGAATGATAAATATTTGAGGCATAAGGCTAGTCTTACAATCTGTCTTTGCTAAAAAATAAAAATAACAACAATAAACACACATCTATGGAAGCTATAGTGGTATCGCTAAAAAGATAAAAGTAAAGAGAGAGATACAAGAGATAAGAGAGAGAGGGGGGGGGGAGAGAGCATGTGCGTGCATGCATGCATACACTCATGCGTGCCTGCGTGTGTGTGATTCATTAGCTTTTGAGGGTTGGGTCCCGTTTAGTCTCCAGAGGGTCGCTGCCAGAGGCCTTTGCCGTTGCTAAGCTTCAATCCCCTTAACCATCCGGCCAACGACGGCTGTTTGCAGCTTTTGTGCGCTTTAACTCGGGCAGAGAGGAACCGGAGAAAAGACGACGGGATTTGGAACAGTTTTTACACTCCATCCGGCTCGAGTAGCCTACGTGTTTCGTTCTTTCGTCGTCTTCATGTCGCGTACGAACTAAAGCCGTTGGATTGATCGTTACCACCCCCACCAAAAAACCCACCCGCCCATTCTCTCTCTCTCTTTCTCCCCCCCCCCCTCTCTCTCTCTCTCTCTCTCTCTCTCTCTCTCTCTCACGCGTTCACACGTTGAACCCTGGTCAAATCTCTCTCTCTCTCTCTCTCTCTCTCTCTCTCTCTCTCTCTCTCTCTCTCTCTCTCTCTCTCTCTCTCTCTCTCTCTCACGCGTTCACACTTGAACCCTGTCTCCTCTCTCTTCTCTCTCTCTCTCTCTCTCTCTCTCACGCGTTCACACGTTGAACCCTGGTCAAATCTGACATACGTCGCCCTTGCGGTTGATAATTTCGACGAATTCGATGTTTACTGTTTTTAACCCTCCATACCCCACAAGGGCGTCATGATTGACTGGGCATAAAAAACAAGTTTCCTTCATTTCTACTAAAACAATATCTTTGAAGGCATAAAAAAAAGTGTTTGAATCAGTGTGGGCGGTACGTCACGTCGCTGCGTCGATTTCTGTGTGTGCCGTTACAGTCCTAGCTAGCGTGGGCGGGGGGCTGGGGTGGGGCAGATCTATAAGTTTTTTTGTTTTTGTTTTTGTTGTTTTTTGTTTTTGGGGGGAGGTAGGGATGCTGTGGGGAAGTGAAGTTTAATAGACTTCTTTGTTACACGGCACGGCTTTTCTGGATTTATGCTTAAAGTTGTAATCTGGACACTTTGTGTGTGTGTGGTTCTCATTCATCAGTAGTTAAATCTGCCCCCCCCCCCCCCCCCCCCCGCCCCTGTCTCTCTGTGTCTGTCTCTCTCTGTCTCTGTCTCTCTGTCCGTCTCTATCTCTGTCTCTCTGTCTCTGTCTCTCTTCTGTCGTTTTCCTTTATTCTTTTAAAATAATTTTGTGGCTCGCTCTCACTCTCTCTCTCTCTCTCTCTCTCTCTCTCTCTCTCTCTCTCTCTCTCTCTCTCTCTCTCTCTCCTCTCCTCTCCTCTCCCTCTCCTGAAAAATCAGATTTGCATCTGTCTTACTTTACTGAGTTTGCATGTTTCGAAATTTTAGACAGGAACACTTTTTTTGTTTTGTTCTTAAGATGTATTTTAGTTTGCCTCAATTATTTGTGTTCTTGTTTGACGTATTAGTGTTGCCGTGTTTGACATCAGGGACAGATTTGTAAAAAGTCGACTTGTGCTTAAATCTTTATCCTTGTGTAATAAAGTATTATCTTATCTCTGTCTCTCTCTCACTCTCTGTGTCTGTGTCTGTGTCTCTGTCTGTCTGTCTCTGTCTGTCTCTGTCTGTCTGTCTGTCTGTCTGTCTGTCTGTCTGTCTGTCTGTCTGTCTGTCTGTCTCTCTCTCTCTCTCTCTCTCTCTCTCTCTCTCTCTCTCTCTCTCCTCTCTCTCTCTCTCCCCCACCCCCTCGTTCTCATACCTTCTCCCCCACCCCCTCTCCCTCCCTCTCACCCCCGTCTCTGTGTGCACTTGAAGACCTGTACGTCAGGTTTCAAGGAAAGAAGCCACTTGGGGCACAGCCTAAGCAACTGTGTTTGCTTAGAGACGGCGCTAGTGTGCTAGTGAGACTGAAGGGGTTGGCACATTGCCGGATCAAAGTGTCTAGACACAGGGCACAACTTTTCTTCACTGTGCAAGCCTGTGACAGACGGGTCCCCCATCACCCCCATCACCCCGTTTCACCTCTGCCATTAACATCACCACCACCGCCGCCATCACCACCACTACCACAACCACCACCACCACCACCACCACAACACCAACATAGTTTTTCTTCGTTTTCCCTGAAGTTTGCTGGATGTGACTTTTCTGTGTTTTTGGCAGCCCACGACTGTTAAGTTAAGTGCGACAATCTTTGGACTGCATACAAATGGCCGAGTCAGAAGTGTCACAATCTTATGGGGACAGTTCGGCGTTAAATTAATGGAACAGACACGAAACAAAAATCGAAGGAAAAACAAACTCGCAGCTCGAAAATTTTGATACTCAGGGATATATAGCATTAGGTCAATTTAGACCTAACCAGTCCTTGTTGTTCTACAAACATAATCGTAAGCATTATGTTTTGCCTTTATGCAATATTAATAGAAAATAGCTTAATGCAGTTGTCTGTCGGTATGCACCTGTTGGAGAAGCATCATGTTTAATTCATTTGGTTCTGAACAGAGATGTAGGTATTTTGTCTGTTTGGTTTGAACTTGATGAGTTGTACTTTTCTTACTTGTTGAAAATGCTTGACCTGTGAGTGCATGTGTTGACGCGTGTAACTGGTAGGGTTGACTGTTTCGGATGTGTGTGTGCCCTCCAGATCTAAGATAAAGTACTCTGTGTTTGATGTGTACTCATGTTCATGTATTATTATACTGTGTTATTTTACTGGTATCTTTTATGCAGTCGTAAGGCAAATTTCTATGTTATTCATAGACAATAAAGATTCTTTATTCTGTATTTTGAACATACCCCATTCATTTTGAGCAAGATTGTACATTTTGTACAGGAGTAATGGACATATGATGTGGTGGGGAATTCTTACTGTATTTTTTAGTCCAAATGGGTGGGAGTATGTTAAAATAGTAGTTACTTTTTTGTCTCTTTTTCTTTGAAGGGGGGTGGTACCTTTCCTAGTCTTAGATCCTATTAATTTTATCTAAGAGTATAGCTCTGTCTGTCTGTCTCTGTGTCTCTGTCTCTCTCTGTGTCTCTCTGTGTCTTTTGTTGTCTGTCTGTCTGTCTGTCTGTCTGTCTGTCTGTCTCTCTGTCTGTCTTCTCTCTCTCTCTCTCTCTCTCTCTCTCTCTCTCTCTCTCTCTCTCTCTCTCTCTCTCTCTCTCCTCACGCAGTGGTCCTGAAATAACCCTGCGTGGTGGACGCTGTGGATGTTTAAATCTAATTACTGACTTCTTAACCATGTTAGCTGAGAGTGGGGTTGAATTCTCTCTACTGCCCCGTCTCCCAGGGTTTGACACTGACATGTATTTACTCCTGTGAGATTATAATACAAGGACGACTTAATACTGCGCACATGCATTTGTCTTGGTGGCGGTCCATTCACTCACGTGGAATTAACGACTAATACGCAACGAACGCAAGGCCTAATAAAAAAAATAACGATAGGCTAACTGATTAGCCAAGCACAACTCGCTCCCATAAAATGTAAATTATAATAGAAGTGTCAGTCAAAGGGGTATTGACATAGCCTACACATCGGCACCCACACCCCCACTGACAACAAATATACGCGGATTCAGACCAAAGGCCGCTCTCGATAATGCGTCGTCGACATGTCGAAGGCCCGCTTGCCGAATATGTCTTCCGTCACTTCCGTTACGTTTGAAACATAAAAATAGCGCACTGTCTGCACCCAAATCTTCGGCGATTTGCTGCAGAAGTGCATCTCTTCCTTTTCTGTCTACACCCCCCCCCCCACCCCCCCCCCCCCCCCCCGACCATCACCACCACCACTACCCCCCGCCCTTTTCTTGCAACTAGGACCTGATGGGTCCCACAGCATCCACTGATGCCCACACAGGGCAGTAAAATCCTCATCGGTGGCAGCTTCTTCTTCCATTTCTCTCTCTTCGGGACTCCTAAGAACTGGCCAATGACCCGGTGACGTCACAAACTGACTAGCCAATCGGAGCACAGTGTGGTCGGCTTATATTACTACTCTGCCGATAGACTTGGCGCCAACAGGACTTGCGAGGCACCTTCGGCAAAGACGGCCGCGTGAGCCGTTTTGGCCTAGCGGTAAGGCGCTAGTCTGGTAAACAGAAGGACGTCGGTTCGAATCCGCTTCGGCTTTCCTTTCTCTTCAAACGTTGTGGTCTGTGGACACCGTCTTGTCACTTTGTCACTCACAATTGTGAAACATTAAAATGGCTCTCATGGCTGCCCACCTTAATGCAGAAATCATTCTGGTGGTGAGAGTGTAGCGATAAGTATATAATCTCCTTCTCCCCTACCTCCATACCCCCTTCCCCTCTTCGCGTTGTTAAGAACGTCTGGCAGGTGGCTGCATCTTGCATATGCCACTCTCAGTCCATGAGCACTCACAAACGTACCACCTCCCAAACCACAGTCAAGCACTGTCGTAGTAGGAACGCTTTAGTTACACCATGTGGGGATCACATCATGATCATAACGTAAGATCTCGTCTCTTTTGTTTTAGAACACGTAGATCATTCAGAGTGCGTGAGGATATTTTGCAGGTGTTTTTCTTGTCCACTATTAGCAGTGATCTAACCTTTGGCTGTGTCTGTTGGGGAGGGACTGCTTCAAAGCAGGACAGGCACAGGCTGGAAAAGACCATCAGAATGGCTGGGGGAATGATTGGCAGACAGCAGGAAACGTTTGACTTAGCGTATCACAGACGACTTACCGACCGCCTCATGAAGAATTTGTCTGACGATAGACATCCTTTGAGACCTGAGTTTGACTCTCCAGTTATTGACAGGAGTGGTAGGTTGAGAGTACCCCTCACAAAAACAACACGCCTCAAGCATTCATTCATTCCGAAAGCCATACAGACATCCAACCAGGCACATGACAGACACTGTCTGGAACCACCAGCAGACCCTCACTCTCCCATCCGATCTGCTGACAGTATGCACGTGCTTTGCACGTTAGGGATTATGAGATTATGTATTATATTTTTGTGGTATTGATATTAACGGCTTGATCGGCCGAAGTGCTAACAACTGTACCAACGGACCTTGCAGTTGTTTCTACAAGATTTAGAAACCGTAAATGCCCTCACCCCCACCCCCCATCCCCCACCCCCACCCCCACCAGCACCATCCAGTAATGATAATTGTTTTAATACCCGCGGTGCTTTCAGCCACAGTGTTCTTGCTCAATGCAGCAAGTGAACCGAATGACGTTATTTCTGTTCTTAGTTTTCTTTCTGTCTTTTCTTTCGGGGGGGGGGGGGGGGGGGGGGGGGGTCGAGGAGAGCGGCAGACGTATCCCATCAGAACCAGCAGAGGTCTGGTGTGCTGATGTCGTAAAAGCAATCAGCACAACCACAAATCCCTGTCGTCAAGGACCTTCTCCCGTGCTGATTCCATCTCCAACCAATCTGAGACAGTGTCACTCGCTGCCACATCCACCTTGCCTCCTTCCTTGGTCAAAACACCACCACCACCCTGCTACCTCCCAACTCTCCACCCCCCCCCCCCCCCCCCCCCCACCCTCAGTCTCGCTTGTTACGATCTAATCAACTGGATAGGAGAAAGGACACAGCAGAGAGACTGGCGGGCAGTGCATGCAATCGCCACAAGTGGCTTAAAATCACGGAAGTTTTGAGGAGCTTGAGACACTATTACCTGCGAGCACTAAGCGAAGAGCATTACATGCCCGGTGGAGAGAGGCAACGGGGCAACGATCGAGAATCCATCTTGTAAGGACGAGAGAGGGCAATAGTCAATCAGACAGGCACTTAAACTGTTTCCAAAGTAACACTAGGAACACGGAACGCTTCTGAATATAGGGGTGCCTAGAGCACATATAAATGGCCTTTATTGAGCCCTTAGGTGCTGCCTTGAACTGAACAAAAAATATTAGCGACAGAGACAAACCGCTGTCTGCAAACGCGATCTGTAAAACGGCTGAGGAGAAATTTGGGAACGTCTCACAGAGTTACATCATGTGGGTGATTGGATTTTAGGTCCGTGATTGTGACGTGGCGTCACTTGCGCTGAAGTTGGTTTGTAGTGTGTGTGTGTGTGTGTGTGTGTGTGTGTGAGAGAGAGAGAGAGAGAGAGAGAGAGAGAGAGAGAGAGAGAGAGACAGAGACAGACAGACAGACAGACAGACAGACAGACAGACAGACAGAGAGACACACACACACACACACACCACACAACACACACACACACACACACACACACACACACACACACACACACACACACACACACACACACACACACACAGACGGACAGACAGAAGCAGGAGGAGACAGCTGACTGAGTTGAAGCTGATGCAGTTTAGTTTACCGTGTCTCTAAGTTTTGTAGCTTTTGGTGTTTGGGAAATGGTTTTCAGAGGTGAAGGTGGGTTGTATGAACGATCCTGAAGTACTGAATTAATACACCATACATGTTCATGTCATGTGAAGTCAAATCAGGAAGCTCTTTATTTCATATATGGAACATTTGCGTGCCACACATAAAAACAAAGTTAAGCCGACAGAACATATTTCAGGCAACCAGGAAAATGATCAGAGAGGTAAGATCGTTCCAACATAAGCGAGACAAATACAAAGCATAGATCAAAATTCATGCCACTCATCACCTTAGTAGGAGGGCGCAGTCACATTATGACCTACATCGTCAGAAGTGTTGAGGAGCTTGAGACTGACACTACCTCCGGGCACAGCACCCAGGACGTCACATTATCGCCTGGAAGAGAGAGAAAGTGCTCGGCAGCCTTCCTTGAAAGGTCGAGGAAGAGCCCTCGTCAGTCAGACGAACACTGAAACTCTTTCAAAGGCAACGGGGAAACCTATGGGAGACGTGGTGGTGAGCACGTAGACTTCTTTTCCGAGCGCATGAATTGAACTGTCAGTCCGCCCTACTAGCCCCCGAAGGGAGGTCGGGAATGGCTGATGCTCCCACCACTTCCCTGTCTAGAGTCTCAGGGCTGTCACTCGATTGCTGTTTCCTATCTCCTTTTGTTTTTCTGCCTAGTCCTCTTCTCTCTCTCTCTCTCTCTCTCTCTCTCTCTCTCTCTCTCTCTCTCTCTCTCTCTCTCTCTCTCTCTCTCTCTCGTAATTTTTTTTCTGCTAATGATCCAGTCTCCTGACTTTTTTCATGAAAATTCGCAACAACAACAAAATCGTTAAGAGTTAGGCTTTTTGCTAAGCTCTCGTTGGGCAGCTAGGAGATGATAGTTGGTACGCGGTATATACAGCTTGCTGACATATGGCACTGGTATTTGCCATTATGCATTTATATTCCCTGGGAACAGTCTGGATCCTTCATCTTTTTCAATCGCCGTGTTTTCATGCGGACCACGACCAAGTGAAACAGCATAAAAAGACAGTGACTCGATCCGACATGTCCACCGTAACTTGAGTCCTATCTACAGCCAGACAGATGCAAACTAAGTGTGTGTGTGGGGGGGGGGGGGGGTTTTTTTGTTTTTTGTTTTTTGGGGGGTGGGTGGTGGGAAGGGGCGGGAGTTAGCCTTGATATCACCCGCTTTGGAACAAGCCGGAGCTAATAATCAAATCGTTGATCGTGTTTCTCCCGAGAGAGGGGCGATTGAGGGGGGGGGGGGGGGGGGTGGAGAAGAGGGGTGCAAGGGGTGGAAGAGGAGGGGATGGAAGGGGTGGAAGAGGTGTAGGGAATCTGAAGTAGGACGAGGATATTTTATTTTGCTCGCCCACGTGATGTGATTTTATCGAGTTTTTTGACATATCAGAGAGGCCGGCCGTCTCAAAACGCGTTTTAATCCAGTGGCTGGAAGAGATCAAGATAAGCCCGTGAAATTAGGGATTTTATTTTCCAATGCCCCATTGATTTCCTGTCGAGGTTTCCAAGCAGGATCGGTCAGTGACGCTTTGGCTTGGGTCCCCCATAACTCAGCGGTAACTGATGGCATTAATGCTGACGGCAGACCTGGCGCACAACCTGCGTCTGAATTTTGACCTGGGGCGGTCTGGCTACAAACCATGCCACTTGGTCGTGTGAGTCAGGACACTGAGACAAAAGCCTCTAAAATATGCATGGAATGAAAAGGGATTTTCACAGCAAAGCCCCCAGATAGCAGGCTTTTTTCTCTACATATACCATCAAACTCTACAGAATTCCATATGCTCCCGGATGACACAACACTTCATGCCCAGGGCAAAAGCGTCGTGCACTCTAAAAGAATTATTTTTTCCTAATGAGTATGATTACCATGTCTCACACTTGCAAGATCTAGACGGACTTGCTACACGTGTCCGCAACCCAGCTACACTATCCCACGTGAAACCATGTGGAACGTTGTTGATAACGCAGGGGAAGTTACTCACTACCGATTTAATTCCTCTTTCGAAGAAAGCTAAAAATTGTTGTTGGTTTTATTTATTTTTATTTTTTGTTGTTTGTTTTGTTTTGTTGTTGTTGTTTTTTGTTTTATTTGTGTGTGTGTGTGTGTGTGTGTGTGTGTGTGTGTGTGTGTGTGTGTGTGTGTGTGTGTGTGTGTGTGTGTGTGTGTGTGTGTGTTTTGGGGGGGCGGTGGGGTAGGGAGGTCTGTTTGACGTGATATTGTAATGTGCGGTGTTTTCACCCATGTCGATTGTCGATGACGTGCCGCTCTATACAAACGACAGCTATTGTTTTCTTCTTACCCCCCCCCCCCCCCTCCCCCTCACCCCTCTCTCTCTCTTACCCGATCCCCATCGTACACGAGAACATAAAGTGAAGTGTTTGATGAACAATGAATTGGGCGTGCACCTGTAAGCGGATCAATTCTGTTCCCCTGTCGTGCTGCCGCTCTCCGCGGTTGGCTGGGCAGTGACTAACGAGCAGCTAACGCGGGGTACATGCCAGGGAGGATGGCAGCTAAATGCAAGGTGTGCGTGCTTCTGAGTAAATCCGAGCCAACATAAAAAATGATAATTGAAAGCGATACGCGAAGCAGGCTCAGCTCTCAGTGCCATTTGTGCACTGGCAGAATAGACATGGTGTGTGTGTGTGTGTGTGTGTGTGTGTGTGTGTGTGTGTGAGAGAGAGAGAGAGAGAGAGAGAGAGAGAGAGAGAGAGAGAGTGAGTGAGTGTGTGTGTGTGTGAGTGTGTGTGTGTGTGTGTGTGTGTGTGTGTGTGTGTGTGTGTGTGTGTGTGTGTGTGTGAGAGAGAGAGAGAGAGAGGAGAGAGAGAGTGTGTGTGTGTGTATGTGTGTGTGTGTGTGTGTGTGTGTGTGTGTGTGTGTGTGTGTGTGTGTGTGTGTGAGAGAGAGAGAGAGAGAGAGGAGTGAGTGAGTGTGTGTGAGTGTGTGTGTGTGTGTGTGTGTGTGTGTGTGTGTGTGTGTGTGAGAGAGAGAGAGAGAGAGAGAGAGAGAGAGAGAGAGAGAGAGAGAGAGAGAGAGAGAGAGAGCCCGCACACAGCATATAATTACAAATCAATGAACACTGGTGGACAGCATTAATGGGGTTTTGAGTGCCAGGAAGAGCTGTAGCTGTAAACGGGCAGGCACGCCGTAGGTAGATCTCGATGGCCTTCTCCGTGTCGATATTAACTGCATTGTGATCACGTTCCATTCCGATTGTTTGTCAGACAGTCTCGGTGCACGCTGGAGCGCGCGTCGCTGCATAGCCATTGAATTAATGATCATTTGCTTATGTAGTCATTTAGAGATGGGGAGGGGTGGTGGTGGTGAGGTGAGTCAGAGGTATGGCACGCATCTCTCTCTCTCTCTCTCTCTCTCTCTTCTCTCTCTCTCTCTTCTCTCTCTCTCTCTCTCTCTCTCTCTCTCTCTCCGTAAAATCCTTTTCCAAGCGCACCTGCTCTCGCATATAAACTACGTATCTACAGTTTCGATTGGTGCTAAAAACAAAAGCCTTACTCCCTTTATATATATATATATCTATATTTGACCCTACCTTTCGGAATGTCACATCGATGCATTGTGTGTGTGTGTGTGTGTGTGTGTGTGTGTGTGTGTGTGTGTGTGTGTGTGTGTGTGTGTGTGCGCGTGCGATTTTGTGATAGTTAAATCACAGTAGAGAGCACACTATACTCTTTAAAATGAAGGGGAAATATCAAAATCGGTTCACCTGGTCTTGTTATGGTAACAGTTTGAAGTCGCAACCACCAGAGCATCTCATTCTGAGAAATCGGCAAAATTTTCTAATAGTGCGTAGCAACGAGCGGTTCAAGTTTAAAACACATATTAATGGCATTTATAAACATTTATAAACATTTTTGTACATAAGGAGCATAATGTCTTTTGCAAAAAAGACCGGGCAGTCTGATTTTGCTGAAAAGCTTATAATAATAATGGAATCTCCCTTCGAAAATGAGCAACAGTGAGCAAGTGGCCTAAGTATGTATCCGACTCATTTCGAAAGGCACGGTACATATAACCAGCTAAATAAATCTTACCAGATACACCCTTGTCAAGAACGTAGAAATGAACTAATTTGAAAATGTTTCCACTGCATAAGCAACTTGAACTTAATCAATGTGTGATAACATTCAAAATGCTCATTGGCAATGCGCGCCCATATTTGAGAGGCTTTCTCCTATGAGCTCCTGCTCGATATGGGACAGATAACAGTGTTTTACCGTGCCCTGTTATCACGACCTATATGAGTTCTGCTTTTTCTGGCTCCCCAGTTTGGAACTCACTTCCACCCAAAATGAAAATCTATTACAGTTCATCGCAGAGTTTTAAGATAGATTTGTGCAAGTTTCTCAATGACAACTAAGCAACAATGTAATGTCTTAGTGACTTGTGGTTTGGTGATTGATCTGTATTTATGTGACGCTTAGGTAGTAAAACATCACTTCCGTAACGTTGTGTGTCATGTACATTCATAATTATATGTAGTCAAAATACTGAGAAACATCACACTTATTTTGAATCAGTCTTATCAGTATCGGGAGGTCGTGTGTGTGTGTGTGCGTGCGTCCGTGCGTGCGTGCGTGCGTGCGTGCGTGCGTGCGTGCGTGCGTGCGTGCGTGCGTGCGTGCGTGTGTGTGTGTGTGTGTGTGTGTGTGTGTGTGTGTGTGTGTGTGTGTGTGTGTGTGTGTGTGTGTGTCCAGCAAGCCTTGTCTGTTATTGCCTTTGACCTTCATTAGTTCTCTCATTTATATTACTGTAGACGCTGCCATTGGTTTATAATCTGGTGTGAGTGTCTACTGCAATGACGATACTTATGTATGTCTATATAGCTAAACAAGGACAGATTGTAAGAATAGGCTATTGCCGAAACTTGAATCTCGGTAATCTAAAAGAGAATGAGTCTCAGAGCGATCACGCAGAATCAACACACAAGGGAGTTAATTAGCGCTCAAAAGACGGCACACAAGTACAACAGCAAAACCTGAGTCACCTACAGTCACCTACGGTAACTTTGACCTGGCATGCGTACAAACTCCACCAGAGATACTCTCTCTCTCCACATGGTTCAGGAGCTGTGTGAGAGTCGAGGTGGACGTCCTGGACTGTCCGTCCTAACGAGCCTTCTGGTTTCCGTGGACGTAAAGATTTATTGCACCGTGCTTCGGCATTGGTCACAACTTGTCCCTAATATGTCAACTGACATCTGAGGACATAAAGCATCACTTCATCATCATCATCTCTCTCTCTCTCTCTCTCTCTCTCTCTCTCTCTCTCTCTCTCTCTCTCTCTCTCTCTCTCTCTCTCTCTCTCTCTCTCTCTCTCTCTCGTGTTGCTGTGTTTGTCATCAGGGACAGATTTGTAAAAAAGCCGACTTATGCGTAAATCTTTATCCTTGTGTAATAAAGTATTATCTTCTCTTCTTCTTCTTCTTCTTCTTCTTCTTCTTCTTCTTCTTCTTCTTCTTCTTCTTCTCCTCTCTCTCTCTCTCTCTCTCTCTCTCTCTCTCTCTCTCTCTCTCTCTCTCTCTCTCTCTCTCTCTCTCTCTCTCTCTCTCTCTCTCTCTCCATCCTCCTCTTTTTCTCTTCCTCCTCCTCCTGAGGTGACCTTTGCGGTTGACAGAACGTTAAATTTAAGTATGTACTTCTTTAATTACACCTGTCATTACGTCTGCCCTTATCTGACTACTGACGAACCTGATCATGTCATTACCATCGTGCTTAAATTCTTCTTCCTGCCCGTCTTTCTTCTTCTCCGCCACTCTGGCCAGTTTTTGTTTCTTTTGGTTAGTTGTTGGGGGGCTGGTTGTTGGTCCGTCTGGATTGTTGTTGTTTTCTTCATCTTTTCTTTTCCCACTTCTTCCTCCGTCTTCCTCTTCTTCCTCCTCCTCTTCCTTCTTTCCGGCCTGAGATGACCTTGTGTGTGAGGTTGACATGACGTTAAACTCTTACCAACTATCTCTTCTTTACTAATCCTTCTTCTTCAACCTTTAATTGTCGTTGTACCAAGTCAGAAAAGGCTATAACTAAATTCGTCGTTCTGTCTTTCTGCCAGTCTCCGCCGCCTTCTTGTCTTTAGTTAGCGGGTTTGTGTGAGACTCCCGTTGAGGGGTGCGGATGGGGAGTGTTTGGGTGGGGGGTGGGGGGTGGGGGCTTGGGTGCCGGGAGTCTTTAGTTAGCGGGTTTGTGTGAGATTCCCGTTGAGAGATGCGGATGGGGAGATGTTGGGTGGCTGGGAGGGTGGGCGGCTTGGGTGCCAGGAGAGGAGGGATGTAATTGTGGTGACGACAGATGATTCTGGACGTGCGAGTGACGCACACGGCACCCCGGTCTGATCCCGGCGACCGCGACCTGGCTGGCTGCAGCCACAATTAAGGCCAGTTTGGAAGGCGTGGTAATTCTGGTCCCCCTCTCTCGCTGCCTTACCTCTAATTCCGCATTGTTGTTGTGCTGGCGCCAGCCTAGCCGCCAAGGAGTAGGAGTCTAATTCTGGCTCTGCTTCAGATGATGAGATGGGGAGGCAACGATCTGGTGGGCAGTAGGTCCTAATTCTCTTCCGCAACCCAACCCAACCCCCACCCCCACCCCACACCACCCCCCCGTCCCTCCACTCCCCCACCCCACCCCGCCACTCCCCCACCCCGCCCACCTGTTTCTTCTTTTATTCTTCCTCCTCTTCCTGTTATTACTCCCCCGTCTCTTATTCTGCATCCACACAACACAGATCACAAGACTACATCGGTTGTGGGCTGGGGAAGGGGTTGGAGGGGGCGGACGGGGGGAGGGGGCAGGGGAGTAGAAAAAAACGAATACACAAATGACATGGAAGTATTTTGGGGTTCAAGTGGCCGCCAGCACTCTGCAGTAAAGCCGGAAGTAAATGATCAAGGTGCAGCACTACAACACCTCCTTTTGTGGGGCTGGGAATTAATGCATTTCCTGTCTTAGCCTATGTGTACATTATTTGTGTGTACTGTGTTGTGTACGTTGATATGAGCACTCGCTCAAAATAAACCATTTGAATCTGAATCTTATTCTGCGTCTTGTCCCTCTTCTTCCCCATCTTTCCTTCCCCCTTCTCTTCTTCTTCCTCCTTCTGTGCTTCCTCCCTCTCTTCTTCCTCCTCGTTTCCTTCCCCCTTCTCTTCTTCCTCCTCCCTCTCTTCTTCCTCCTCGTTTCCTTCCCCCTTCTCTTCTTCTTCCTCCTCCCTCTCTTCTTCCTCCTCGTTTCCTTCCCCCTTCTCTTCTTCTTCCTCCTCCCTCCCTCTTTTCTTCTTCTTCCCTCTCTTCTTCCTCCTTCTTTCCTTCCCCCTTCTCTTCTTCTTCCTCCTCCCTCCCTCTTTTCTTCTTCTTCCCTCTCTTCTTCCTCCTTCTTTCCTTCCCCCTTCTCTTCTTCTTCCTCCTCCCTCCCTCTTTTCTTCTTCTTCCCTCTCTTCTTCCTCCTTCTTTCCTTCCCCCTTCTCTTCTTCTTCCTCCTTCTTTCCTTCCCCTTTCTCTT
>JABMCL010000317.1:227500-235000 GCA_018857735.1 Alviniconcha marisindica
CAGAACTAATCGCTGATCGAGAGTCATGCGTAATGGTGTGGCGGACATTCTGTGACAGCGCCTCCGTATCAGATGCAGGGTGGGGTGGGAGGGAGGGTGGCTGGGGTGGGGTGGCAGCAGCCGGGGTACTGTATCTGGCGGAGCATCATCCGGCGTCAGACTCGGGGGACTTCCACGCTCCCGAGATGGACGAGCAGGCGGCCAATTGCCGACAGCGGAGGTGGATAGCCGTGCCCGGTGTTTCCCGGCCATGCTGCCTACAGCCAGGCGGTTAACTGGCACCCACATCCCCTACGGTGCCAGAGGGAAGTGGGCCTGCGCTGTGAATGATCAGGCACGCACGGAAAGCGTCGCCCAGCTTTTCAAAGACTGCGGCAAAAGATGAACAATGCATGGAAAATGTTAACGGAAATATTAGGGCCATTTACACTACCACAATTTCCGGGCTGAGCGGGATGCTGCGTATAGACCCGGACGGATGTGAGCTGCGCTTGACTCAGCTCTGGGGTATTTATATAATAATATTATTATGGCTGAGCGCGGCTTGCATTCCATTGTACGTCATCTGCTGTCTGCGACACAGAGCTTCGGTCTGGAAGTAAATCAAGCTGGTGATGTATTTGGAGCGATAGTGGCGTCAAACTTCTCAAACAGGATCCAAACACACACGCACACACGCACGCACGCACGCACGCACGCACGCACGCACGCACGCACGCACGCACGCACGCACGCACGCACACACACACACACACACACACACACACACACACACACCAAAAAATTAATAAATAAAAATACTGTGTCCGTGTCAAAATAAATAAGCGTTTGTTTGAACCTTTTTGTGTTTGGATCTTCTCATCCCAAGTTTGGGTCAGATCATAGATGTAAGCTAAATGCAGCTACAACAGTAGTTAAAACTACATTAAAATAATTTTATGCGCTGCATAGTTATGTGGAGGACTATCTTCTGCCACGATAAATTATTTGCTGAACAGTATCCACCCTCCAGAAAATAATGGATTCAGCCTGAATCGAGCGGCAGTCAATCGGATCACCGCTAGCTCAGTGGGTACTTAGCTATTTCTGGCTGCTGATTAGAATTTTACGACAGCCCACCAGGATTGTAGTGTACATGGCACGACCCAAGGTGTCTTTTACAAAGAGCGGCCCTGGTGCCTTGAGGACGTCTTATGACATCTTGCTTCAATTCTGACTGTTTATGTATGAGTCTCTACTAGAACAAAAGTCTCAAACACGTATTTCTGGTCAGCCCAGCCGGTATTTCAGGCTGTTCTGGGGAGGGAATTGCAGCAACGGTTCAGATTCTCTGTGAGGGAAAGGGTTAAAACACACAGCAAGGGGGGGCCTTATTTTGAGGCGTTACGAGACATTCAACCATTCACTTTCACGCCTGGCTACTGGCGTGCACACGAGAGAGTCCAGTCGACCAGTACCATTCAGGTACGTTAGGAACGTTAGGAACAGGAACGTTAAGACTACATTAGAATAATGTTATGTGCTGCATGCGTGTAGGCGGGCTGTCTTCAGCCACGTTAAGGTTTTTTTGCCTAACAGCATCCACCTTGCAGAAATGGCGACCAATTCTCAGAAGACGGCGTGTGACTGCCTGTGTGGTAGAGGTAATAGCTAAAAACGGCCTCACACACAATCCTCTAACCATGTGGCGTGCGTTTGTGAATGCACAGTTGCATATATCCGGTGTTCCCCCGAGTCTTCAGCTGGGAAACGCTGCAACAACAACAACAGCAGTCTAGTGAAATAATTGTTTACCTCCGTGGACCCGCTCCTTCATAACCCGTTCGTACGCTTGCGTCATCCTTTCGTGGGGAAATATTAAAACGGTGTCCGATCACGGATGCTTTCTGTATGCGAAAAAAAAAAATGTAGACGAAAATGCAAGCAAATGAATATCATTAGCATACTTTCTCTGGGCGCTTCGGCGATCAAAATGCAAAACTGTAACAGTATAATAGAAACATCTATTCCGACTCAGTGGATCTGACCTCAGACGACTCAGGCCATTATTTCTCCACCGATCAAGTGCAGAGAAGTCGGGATAACGTGGGACAGACGCGCACAGCTCTTGCTTCCCTTCAGCCCATCTATTCACGGAGCCAATCTGCAAATGGCGGCGGGATGTAGCCGGTGTCCAGTAATTGATGGCCACGCGCCGTTAGTCGCTGATACTTAGCGGGGTTGAGAAAGGGCGGGGTGACGAGACAACAGCACAACAGCAACAGCAGCAGCAACAACAACAAAACCACACACACACACACACACACACACACACACACACACACACACACACACACACACACACACACACACACACAAGTTTTTGCCGCTTTATGTCAGTGTCTTGTCCATGAAGTTTGGTAGATTATGAAAACGCTGAAATATCTCAGCATGCATCAGTGACATATTTAGCAACATAAAAAGCGATCATTCAGTCAATCAGTCCTCAGCAGTGTCTGCATGCTTCATTCAGTATCCTCGTTTTCCAACTCTTCAAACATAAAGTGAACGGCACCATTTTTCTAACAGACGTTTACTGTGTTTTAGTGGCTCCTATACATTGTGCTAACAGACTTTTACCTGTGTTTTGGTGGCTCCTCTGAATTGTGCTAACAGACTTTTACCTGTGTTTTGGTGGCTTCTACTTTTGCCGTCGGTCGTGAGAGCCGCGATTGATTCAAGTAACTAAACAACCCAGAGTCGCGTTGCTCAAAGTGCAGTTTTGTGGCGGTCGGGCCGCGTGTTCTCAAGCTCTGTAGTACAAGGCAGGCAGCGTGGCTGTTCAGTAGACGGAAGGAGCAGGATGGTAATGATAGTAATGATAGTATTAATGTACCCTTTTATACGCTGTTTCTCCAAATTGGAGCACATAGCCCGTTACAAAGCAAGGAACAAAACACAAGCAAAACAAACTTCAGCGAGAACGCACGCACGCACGCACGCACGCACGCACGCACGCACGCACGCACGCACGCACGCACACACACACACACACACACACACACACACACACACACACACACACACACACACACACACACACGCTCGCGCGCGCGCACACACACATCAATAGGATGAGGTGAGATTTCAAAGATGATTTAAAAGATGTGATGGTGATGAACTCGTGCGCCCAAAAGAAAGAAAAAACAAGCTTTCTATGACCGAGGAGGAATCGTTGCAGCTTACGGTCAGTGGTCTGACGAGTGCTCACAGCAGCATAACTATGCCTGTTTGGCAGAGCCAACCAATAATTGATTTATTACAGAATCAACAAACAACAAATTATCTCCCGAAAGACTCGCACAAACACAACAACAAAGACCATAGTCGCCTACGGTAAATCTCACCTGGCATGCGGGTAAATACAAGTTACAAAAACACCATACATCCTCATTATAATAGGATGCACTCCAGTGGCATATATGCCCTCCATTTCAGGCACACTCGGCGACACAGGTGTGCACACGCATAAAAAAGAACCAGTTTATATTCAAGACCAAAACGTAGTCCTTACATCTCGAAACTTGCCCAATATATATAAAGACACAAATACACACATTTACAGAGCAGTACGACGAGTTTTGTGAAGATTTTCTGAAAACAATCAGCCTTTGAAAACATACAAGTTCTTATAGCCAAATCTGAAGAAAAAAGTTCAAACTGAAGAATCTGGTTTAGCCTGTATCGAATTTAGGCACCTTTTCCCCCAGTGAACTCGATGACCTGACCCACATCAGGACAAACACCAAAGATATTCTAGTATGCGACAGCCTGGATGTGACACTTGACCGTGTCTTGTACATAACATTCGATCATGTTGCCATTCACGGAACTCGTTTTCTAAATTCGATATAAATATAAAAAACGGGAAATTTTTGGACAAAAATACCTATATTTTTCAGTTTTTATTTTGCTGTGTTGAGGCCGTTTAATAAATTGTGCTCCAACAAGTCTAGTGCCTTTAAGGCCTTTGGGAAATGTAGTTTCAGTGAAAATGTAGTCTATCTCTCTCTCTCTCTCTCTCTCTCTCTCTCTCTCTCTCTCTCTCTCTCTCTCTCTCCTCCATCACCTCCCTCCTCTACACACACACACACACACACACACAACCACACACACACACACACACACACACACACACACACACACACACACACGCACGCACGCACGCACACACACACACACTAAACTAAGATATGTACATTCTCCCGGAAAACAGTGACCTACTTAACAATTAACCCTGTTTTCCTGTAGCACACACACACACACAACACACACACACACACACACACACACACACACACACACACACACACACACACACACAATCAATAGGCTAGTGATCAAATTCCGACAGCCAAGAAAGATTCATTGTTTCGGTACAACAGAGTGGCAGCAAACGTGATCTGCGTGGGTACCGTGGCAGGCGAGGACGGATGGGAGTGCGGGCTGACTTGTGTAGGCTAATGGGAAACACAATCAAGCCTACCACAGAGGCTGTTTACAGTCGACCAAAAACATCGATGGGGATGTGACCTTCGTGGGGTTGACGTACCTTGCATTGTCTCAACCTTGGTGGGGTTGACGTACCTTGTATTGTCTCAAACTTGATGGGGTTGACGTACCTTGGTGGAGTTGACGTACCTTGTATTGTCTCAACCTTGGTGGGGTTGACGCACCTTGATGGAGGGTTGATGTACCTTGCATTGTCTCAACCTTGGTGGGGTTGATGTACATTGTATTGTCTCAACCTTGGTGGGGTTGACGTATCTTGTAATGTCTCAACCTTGGTGGGGTTGACGTATCTTGTAATGTCTCAACCTTGGTGGGGTTGACGCACCTTGATGGGGTTGATGTACCTTGCATTGTCTCAACCTTGGTGGGGTTGATGTACCTTGCATTGTCTCATCTTTGGTGGGGTAGATGTACTTTGCATTGTCTCAACACTGGTGGAGTTGACGTACCTGTATTGATAGTGACTCAACCTTGGTTGGACTGACTACTTTGCATTGTCTCAATCTTGGTGGGGTTGACGTACCTTGTATTGTATCAAACGTGGTGGGGTTGACGTACCTTGTATTGATATTGACTCATCCTTGGTGGACTTGACGTACCTTGTATCGATATTGGTTCAATATTGGTGGGGTTGACATACCTTGTATTGTATCAACCTTGGTGGGGTTGACATAACTTGTATTTACCGGGCCTCGTTGAAGTTTACATAACTTACATTTACTGGATCTTGGTGGATTGTACGTAACTTGTAGTCACTGGACCTTGGCCAGGTACTTTGTATTTACTGATAATTATTTGGTGGAGATTACGTACCTTATATTTACTAGATCTTGGTAGAGATTACGTACCTTGTATTTACTAGACCTTGATGGGACGTTGTGTTTATTCCACACTGGTGGAGCGGATGTTCCTTTTTTTCCTTTTTTCTCTCTCTCTCTCTTTTTTGTGTGTGTGACTCCAATGCAGAATGGTAGCTGCCGTAGGCGATTCGGGGAGTGTGGTTACGGCCCTTGCTATACATGGGACGAATGTCGAGCGATATCGACCTCGTTTAAGGTTGTTGTTGTTGGCCGCTTTTATGTCGCGCTATTCTCTGCTCTCGAGCAGACTCACTTTGCTCATGTTGCATGTGACTCTGAATAAGTAGTATAGTTTTTTATATAGCATGTTTTGAATGTCCACCGGAATGACTTACAGCGCTGTTTGATTGTTACATGGCTGGTGCCACGTGAGACTGCTTCCGTTTCGGCGCACGTTCTGTGCACACCATACAAGCAAGCACCCGTTTACAGTTTCATTTCATGCAAAGCCACATACGGAGGGTGCAAACGGCACAAGGATGGCTTGTGTTAGCGTTGGAAGGCCAGATGATTCGACCGCCTTCGCTTGGGCTGTCACAATGAGATCATTAACAATAACAATGGAACCCTAAATACACTACAACACTTCATTCAGCGTCTCCCATCTTGCAACACATCACGCACGCACGCACGCACGCACGCACGCACGCACACACGCACGCACGCACACACACACACACACACCAAAACAAGTAACAAAAAAGACTGACACGAGCAAGAACACCAAAGCGACAATGTTGTTATACGCTGTATAGTTATGTGGGGACTATCTTCAGCCAGGAAATGGAGATAAATCCACCGAAAGACAGCGCGTGACAGCCAGTGTGGCGGGGCAATAGCTAAAAATGGTAACACACGCAATCCTCTCAGCTTGTGGACTGCACTTGTCAATATACAATTCCATTACGGATTGCAGCTCCAACGATTCCAACGGCATATAATAAGCTGATGACGAATTCTGTTTCGTGACGTTAGCAGACAAGGGATCGCTGATGCTGAAACGTTGTTCTGTCTCAAGCCCATTCTGCTGCATAGTGTGCCGTCCGTGACATTACGACATTTCATAAGTTGTTCTGAGACTGATTTAGTTGTAGCGAACTTCAGCTACCCCTCTGTTTGGCCTGTTTAAAGCGTAGGTTCGTTTCGCTAGATCTACCAGGAGACTGTTGATGAAATCTGGCGACACCAGGATACTGTCTGCGAAGGGTATTGCGACACTAAAACACGGTGATCATGCGATCTGGATCCGCAGCACAAGCAGCGCAGGAAATGGGGCTGTCTCTTGAGGCCCGTCTAAAGACCATCGTGTGCTCTACGTCTTCTGTCAGCACCCTCTCTGTCTCTCTGTGTCTCTCTCCCCTCCCTCTGTCTCCCCCCTCGGTCTCCCTCCTGCTCCAGCTCTCTCTCCCTCCCTGTCTCCCGTCTCTCTCTCTCTCTCTCTCTCTCTCTCTCTCTCTCTCTCTCTCTCTCTCTCTCTCTCTCTCTCTCTCTCTCTCTCTCTCTCTCCAACCCCCCCTCTCTCTAATCACTCCAACTCCCTCCTCTCTCCAGTCCCTCTCTCTTCCCCCCCCCCCAGCTCTCTCTCCCTCTCTCTCTCTCTCCAGTCACTCCACCCCCCCCCCCCCTTCCCCCCCACATCCAATCCCTCCAACCCCAACTTTCTTTCCTTCCCTATCTCTCACTCGCTCCCCAAGCTCTCTCTCTCTCTCTCTCTCTCTCTCTCTCTCTCTCTCTCTCTCTCTCTCTCTCTCTCTCTCTCTCTCTCTCTCTCTCTCCCTCTCCCTTTTCCGCTTCCCTCACGATTGTCGATCTGGCAGATGCGTGTGTAATCGGCAAAAATGCTGCTTGTCCTCTTCGTCTGTCTTGGTCGAGAGCACTGGACCAGTGAAACGACAGGCAGCCATCGACTGGCGCCGCTGTAACTGGAAAGTGCTTCAACTTTCTGCCGATGTATGTACTTACTGGTCTGCATGTAGGTGTGTGGGATGGCGGTGCTGGCGTGGGAGGCGGGGCGGTGGGGTGGATTGGGGGGGCGCGGGTGTGCATACAGTAAGTTCCAGAGAATAATAATGAACACTTGGGGGTGGGT
>JABMCL010000317.1:240000-252500 GCA_018857735.1 Alviniconcha marisindica
GGGATAATGATGTGTGTGTGTGTGTGTGTGTGTGTGTGTGTGTGTGTGTGTGTGTGTGTGTGTGTAAGTGCATGCATGCGTGTGTGTGTGTGTAAGTGCATGCATGCGTGTGTGTGTGTGGGAGAGAGAGAGAGAGAGAGAGAGAGAGAAGAGAGAGAGATGCACAGAACATGCATGTATGTGTATATTTGAGGAAACGCGAGCTGAGACAGAGAGATGGGGGAATGAAGAGACAGGGCGGAAACCGACAGATAGTCAGACGGAGAGACAGACAGACAGACAGACAGGGGTAGACGGAGGGATCAGAGACACGTCCCAGGCGATGTGCTGAATGTAATATCGAGAGCGACTTAATTCACTTCACTCCAATTATTTTAGTGGTTCACTTCAATAACACTTTGGTCACCCCACGAGGAACAAATCGATTTCGAGTGGCTTGTGCAAAACAGAAAGAAAGAAAAAAAAGATAAACTAAGCCAGCTAAGGGATAGAGGAACACGGCACACACCTGTTATTTGTGACACGGCGCATTAATATAGTATCTTAGCCAATGAAGTGGTGCTTATTCAACACCATACCGTGGTGAAAGAACTGACTGGGTTTGTTCCCCAATCACTATCCCCACATTCATTTGTTCATTCACTTATTTATTCATTTTGTGCATTCGTTATTTCGTGCATTTTTCGTGTACATTATTCGTTCAAATATTTGCACGGATTTTATTGCCTTTTTTGTTTGTTTTTGTTTGCTTGTTTTTTTCTTTCTTCTTCTGTTTCTTGATATATATATATATATATATATAATACGATGTTGCTCTTTGCCTTTTTGTGTTTTGTTTTTGTTGTTTGTTTGTTTCTTGTTTTTTTGTTTTTTTGTTCGCTTTCCCCACCCCCGGTTCTAGTTTTTTTGGCGTGCACGCGCGCGCACGTGTGTGTGTGTGTGTGTGTGTGTGTGTGTGTGTGTGTGTGTGTGTGTGTGTGTGTGTGTGTGTGTGTTGGGATCCCTATCTGTATATTTGTCTTTACAATCTGAGAGCTTATTTACGGGTATATTTCGGCCCATTTGCTAACGGCACTTTCCTTTGTTTCAGGAGTCTCCCACTACACAAACATCGTCGAGAATGCCGAGGAGGCTGCGCTCTTTGATGAGGTGGGAGGGACAGTCCGCAAGCACCCCCCCCCCCCCCCCCTCGTCTCTCTGTTTCTGTCTCTCTGTCTCTCCGTCCGTCTCTCTCTCTCTCTCTCTCTCCTCCTCTCTCTCCCTCTCCCTCCCTCCCTCCTTCGGATTTCCTTCAAGCAGTTATACTTGCCGACATTGTGCCTTTTGAACAGCTGGAGACATTCTAGTTTCCCCACTTTCGACGGTAAAATTAGAGGCCATTTGTATAATCGCATTTAACAATTTAACAACAGCATCGACAAAAACAAGAAGAAGAAAGAATGTTGGAAAAGAGCAGTTTAAGCGCCAACCGTTTCATTGTCGCCTTTTTGGAGTTCTACCGATCATGACGTTAGCTTTAACTCGCCAGATGAAGACGAACAGGAAACAATCGATTCCAGGTTATATTTCAACATGCATAGGTTTAATAGCTTTCAGCTGACGGTGTTCCAGAAAATGCCAACGGTTAAGGTTTCACCGCGGTCCTACGACATTGGTCAAAGCACGGATTCCTGCGTAGCACCTGGGGCAAAGATGGAAGTCAAGAAATCTTATTCCAGAAAGGTCGAAGACAGAAGAGGAAGAAATCTAGGAAAGGTCGAAGACAGAAGAGGAACAAATTTAGGAAAAGCCGAAGACAGAAGAGGAACAAATCTAGGAAATGTCAAAGACAGAAGAGGACGAAATCTAGGAAATGTCAAAGACAGAAGAGGACGAAATTTAGGAAATGTCAAAGACAGAAGAGGAAGAAATCTAGGAAATGTCAAAGACAGAAGAGGAAGAAATCTAGGAAATGTCAAAGACAGAAGAGGACGAAATCTAGGAAATGTCAAAGACAGAAGAGGAAGAAATCTAGGAAATGTCAAAGACAGAAGAGGAAGAAATCTAGGAAAGGTCGAAGACAGAAGAGGAAGAAATCTAGGAAAGGTCGAAGACAGATGAGGAAGAAATCTAGGAAAGGTCGAAGACAGAAGAGGAAGAAATCTAGGAAAGGTCAGAAGACAGATGAGGAAGAAATCTAGGAAATGTCAAAGACAGAAGAGGAAGAAATCTAGGAAATGTCAAAGACAGAAGAGGAAGAAATCTAGGAAAGGTCGAAGACAGAAGAGGCGCGAGTCTTTAAGTAATGGCCGAAGACCAAAAAGAAGAAATTGTGATCTTAGACAGAAGAAGAGAAAAACGCAGCAGGAACTGGTCGAAATGGTGTCAGAGCGGAAGAGGAAGAAATGGTTCGAGTAAAGCGGTTGACAGAAGAGGAAGGCTTCCATGAAGACCCCAGAAAGAAAGAAATGTCTCGAAAAAAAGGGCAAAAACAGAAGAGAAGGCACTCTAGACCAAAGACAGAAGAGGAAGCAGTCTTTATCAAAAACACAACTGGAATCAATCAGGATCAAAGATAGAAGAGAAAGCACTTTGGATCAAAGACAGAAGAGGAAGCAGTCTTAATCAAAAACACAACTGGAAGCAGTCAGGATCAAAGAAAGTAGAGGAAGCAGTCTGGATCAAAGACGGAAGAGGCATCAAAAGAGAATAGGAAGACAGCTGCAAGGAATTGTGAAAGACAACATCGAAGGAAATCTTGGTCAAAGACAGAAGAGGGAGAAATTTCCCTTGAGACAGAAGAGGAAGATTTCACTGACGAAAAACCAAAGACAGGAGATCCAAACACATAAACGGTTCAAAAGAACGCTATTTATTAGGACGAAAACACAATCTGCAAATTTGCGGAGTAATCCCCTTTGTCAGGCTACAAAACGACACTTAAACAACAGGTAAACGGTGAAAAACGATGAAAAATGAGATGAAAAACTAAATCATCTATTTGTTTTTGGTTGAGCTATGTTGTTTTCCTGTCCAATGCTTGGAAGAATGTTAGCATGACAATGACATGTAATAGGTGTGATGCAATGAATATTATATGACAGGAGAAAAAAGATAAAGTATTATTATTATGATTACTATTAAGACGGACGCATCTTCCAAAGAGGATGAAGGCACGACAGGAAAGATTTCTTGATTAAAAGGAATAGCTGTTCCTGTAAGGATCGCAGTCAGACATGAGTTGGTTGGTTGTTTATAACGTCCCGTCAAGCGCATAGAGTGACATCAGGACGAAAACATTTTGGACAAAGACAGAGGAAGAAGAATTAGTCCACGAGGGGTCAGAAAAGGATCAGGAAGAAGGCTTCAGAGAAAGGTTTTTAACAGGGTCGGTCGAACGCAGAGGAGAATAATCTCTGCCAGGAATTGATCTCTTAAAGGTCACGTTGAGGAACTTTCACTCCTTTTTGTGTCCACAAAACCTCGGACACTTGTTTTATTGTACTCTCTCTCTCTCTCTCTCTCTCTCTCTCCTCTCTCTCTCTCTCTCTCTCTCTCTCTCTCTCTCTCTCTCTCTCTCTCTCTCACACACTCATCGGTAGCTTAGCAAGGACTAGTTGTTAGACAGGTTTTTGACTGAACCTAAACTACAATCCTTGTAAAATAACATTTTCGAGTTCTCTCTCTCTCTCTCTCTCTCTCTCTCTCTCTCTCTCTCTCTCTCTCTCTCTCTCTCTCTCTCTCTCTCTCTCCATCACGGTGTGTGTGTGTGTGTGTGTGTGTGTGTGTGTGTGTGTGTGTGCGTGTGTGTGTGTGCGTGTGTGCGCGCGTGTGTGTGTGCGTGCCTGCTTTATGCTTTTTTACTTTAAATTGAATTTGTACTCATTCTTCTGCGTTGATTTGAACTTCATTGTTCCTGCGTTCGTGCGTCTCCGTTGTGAGTTTGTCGGAATGTCTTGCCTTCCTGTGAGAACGTAAAACAGATTCAAGGAATCATTGCTGCCAAGATGCCAAGAAGAAGAACTGAGATGACAGGGACATAACAGACCTGATACTATCGCTACAGGGTTTGTTGATGCGCTGATTGATGGCTTCAAAGATGCAATAACGAGCCCTTTCAAGCAAATTCAGTTGCATCATCCGCTCCGACGTTTGAATGGAGAATGACATTTAACTTTTTGTTTCTCCAATGTGGACCGTGAGGTGAAGTTAATGCATTACTTCATTCCAAATTGGCCGTGCTTAGCCGGCAAACAGAGAGACTGTAATTGCTGTTCTTTTTTTAAGCGATTAAAATTATTGTACTGAATTAACTCTCTTTGTCTCTGTCTGTCTGTCTCTGTCTCTGTCTCTCTGTCTCTGTCTCTCTGTCTGTCTGTTCTGTCTCTGTCTCTCTCTCTGTCTCTCTCTCTCTCTCTCTCTTCTCTGTCTTCTCTCTCTGTCTGTCTGTCTGTCTCTGTTCTGTCTCTGTCTGTCTGTCTGTCTCTGTCTCTTGTCTGTTCTGTCTGTCTGTCTGTCTTCTTCTCTCTCTCTCTCTCTCTCTCTCTCTCTCTCTCTCTCTCTCTCTCTCTCTCTCTCTCTTCGCCTCTCGCACTAGGGGTGTGCTGTGTGTGTGTGCGTGTGCGTGTGTGCGTGCGTGCGCACTACGAGAGAGAGAATGCGAGAGGGCGGGGTTCTAAAATTCATCCGATAACCCAGGTGATAAGATTGCGTATACAGCGGCTTTCCTGTGTGGACCTAGCACATTGAGTTTTCCTTCCCCCAGACGTTCGAATGGCCGGTGGCCAGACCGGTGGAGGTGGAGGAGATTATTGACATCCAGATCTACAACTACAACAAATACCTCAGCAACAAGTATGTCTGTCTGGCTGCCTGGCTGTCTCTGTCTGTCTGTCTGTCTGTCTGTCTGTCTGTCTGTCTGTCTGTCTGTCTGCTCTTCTCTCTCTCTCTCTCTCTCTCTCTCTCTCTCTCTCTCTCTCTCTCGCTCCCTCCCTCTCTCCTTCCCTCTCTCCCTTTGTATTCTAGGCTCTTCTCGAAATGATAGTGCTTATTGGTTGATATTGCTTTTGCTTTTCTTCGTGTTATTTTGCCATGTTGCGTGACTAGCATGAGGGACTACGAGCAGCTGTATGGTATATAAGAAAAAATCTCAAATCTAAAGATAACTGCTGGTAGCGTTCTCAAAAAGATCGAGTCACACAAAATGTTAAAAGGAAGGCTGTTTTGGTAGGACAGTGCACAACAAATGCATTGGAGTGTTGTTGTTTTTTCCCCCACTAAAAATACGCAAGTATATGGCCCTTTGTCTGAAACACTTAAAACTTCGTGTTCCTTCTTGTTCCTCGGCTCTTTCGTGTCTGTCTGTAGGCTACGTTAATGTATCTCCGTCTCTGGTGGTCTTTCTCTCTGTCTCCCGTTCTTTTGTCTGCCTGTCTGACAGCGTATGTCTGCCTGTCTGCCAGCGTACGTCTCTCTGCCAACGTACGTATCTCTGTCTGCCTGTCTGCTAGCGTACGTCTCTGTCTCCCTGTCCGCTTGTCTGTCTTCTCTCCGTCTGTCAAATTCGATAGCTATTCAGTTTGGTTTTGCATCGACCTAAACGACCAGCGAGCGTTAATTTATGCGGAGCCATCTTTCTTGTTTTCGTATCTGCTCGCAAGGGAGACAATTAGGCAATAAGGGAGGCAATAAGCTCGCGGTGCAACCGACCATGCTCACTGTGGCTGCACTGCACACCCTGGTGTTCTGGGCTGTAGATTAATTTAGCCAAGCGAAGGAAGACGCTCACTAAGATAGGATACTGCCGCCGCTTGCGTCAGTATATAGGCTTAATTTGCATGCCTGACTGAACCGTCGAGGAAGCACAGAGCCTAGACAAACGAAACAGTTTCGAGATAATACGTCGATGACGTCTGAAGAGGCGTTGGATTTGCTTCGCTCGGGTGCATGGTCCCTTTGTCAGACTGCCTAAGTGAATTATTGAACGTTGGAGTAAAGCCCTGCGAAACGTCCGCTCCTGACCTGTTTGTAAACTCTGTTTGACATAATCTGCTTACCGGACTCACGAGAGTGGGACGGTTTGCACTGCTCAACCCGCCCTCTAAGTGATGGTGTATTTTAGAACACGCCCTATACTCATGCTCAGTTCATCGCTGCGGCTAAACTGTCCGTGTTCCTAGCGGGACCAGCATGAGCTGCGAGTTCATCCCAGCCAGCCGGTTCTGGTGCTGCCTTCTGCTCAGTGTTTGTCTGGGAGAAACGGACTGAGCGTTTAGTGCATACTCAGTGCCCCATGACGCAAAAAAACCAAAAAACAAAAACTTCTTTCTTTCTTTTCTGCACACAGCCGTGAAAATCCCAAGCAAAGGGAACTAACTCTGCACAGCATGCACACTTACCAAACAAAGTAAATTATATCAAATCACGGAGAGCTCCCATTCTTGCAGAAGATGACAGGCAAAGCATCCAGCATACATTACGACTTCACAGAATAATGATTTTAATAAATGGAAATTTCTATACCACTGAACTACCACTATATGGGCATCCTGGCAGCGCCTTACCGTGACATTAAAAACATAAAACACCTAGCGTTACTAATATAATCTAAAATATAAAGGAGACTGAGGTGTGGGATAGGGGACTAAAAAGACAAACATACATATCAATGAAGTTGCTATTCACTTAAACCCATAATATTAAAATCATGGTGATACTAATGACATAAGCTGAACCACACAGTAAGGCTCAGACACCATCGGTACAAAGATACGTCAATAAAAGAAAGTTTGGAACACATTTCCGCCAGACTTTTAAAACCGGTTTGCGAGTCATTCCTCACAGAATACGTAACATGCTAATTATTATCACCACGGCCAGGCCCATTCCATCGTCTGCTATATATACGAACACCTTGGGTGGATTTTCTTTTTTTTTTTTTTTTCTTTTCTTCTCCTTTGTGTAGAACCTACGGTGTTGTGTCGAACGTCCTACGTCGCTGTGCTGGCTGTGTAGAACACAGTGTGTTGATGTGGTGGTGGCTGTGTGGAACACAGTGTGTTGGTGTGGTGGTGGCTGTGTGGAACACAGTGTGTTGATGTAGGTGGTGGCTGTGTGGAACACAGTGTGCTGATGTGGTGGTGGCTGTGTGGAACACAGTGTGTTATGTGGTGGCTGTGTGGAACACAGTGTGTTGATGTGGTGGCTGGTTGTGTGGAACACAGTGTGTTGGTGTGGTGGTGGCTGTGTGGAACACAGTGTGTTGATGGTGGTGGCTGTGTTGGAACACAGTGTGTTGATGGTGGTGGCTGTGTGGAACACAGTGTGTTGATGTGGTGGCTGTGTGGAACACAGTGTGTTGATGTGGTGGTGGCTGTGTGGAACACAGTGTGTTGATGTGGTGGTGGCTGTGTGGAACACAGTGTGTTGAGTGTGGTGGTGGCTGTGTGGAACACAGTGTGTTGATGTGGTGGCTGTGTGGAACACAGTGTGTTGATGTGGTGGCTGTGTGGAACACAGTGTGTTGATGTGGTGGTGGCTGTGTGAACACAGTGTGTTGATGTGGTGGCTGTTGGAACACAGTGTGTTGATGTGGTGGCTGTTTGGAACACAGTGTGTTGATGTGGTGGCTGGCTGAACAATGTGTATTTCAGGTGGTGGTGGACCATTGATGATTATGTGGAGGTGGGCAAACGTCACATGATTATCTGTAGGTCTTACTGGACACCACAATGTCGTTGATGGTAGAACGTCACCATGTATTATTGTCGTGTAGGTCATACGTCACCATCGTGATTATCTTGTAGGTCATACTCACCATCGTATATCTTGAGCAAATACCATCGTATTGTAGGTAGTGTCACCATCGTATGTTTCTTGTAGTCAGTAGTCACCATCGGATGTATCTGCAGACCAACTATGTTACCATGGGTTATCATGTAGATTAGCTCTGTACTGAGCCATCAATGTCTCTTGTAGGTCAATAGTCACCATCATGCTATCGTGTAGGTCAATATGTCACCATCGGTATTATCTTGTAGGTCAGTATTCACATCATGTTATCTTGTAGGTCAGATATGTCACCATCGTGCTATTTTGTAGGTCAGTATGTCACCATCATGCTATCTTGTAGGTCAATATGTCACCATCATTTTATCTTGTAGGTCAATATGTCATCATCATGCTATCTTGTAGGTCAGTATGTCATCATCATGCTATTCTTGTAGGTCAGTATGTCACCATCATGCTATCTGTAGGTCAATATGTCACCATCATGCTATCTGTAGGTCAGTATGTCATCATCATGCTATCTTGTAGGTCAGTATGTCATCATCATGCTATCTTGTAGGTCAGTATGCCACCATCATGCTATCGTGTAGGTCATTATGTCACCATCATGCTATCTTGTAGGTCAGTATGTCATCATCATGCTATCTTGCAGGTCAGTATGTCATCATCATGCTATTTTGTAGGTCACTATGTCATGATCATGCTATCTTGTAGGTCAGTATGTCACCATCATGCTTCTGTAGGTCAGTATGTCACATCATGCTATCTTGTAGGTCAGTATGTCATCATCATGCTATCTTGTAGGTCAGTATGTCATCATCATGCTATCTTGTAGGTCAGTATGCCATCTGTATCATGTCATGCTATTGTAGGTCAGTATGTCACCATCATGCTATCTTGTAGGTCAGTATGTCATCATCATGCTATCTTGCATATCAGTATGTCATCATCATGCTATCTTGTAGGTCAGTGTGTCATAATCATCGTCTTGATTCCACCGAAGAGGTTACAATGCTATCTTGTAGGTCAATGTGTCATGCTATATTGTAGGTCAGTATGTCATCATCATGTTATCTTGTAGGTCAGTATGTCATCATCATGCTATCTTGTAGGTCAGTATGTCATCATCATGCTATATTGTAGGTAAGTATGCCATCATCACAGCGCGTCTTATTCCACCGAAGAGGTTACAACGCTGTTGGTTTAATGCAACACTGCTGATGCCACGTAAAACTGCTGCCGTCTCGGCGCACGTTCTGTGTACAACCATGCAGCAGTTTACAGTGCCCCCTATTCGAGGCCACATATGTAGGGTGCATGTGTGTTTAGCTGTAACCGGGATCTTTTACGTGCTACTGGGGGAGGACGGATACCGAAATACGAATCAGCACAGAAGGTTGACCCTGGAAAAGAGAATTGTCCCGCCGCTCCTACCGGAACTCGAACCCGAAACCTTTCGATCACGAGTCCATCGCTCTACCACAGAGCCATCCCGGCTCCCCGGGGATACCTCGGCCAAAACGACTTTTCGAATGGGAAATTGACTTACTATTGTAATTAGAATGGATTGCCACTTGTCGGCTTGATCGAGGGGCCCATTTGCAGTTGAGTTTGTCTTTGCTTTGTTGTTCAGCTTCCATGTGTTTAGAAAAAGCTTGATCCACAAAAAATTGCCCTGTTTGCTCAGACCAAGGTGACCTTTGAGCTGACCTACAATGCCCCCGATGGCTCGGTGGGTTCCTGGCAGACTGGAGGCTTTGAGAAACTGGCCAGCGACGAGTACAGACGTCCTCTAACTGAGGTAACCTCTGCAACCGTGTAGCACTATGGAAAACAGTAGCCCTGTGTCTTCACCATTCCGTTTTCTTGTTGTTGTTTTGTTCTTGTTCGTACGGGGTATTACATCAATAAAACTTGCCTTTTTTGGAAAAACATCATGGGTAAATGAACAAATGAAAGGGGGTAACGGTCATTTATAGGTGCGGAAATAGCAAAACGTGCAGCTCAGGGCATGTACACTGGGCTATATATAAGGCTACGTATAAGGCTACATATATGGCGATACATAGGGCTATATATAGAGTGCATATATATATATATATATATATATATATATATATATATATATATATATATATATATGACGTGGAGCTCTTCTCGTACTACGTCACGCGCACACCATGTTCCTCAAACGACACAATTACGCACGCAGATAAATTGTATCAACCTTTGAATTAAAATAGTGCCTGTCTGTCCAGACGTGGAACGTTAAAATCCAAAGAACAGGTTAAAATCCAAGAACCAGTTACATCCGAATTTTGACAGTTCATAAGTGTCTGTCTGCTTACTGATTGAATCAACAAAAGGGAAGTTTATTAGCGTTCGAAAGACATCATACGATCACAGAAATATAGACTGGAATTGCCGACGGTAACTGGCGTCTGGCATGCGAGTAAATACAAGGTACATAAACTCCACCAGAAGTACATCGTCAGATTTCAGATTATTGCCTGTCGTGTGGACAAAGGGCAAGGGCAAGGTCAGCCGACAATTCACACGCAATTTTCCTGTGTCCTGTTTAAAGGTGTTGTCCAGTGTGAACCCCCTGGTGTCTTTCTACCTTGATGGTAACGAAAATATTCTACTTTGCGAATTACAGGAGCCTTTGAGGTTCAGTGTGTAATAGGTGTTGGTAGGTAAGACGATCCTTCAGACTCTCCTTTCCGAATCAAACAAAACAGCTTGGACTGGATAAAAAACAAAACAAAACAAAAAAAACACTTTTCGCCTCTGACCTCCCCTGACACGCCAAACACAGCATGACAGCTCGCTGGGGATTTGTCCTAGACGGAGAAAAAGAAGAAAGAAAGAAAGAAGAACGATAGAAAATAGAGGATGCATGTACCATGCAGCTGGATAGAACACTTCTGGTGGAGTTTATGTACCTTTTATTTACTCGCATGCCAGGTGAGAGTTACCGTAGGCGACTAAGGCCTTTGTTGTCGCGTTTGTGTGACGTCTTTCAGGAGTTTATTAACTCCCTTGTTTGTTGATGCAGTAAGGAACGACCACACACACACACACACACACACACACACACACACACACACGCACGCACGCACACACGCACGAGCGCACCACACACACACACCACACACACACACACACACCACACACACACACACACACACACACACACACGCTCTGCGCTACGCACACACACACAACACACACACACACACACAACACAACACACACACACACACACACAACACACACAACACAACACAACACAACACAACACAACACAACACAACACAACACAACACAACACAACACAACACAACACAACACACACACACACACACACACACACACACACACACACACACACACAGAGGACCGAAGTGTCTGTTGATGCTGACCTCCCTGTATTTGTGGTCGATCAGGAGGAGCGGAACCAGCTGAACCTGGAGCAGTCCTTCGGGGACGGGGACACAGAGGGCTCCATCGGGTCCAGCCCCTCACGATCCTACAAGGGATCCTCGCTCAGCCTGGCCTCCAAGACCTCCAAGACCTCCACCAAGTCGGCGAAACAGTACGTCAACTTCACGCTCTGTTGTAGCTGCTGTTTTGTTTGCTTGTTTCTCTGGTTGTGTGGTCGCCAAGTCAGCAAGTCTCTAAAATACATCGTTATGGAATGGTTGGCTGGATTTTTGTACGTATAGGCTTTAAAGCCCCCAGTATGTCTCTCAAACAGTGCGTTAGAATTGATTTCATGTTTTGTCTGTGCACAGTGTTTCTCTTTGCGTGAGACAGTGTCAGCAAGTTCAGCACGGTGGTGAAGAAGTTTGTCTCTGTGTGTCAGCAGTGTCAGCAAGTTCAGCACGGTGGTGAAGATGTTTGTGTGTGAGCGGTGCCAGTTCAGCGCAGTGGTGAAGATGTTTGTGTGTGAGCAGTGCCAGTTCAGCGCAGTGGTGAAGATGTTTGTCTCTGTGAGTCAGCAGTGTCAGCAAGTTCAGCACGGTGGTGAAGATGTTTGTCTCTGTGTGTGAGCAGTGTCAGCAAGTTCAGCACGGTGGTGAAGATGGTTGTGTGTGAGCAGTGCCAGTTCAGCGCAGTGGTGAAGATGTTTGTTTCTGTGTGTCAGCAGTGTCAGCAAGTTCAGCACGGTGGTGAAGATGTTTGTCTCTGTGTGTGAGCAGTGTCAGCACGGTGGTGAAGATGTTTGTCTCTGTGTGTGAGCAGTGTCAGCAAGTTCAGCACGGTGGTGAAGATGTTTTTTTGTGTGAGCAGTGTCAGCACGGTGGTGAAGATGTGTGTCTCTGTGTGTGAGCAGCGTCAGCAAGTTCAGCACGGTGGTGAAGATGTTTGTCTCTGTGTGTGAGCAGCGTCAGCAAGTTCAGCACGGTGGTGAAGAAGGCCATGATGACGAAGAAGCAGAGGCCGACCACGGCCAGCAGCGGGGAGGATGTGGACGATGACAACAGGACGCTGTGCGGGGAAAACGACTTTGACTCAGGTAGCTACCCGGTGTCTGACCACAACCACTTTGACTCAGGTAGCTACCCGGTGTCTGACCACAACCACTGTGACTCAGGTAGCTAGCTACCCGGTGTCTGACCACAACCACTTTGACTCAGGTAGCTAGCTACCAGGTGTGCATAGTCACTGTCAAAACGACCTTGACTCAGGGACTACCAGGTGTAGCGAGGACAGTCACTTGACAAAAA
>JABMCL010000317.1:267500-272500 GCA_018857735.1 Alviniconcha marisindica
CGATAAAAGAGATCCGCTTCAGTGTTCATAACGCAATATATCTCTTTTATCACGGAGGAGCGCACCCCTTAGTGGACATTACTGCGTCAGTGATACGTGCGTGCTCCGCCCTTAGCTTTGTCGTCGCTGAAGGTAACTTTGGGCACAGATAACTGATCACATAGTGCAGATTGTCAAATGTTTGTGACTTCCCCATAATTAGTAGGTGCTCAGATTGTCAAATGTTTGTGACCTTCCCATAATTATTAGGTGCTCCGCTCACGGAGCTTCGTCATACTTTGGACACAGCTAGCTCATCACATAGTGCAGGTTGTGAACTGTTTGTGACTTCCCCACATTAGGTGCTGCACTCACGCAACTTACTCATACTTTGGATACAGCTAGCTCATCACATAGTGCAGGTTGTGAACTGTTTGTGACTTCCCCACATTAGGTGCTGCACTCACGCAACTTACTCTTACTTTGGGCACAGATAATTGGTCACATAGTGCAGATTGTCAAATGTTTGTGACTTCCCCACATTAGGTGCTTCACTCACGCAGCTTACTTCTTCTTTGGGCACAGATGACCAACTGATCACATAGTGCAGAATGCGAACTGTTTGTGACTTTCCCATTTTAATGCTCCACTCACGCAACTTCCTTTGTTCACAGATAACTGATCACATAGTGCAGATTGTCAAATGTTTGTGACTTGTGACTTCCCCCTATTAGGTGCTCCACTCATGCAGCTTACTCTTACTTTGGGCACAGATAACTGGTCACATAGTGCAGATTCTGAACTGTTTGTGAGTTCCCCACATCAGGTGCTCCACTCACGCAACGTCCTTTTGGGCACGTATAACTGATCACACAGTGCAGTTTGACAGATGTTTGTGACTAGCCATATTAGGTGCTCCACTCACGCAGCTTACTGTTACTTTGGGCACAGATAACTGGTCACATAGTGCAGATTCTGAACTGTTTGTGACTTCCCCATAATTATTAGATGCTCCACTCACGCAGCTTACTTTGGGCACAGATAACTGATCACATAGTGCAGATTCTGAACTGTTTGTGACTTCCCCATTTTAGTGCTCCACTCACGCAACTTCCTTTTGGGCACATGTAACTGATCACACAGTGCAGTTTGTCAAATGTTTGTGACTACCCGTATTAGGTCCTCCAGTCACGCAGCTTACTGTTACGTTGGGCACAGATAACTAATCGCATAGTGCAGATTGTGAAATGTTTGTGACTACCCATATTAGGTCCTCCAGTCACGCAGCTTACTGTTACTTTGGGCACAGATAATTAATCACATAATGCAGATTGTGAAATGTTTGTGACTTCCCCGTTTTAGGTGCTCCACTCACGCAGCTTACTGTTACTTTGGGCACAGATAATTAATCACATAGTGCAGATTGTGAAATGTTTGTGACTTCCCCGTTTTAGGTGCTCCACTCACGCAGCTTACTTTGGGCACAGATAACTAATCACATAGTGCAGATTGTGAAATGTTTGTGACTTCCCCATTTTAGTGCTCCACTCACGCAACTTCCTTTTGGGCACATGTAACTGATCACACAGTGCAGTTTGTCAAATGTTTGTGACTACCCGTATTAGGTCCTCCAGTCACGCAGCTTACTGTTACTTTGGGCACAGATAACTGGTCACATAGTGCAGATTTTGAACTGTTTGTGACTTCCCCATAATTATTAGATGCTCCACTCACGCAGCTTACTTTGGGCACAGATAACTGATCACATAGTGCAGTTTGCCAATGTTTGTGACTACCCGTATTAGGTCCTCCAGTCACGCAGCTTACCGTTACTTTGGGCACAGATAACTAATCACATAGTGCAGATTGTGAAATGTTTGTGACTTCCCCGTTTTAGGTGCTCAACTCTCGCAGCTTACTTTGGGCACAGATAATTAATCACATAGTGCAGATTGTGAAATGTTTGTGACTTCCCCGTTTTAGGTGCTCCACTCTCGCAACTTACTTTGGGCACAGATAACTAATCACATAGTGCAGATTGTGAAATGTTTGTGACTTCCCCATTTTAGGTGCTCCACTCTCGCAACTTCCTGCGCACAGGAAACACTGTTGGCTGTTTCAAGTTAGATGTTTCCACGGTGTACAAAGCGCGCGGTAGATTCTTTTTTCACAATTATTTTCGTATTTCATTCTCTCTCACGTACTCTCTGAATTATATTCTTCAGTTTTTCTTATTGCAGATTGTTTGGCTTGCCTTGTTTTCCTCCCATTTTTGTGGAACTTTGAGCGTGTTGTTTTGGTGTGAGACTTTAAGCAAATGAGGTACTTCTCTGGACACTGTACTCGTCCAGTCTTCAAGGATTGCTGATTTGTTTTGGCTTTGTTTTGTTTTTCTCTTCACTTTTTAGCATGGTTCCGCTTTTCCTGCAGCATGTCTGTCCAGCATCTTCCACGTTTGATGTGATGGGTGACACTTCTTTCTGTAGTGTTCCCTTCTGTTTCATACACAAGTACAAAACCAAGTTACTTACTTCACTCGAAAGATACAAACTTCTACCTGCATCTGCATGACACATTATGAAATACTTTGGCGAATGAAAATATTATTTGTTTTTCGTCCTCTTGATATGTTCTTGTTCTGACATCTTGTGTATTTGTGTGGTGCTCCTGTCTGTCTTCCAGGCATGCTTTCCTGGGTACTTTCTAGCTCCAGGCATGCTTTCCTGGGTACTTTCTAGCTCTAGGCATGCGGCTCGTACATGTTTTCCTCTGGTTTATGCCGGGCGTTACGTCCAAAATGCAGCTTCAGTCAGCTTCACTTTCGTCTTTACAATAAGTGTTCTACAATCCTCTTAATATTGATTGGTGATGGTTTTGTTTGTTTCCTTCAGCATTAGAGAAATCAAAATGTGCCTTTGGGACTGAAATAATACAAGAGAAATCATTTCCGAAGCATAGTTCCATAACTTTATACAGTCGTGCTCTGACAATAAAATTGTCCTTGAGGTTTTTTCCAGATAATTATCATAAATTTCACTGGATAAAAACGAATAGAAAACCGGGATTGAAAGAAAAAATACCTTTGACCAATCGAGGTTTGCTAACCTCAGCTGCGCTGATCTGCTTGCACTTCTGGTGAGAAATCACACAAAATGGCGACTATCCTATCGGGTGACCGATTCATTTTATGTCATTGCTTTTGGGGTTTACTGCTTTTGGTTTCTTTGTGGACCCTTTTTTCATGTGTGCGTGTGTGTGTGCGTGTGCGTACGTGTGTGCGCGCGCGCGCGCGCGCGTGTGTTTGTGTGTGTCTGTGTGTGTGTGTTCTTTTGGGGAGGGTGGTATTGTTTTGTTCGGTTGTGGTCTTTTTTCTTGTCTTTTTTTCTTCTTTTTTTTGGGGGGGTGGGGGGGTGAGGAAGGGGGTATTTATCTAAGAAAACGTATGGATCGAGCTGCTGACCATTTTGTTTGATAACTCTATTTTTCGACACTTTTTCAAAGGTGGTGTGGTGTGTATGGTTAAATCAAACATCGAATCTTAACCTTTCATAATTTTTCCGTGCGTACCTTTGCCACCACTAATTTTCAGTAAACGATTTTCAATTTCTTTAAAAAACCTAATCAAGATCAAAGCAAGAAAGAAGAAAAGAGTAGAAGGAGAATCATGCAGAGGGAATCAAAGGCATCAATCAGTTAGCTTTTTTTTCTTCAGGAGAAAAGGAAAGAAGGAAAAATGTATTCGCTTTAGCGCAGTCAGTACAAAAAGCCTGCAATGTTTTATTTTTATTGTTACTTTGTTGGTGTTGTTGTCGTTTTCTTTCTGTCTCTCTCTCTCTCTCGCTCTCCCTTCCCTCGCTATGATTTGTTTGAGGTAATTCACATGGTTACTGTCATTTATCTTTATATTATGATTTGATCTGTAGCTTTGGCGCTACAACAACCTCTCGCTGAAATGCTTGTTGTTGCATGACTTCTATGCTCTGGTGATTCAAGGCGTGCCATTCGGGGCGTCTGCTGCGCATGACCAAACCGGTGGGGTCGTACAAGCTGGACGTAGCCACTGTATACGCTCAGACAGGTACGGTGGCACACACGCTTCACTCGTGTACAATGGGCTTAAGTCGTGTAGAATGGGCTTAAGTCATGTAAACTGGGCTTCAGTCGTGTACAACGGGCTTGCGTCGTGTAGAATGGGCTTCACTCGTGTACAACGGGCTTACGTCGTGTAGAATGGGCTTCACTCGTGTACAACGGGCTTACGTCGTGTAGAATGGGCTTCACTCGTCTACAACGGGCTTAGGTCGTGTAGAATGGGCTTCAGTAGTGTACACCTGGCTTACGTCGTGCAGAATGGTTTTCACTCGTGTTCAAGCGGACTTAAGTCCTGTAAAATGGGTTTTCAGTCGTGTAGAACAGGCTTAAGTCGTGTAGAATGGGCTTCGTTCGTGTTGAATGGGCTTAAGTCTCCTACAATGGGCTTCTCTGGTGTAGAATGGGTTTCACTCGTGTAAAAGGGGCATACTTTTGCAGAGTGGGCTTTTACTAGTGTAGAAAAAAACTTATGTCTTCCAGAGTGAACTACTCGTGTAAAATGGGTTTCAGTCTTGTAAAATGGTCCCTGCACGCTTAGAACAGACTTCGCTCGAGTAGAGCGGGGCCAGGGCCAGCAGACTGGGGTTCACTCCAACATACTGGGCTTCACACGCAACCAACGTGCAGGACTCGTGTAGAAGGGGCTTCTGTCCAGTATAAGGCTTCAGTCATTTAGAACGGGATACAGTTGTGGGCAATGGGCTTTAATCGTAAAGAACGGGCTTTGCTTCTGTAGAATGGGCTTTAATCTGAAGAAAGGGCTTCAGTCCTGTAGAATGGGCTTTTATCTAAAGAAAGGGCTTCACTCCTTTAGAAGGGCTTTTATCTGAAGAAAGGGCTTCTCTCCCGTAAAATGGGCTTTATCTGAAGAAATGGCTTCTCTCCTGTAAAATGGGCTTTATCTGAAGAAACGGCTTCTCTCCTGTAAA
>JABMCL010000317.1:277500-282500 GCA_018857735.1 Alviniconcha marisindica
TGGCCCGCTACCAGTTTTCCACTTTCAGACTCGGTTGCGTTCTCCCACAGACGTCCCGGATCGTATTGTGCAAAAGCAGCCCGGATCCGATTTGGTTCTGGCTGACTGTGTCAGGTTTTGGCCAAAACGGATCCGGTCCTCGCTGTGCAAGAATCATCCGACCCCGCTTCTGGTCAACGCTTCCGAGCCGATCCGGATCTGCTGGCCTTGCTGCCACGATACTAACAGACAATCGTCATCATATCATTCATCGTCGTCATCGCCCTGATGATGTGACGGGCAGTGAACTGAAAATCCATCTCTTCTCCTTTGCATACTGATCTGTCGGTTTGTTTTGTTTTTTGTTTTTAACCAGTCCATCACCAGTAGTGCATGTATTTGTAGTGTGTGTGTTGAGGGGGGGGGGGGTGTGGTGTGTATGTGTGTGTGTGTGTGCGTGCGTGCGTGCGTGCGTGCGTGCGTGCGTGCGTGCGTGCGTGCGTGTGTGTGTGTGTGTGTGTGTGTGTGTGTGCGTGCGTGTGTGTGTGTGCTTGTGTGTGATGAAATGAGTGTATCCTTATGTCCTTGTAAGCGCTCTGGCTTCTTACGAGATGGGGCGCCATAAATAATATATTACTACTATTATTATCATCATCATCATCGTCATCGTCATCATCATTGTGTGTGTGTGTCAGGGTCGGACGAGTGTGAGGAAGGGGAGCTACGAGCCGGTGTGGAACGAGCAGGTGGTCTTCACCGAGATGTTCCCGCCCCTCTGCAGACGCATCAAGATCCAGCTGCGGGACAGCGACACCGTCAACGACGACGTCATCGGCACGCACTTCATCGACCTCTCGCAGATCTCCAACGAAGGCGAGAAAGGTAAGCTGAGGAGGGCTAAACTGGTGATGGCGTTGTTGCTGTTGTTGGTTGGTTGGTTTGTCTGCTTTTTGATTGTTTATTGTTGTTGTTTTTGCTTGGTTGGTTGGTCTTTTTTGTTTCTTGTTTGTTTTGTCCTTTTTTGTGTGTTTATTTATTGTTGTTTTTGTTTGTTTGTTTGCTTGTAGTTGTTGTTTTGACTGTTTTTTGTTCGTTTGGTGTTCGTTTTGTTTGTGTGGTTGGTCAGTTTTTTTGTTTTTTGTTTTTGTTTTTTTCTGTTGTTGGTGTGTGTGTGTGTGTGGGTGTGGGTGGGTGTGTTGCTTTTCTTTTCTTTTTTCGTGTGCGTGTCATACACATACATACACTCTCTCTCTCTCTCTCTCTCTCTCTCTCTCTCTCTCTCTCTCTCTCTCTCTCTCTCTCACCACACACACACACACACACACACACACACACACACACACACACACACACACACACACACACACACACACACACACACACACACACACACACACACCTGTTTTGTTGTGATTTGATTACCTCAGTTCGCCCCGATATAATTCAAATATGCGTGATCTAGCTTTTCACTGCCACGCTTGCCGCGCCGTAACTTCTAAAACTAAACGAGGCCCAGCCCCTGTGTATAAAAAAAATATAGGGAATTAATTAGTGCTCGAAATACGTCACACAAAAACACCACAACAAAGACGCCTACGGAAACTCTCGCCGTCACTGGAAAATAACCAATAAAGTGCGAAATCTGAAATCCTTTAGCCCTTTTCCGCCGCACTTTCATGTCAAAGGATTTCCATCAAAATGCACAGTATTGAAAGTAGTTTGCTATGGGACGGGAAAATATTCTGTTTGCTGACGTCTGTGTGCAAATTTTAGCCCGGACATTTTAGCGGCTGGTTCAAGTCCCATGTCGCTTTACGTCCATAGAGACCGTACGGTTTATTAGGAACTGGGAGTTCAGGACGTCGGCCTGTTCTTTCACACAGTTCCTGAACTCTGGCTCCTCTACAGAGTTCGAGTTCAATGTTGCTTTACGTCCACAGAGACCGTACTGTCTGTTAGGGATGTGGAAGCCCAGGACAGGCCCCTCGACTTTCACACAGCTCCTGAGCTCTGAATCACAGGCTGGGGCAGTAAGAGGGTTGAAACAGTGTTTGTGGCTGACCCCATGAAGTTAACGGAACATCAGAATCGAAGAATTAACTTCCCCCCCCCCCCCCCCCCCCCCCCAACCTCCTGCTCACCAGGGTTCCTGCCGACGTTCGGCCCGTGCTGGGTGAACCTGTACGGATCCACCCGCTACTACCAACTACTGGAGAAGCACCAGCACCTCAACGACGGCATCGGCGAGGGCGTGTCCTTCCGGGGACGCCTGCTCCTGTCCATCAAGACGGACATCCTGGACAGCCAGGAGAGCGGACCGTCCACTGTGGAGGTGGAACCTGCCCTGCCCATCTCTGAGGTCAGTGTCGTCACCTGGGTGGGGGGGGGGGGAGGAGATGGGGGGGGGGGGCGGAGTCTGTCTGTCTTTCTGTATGTCTGTGTCTGTGCAAGCGTGTGTATGTCTGTGAGTGAGTGAGTGAGTGAGTGACGTGAGTGAGTGTGTGTGTGTGTGTGTGTGTGTGTGTGTGTGTGTGTGTGCGTGCGTGTGTGTGCGTGCGTGCGTGTGTGCGTGCGTGCGTGCGTGCGTATGCCTGTGTGATGCGTGTGTCTGTATATTTGCGTGTTTGCGTGTGTATGGTTTGGGGGGTGATGAGTGTGTGTGTGTGTGTGTGTGTGTGTGTGTGTGTGTGTGTGTGTGAGTGTGTGTGTGTGTGTGTGTGTGTGTGTGTGTGTGTTGTGTGTGTGTGTGTGTGGCTTGTGTGTGTGTGTGTGTGTGTGTGTGTGTGTGTGTGTGTGTGTGTGTGGGTGTGTGTGTGTGTGGTGGGTGAGTTGACTGGGGTTATTAGGTGGGTGGGGTGGGGTTGGGGTTTGTTGTTGGGTGTGTGTTGTTGGGTGTGTGTGTGTGTGTGTGTGTGTGTGTGTGTGTGTGTGTGTGTGTGTGTGTGTGTATGTGTTTAACACCTGTCACCTGTTTAACACCTGTCACCTGTTTAACACCTGCCCGGACATTAAATGACCTTTTCTCAAGACTGTTCTCGGAAGTAAATTTCAACCCAAACCTGCACATTTCATGGCAGTGAAAGGGTCAGTGAATCAGCCAACCAATAAACTAATCCACCAACCAACCAATCAACCAATCTCTGTGGTTGCAGACGGCAGCAGGTCAGCCAGAGGAGTACTTCCTGTTCGGATGCTTCCTGGAAGCCTCCATGATTGACCGGAAGTTGTCAGAGAAGCCCATCCACTTTGAGTGCAGCATAGGCAACGCCGGCAACGTCCTGGACGGCTACAACCCGCCCAACAAGAGGTGAGTCTCAGCAGTACGTGGTCGTAGGGCAGGGCAGGGTGGAGGTGGACTTCTTGGCGGCGTTGTTGGCGATGAGACATGACTTGACGTTGAGAAGAGAAAGGAGAGAGAAGAAAGTGTTCATTACTTTCTCTTTTGAAAGTGTCATTAATCATCTGTATGAGTGTTGTCTATGTAGCTCAGCAAGGACACATTGTAAGAATAGGCTATTGCCTAAAATCTCCATCAAAATTCTCTCCCTCTCTCTCTCTCTCTCTCTCTCTCTCTCTCTCTCTCTCTCTCTCTCTCTCTGTATGAGTGTTGTCTATGTAGCTCAGCAAGGACACATTGTAAGAATAGGCTATTGCCTAAAATCTCCATCAAAATTCTCTCCCTCTCTCCCTCTCTCCTCTCTCTCTCTCTCTCTCTCTCTCTCTCTCTCTCTCTCTCTCTCTCTCTCTTATCAGTTAGTTAGTTTTGTTTTGTTTTGAAGTCGTTTTTTCTCTAGCGTATTTAATGGAATTCTTGTTTGATGTATTGAGTGTTGCTGTTTGTCATCAGGGACAGATTTGTAAAAGCCGACCGTGCTTAATCTTTATCCTTGTAATAAAGTATTATCTTATCTCTCTCCTTCCCCGTCCTCCCTCTCTCCCTCTCTCTCTCTCTCTCTCTCTCTCTCTCTCTCTCTCTCTCTCTCTCCCCCCTTCCTCCCTCCCTCCCTCCCCCCTCTCTCTCAAAAAGAGCAGCCAACAAGGGCTAGAACAGGAACTGTAGAACACTGTGCATTAAAGTAGTTTGTTGCTGCTGTATTATTTAAGGGATGGTCGTTTTAGAGTAGCGGGTGGTGGGGTAGTCGTAATGCTTGTCGCTACTGTGTTGTTACCGATTTGTGTGTGTATTGATTTGTTTGTATGTTTCGGGTCGCAAGCTTGCATAGGCGTAGTCACAAAGCCGATACTAATCATCATAACGTTGGTCATTTGACACTCCTCAGGTCCAGCAGCAGCGGACAGCGATGAGGAGAGCGACGCAGACGACTTGGGAGAGGACGACGACGCCCCATCCTCCATCCATATGGACGTGCCAAAGTGGCAGAGTACCACCCCACCACAGAAACCTGTCACCAGAGACAGGTAACCTCTCTATCCGCGCGTACCGTTACCTGTCGGCCGGTATCTTTGTCTGTCTGTGTGTCTGCCAGTATCTTTGTCTGTCTGCCAGTGTCTTTGTCTGTCTGTTTGTCTGTCTGTACCATTGTATTTCTGCCAGTATCTTTGTCTGTCGGTCTGTCTGTCGGTCTGTACCATTGTCCTTCTGCCAGTATCTTTGTCTGTCGGTCTGTCTGTCGGTCTGTACCATTGTCTTTCTTCCAGTATCTTTGTCTGTCTGTCTGTCTTTCTGTCTGACAGTATCTTTGTCTGTCTGTCTGTATCGATAATTATGTGTCTGCCTGCACCATTGTCTGTCTGTCTCTGTCTGCCAGTAAATGTATCTGTAGGGGTTTTGGTTGTGCAGGTATGAATTTCACCTGTGTTTTCATGGCTGTGCAGGTATGAATATCACCTGTGTTGTTTGTGGTTGTGCAGATATAACTGTCACCCGTGTTGTGTGTGGCTGCTCAGGCATAATTGTCACCTTATTTTGTGGTTGTATGTCTGCATCATGTGCTGGCTGGTTCTTTGGTTGTCTCCGTCATGTGCTGGTTGTTTATACGGTTGTTTTCGTTTGTTGTTGT
>JABMCL010000317.1:292500-312500 GCA_018857735.1 Alviniconcha marisindica
GTGTGTTTTTACTGTTTTTGCATATGTCTGTAAACACTGGAGATCAACGGAGACTTGTTGGAGAGGTGTTGGTTTGTTGGGTTCTGGTTGGCCGGATGGGTGGGCGGGTTGTCTTCTTGTGTCTGTATTTCATGTATGGGTTCTTAGGTGTTCTGTTCTTTGTTTTTTCTGATTTTTGTTGGATTTTTTTTTCTGATTTTCGTTCCTTTGTTTCTTCTTTATCATTTCGCTATATCGGCGAATGTCTGTTTTCCGTTTTTCTTTTCTTTTTTTCTTTTTTGAAATCTTCAGTTGGGATTGAAATCAAAACTCAAAATCATTGATGACTGACAGAGTTCCGAAGCAAGATTAAAACACACAGAATGTTAAAAATAACGCTCATTTACAAAGAAACACTTCAGTTAACCACCATAAAACTGGCACACAATTTCTGTGAAAACACCTTTTTCAAGCAGCGAGCAGTCAGATAATGAACCAGCAAGCAAGGAATGAAATTGGATCTACATAGCTTTTAGTTGGTGAGGTCTTTCAGTTTGAAATTTCATTCCTATGTGGATCCTTTGTTAGTGACTATCTGTCGTTGCTTGAAAAACGGTGTCTTCGCTGGAAATATGTGCATGTTTAGTATTATTTATCATTTATTTATGTATTATATTTATATGTATAATTATACGTTTACATTTGTGGCTCCTGGGCACCACACCGTGCAGGAAGGACTGAGTATGGTGTCCCAAACGACTATGTAGAGAACGTAGAACAACAGTCCAAGCATGTCTTGGACATGCACGGTGCGGTGGCCAGGAGCCACAGAGAAGCTTGTGTTGCGGTCTTCATCCAACTAGGACATGCCTGGACTGTTGTTCTACGTTCTCTTCATCGTCGTTTGGGACACCATACTCAGTCCTTCCTGCACGGTGCGGTTCCCAGAGCCACAGAGAGCCTTGTTATGCTGACTGCATTCATTTCTGACCAGAACATGCTTGGACTGTTGTCCTACGTTCTCTACCTTTATATTTATACATGTTTAGTATTATTAGTATTTAGGATAGTGTAATTAAAATGAGCGTTCTTTTTCAACTTTTGTGTGCTCTGATTCTGTTGGTGCTTTGGGATTCCTTATTCATGGACTTTGGTCAATCTCTTGCTGCCACAGGAATCACAATGTTGCTGTTGTTGTTGTTGTTGTTTATCATTTGGTTTTGGGGAGAGGGTCGGGGGGGGGGGGGGGGTCGAGGTGGTTGGGAGGGTTGAAGTCGTAAATTCAGATACTTACGATGAGGATGACCGTTAATTTGTAAACATCTGATGAACAGGTACTGGTTATTCTTCTAACTGTTCATCACCATGTTTTGATACGTACTCTTGATCATGACCAGCGATAATTAGGATTAGCCTGATTCCTTAAAAGGCTAAAGCTCCAGTCGAAGGTTCAATGTTTACAAGTAGCAACATTCAAGGCTGTTTTCTGGTTCCAAGGAAAAGTCCAAACACCTTTGCCAATTTACGGCAAACAGTCAGTGTTCTTTGACTGTCTTAACTGCAATGGTACAGATTTAGATAAAATTGATATTACCTCCTCTGACACATTAGCTGCAAAAGTGTTCGGTGTTCATGCATTGTGAAACCAAATGTCCTCCGTCGAGAATGGCTGTAAGGTCAGTGAGACTACGGCAACTCGTTCTTCAGACCGGCAACAAGGTGGAGTTGGTTTCGAAGAGGTACTGGCGAAAGTCGAACTCTTCCTGGACGCTGGGGCGGAAGGGAACATGTACCTACCGCTACACTGTCACCGCCGGAAGGATTCTGCATTCAGATGGGCAGCTATGTCGCCACTTTTTGCCGTTTTACCCATTGAGAAGAGCAGAGACGCGCTGACCTGACGGTTGACACCTCCGTCTGGGACTTTTTTTCTTTTTTGCTAGGAGGACGTAGGAATCACGCAATCAAATGTTACTTTATAATTCGGAACACACTGCGAACTGTGTACTAATTGTGTTGGTGATGGTTTGTCAAATGTGGCTTCGATTCTTCATTTATTTCAATAATGAGAGTGAGCAATACTTTTGTAAACTCGCGTAAACGACGAAAAAAGATTCTCTCAGTTTTGTGATCAAGAGTACGTATCGCCCCGAAACATACACTGTTGTTACATATATATGCGTGTATATAACGGAGAGTTGCCGGCCAGAATTCCGTCTCTTCCCTCTTGCTTCCATCGCATGCACAACCGCAGACTTGTATCCATCAAATGCATTATCGCATATCTCTGTTCTGCTTCAGTCAGATACAGAAATCATAATTATCTCAGTTTTGGTTTCTACAAGATATAGAACGCCTGCTTATCTCCCTTTTTGTATCTTCATATCCCCCATTTTTTCTTTCAGATACATAGGTCATTATTTCTCTTCCAATTTCTATTAAATGCAAAACCACGTATCTCTCTTTGTTTTTGTTTCCGTCAGCTATCGATTCCCGTAACCTCCCATCGGATTTCCGGCGGTACATAGCCTCCCGTTTTGTTTCCGTCAGAGATCGGACATTGTGACCGGCAGCTCTCAACACTATGGATGTTTGGATGTGTTCCACAAGTTTTTGATTTAGTTCCTTCCTTTTCCTCCTTCTCACTGGCCTTTAGTACCCTTTTGAGGAGAGCGACTTGCACAGGGCCCACCAGACCCCGCCATATGCCAGAAAGAAGCTTCGGGTACCCTGTTCGTTTTGTCATCTCCGCTCGGTTTATCATCTGCTCTGGTTTCTTTGGTGTAACAGTCTCTGTCTAGCAGTCTCCGTTAACTAGTCTACTGGCGGCTTTCTTTGTCCGTATTTTTCCACCACCATTACACCATCACCGTCTCCACCACCACCAACACCTCCACCACCACCACCACCACCACCACCACCACCACCCACTGTGCAAGTTTCTATGATTCTGTCGATTCCCTCTGTCCTGTGCACTGAATGCGTGGATGCCTTCTGCAGCCAAGGAAACCGAGCTGGTGTGATCTGGTTGTCCTTGCCTTGTCCTGCTCCGAAAGGTCGGGGTAGGGAGAGGCAATCATGCTATGCTGACTAGCTCACGGTTTCCTCTACCCACCCACGGTTTCACATTCTGTTCGTCTTTCTTACTTCCCGTCACCGAGAACACCTTTTTTTGTCATTATTGCATCGTTATGTGTGTATTTTTTCACATTTCCAAAAAAAATGTTGTCCTGAATGACATTTTTTGTGTTCCGTTGATCGTTCACGACCAAGACTGTTGTGTGCTGATTACGTTCAGTTTGGCTATAGCTGTTAGAAATATACTACACCGTTTGGCTATGACTGAACTGGACTATGCTGTGACTGAGGCGGTGTCTATTCAGTTAAACGCAGCACTAGTGAAATTATGCATCAGAAAAAAGCTTTGTCTAGTGTAACTGTTTTTATGTTAAAGTAGTCCTTGATTTTGTACCATAAGTTTGAACAGTTAGTACACATTTCCCCGCTTCTTCTTTTTTTCATTCCCCCCCTCCTCCCCACCCCCCTCTCCCCACCCCCCTTCTCCCCACCCCCCCTTTAATGAGTAAATGAAGTCCGTGTTTTGACTTGGATCTTTCGATGTTAAGATTAACTGAACTGATCAGTGCAAAGGCAGAGTTTCTGTTCTGAACGACAATTCAAGTAACTGTAAAGCATGTGCTGTTACTTTTACAAAGGCTGTTCATCTAGCACATTCCTATCTTCGTGTTGTTAGTTTACATTTGGCTATGCATTTGCAACATTTTTTTATACACGTAATCATCACCTACGAGTACCAACTACTCTGTTTCTCAGTCTTTATTCTGTAAATCTTCGCATAACTCGGTATAACTCGGGCTTCTCGGATTTCTTCCCAGTCTACTACTAATTCATAAGGTTCACTATTCTGCCTACAATATTTGGCAATTAACAGCAGCAAAAACGAATTATTCCCTCGGTTTGATGGGTAAGTATCACGGCGAGTGGTTTGATGGGAATAACTTTCTTACTAGTGAGACAATTCTAGGATCACAAGTGTACTGCATTTGTATAGTGTATTTTGACTTTCAAACTGGTACAAGTATGTACAGTTAGTTTTGTCCAAGGTCTGAGTAACACGCTCTTATTTAGCTGCATTCGAGATATGTTTCTAAAATCTGGAACTCCAAGTTACTTGTCAGTATTTAAAAAAAAAAAAAAATGCAAGTTATAACGTTAAAGTGACACAATAAGTTACTGTTGGTTACTGATGTAATATTAAAATGACAGTAATCTAATCTCTAGTTGTTGTTTTTGTTTTGTTTTGTTTTTATGAGCACTGTCACTATCCTAAGTTGCTTACGTTGCTCAAATTAGATTTATGATGAGCTACTTGTTTTTCTAATTCATGGTCTGATGACATATAAACATACAGGTAAAGGCGTTCTCTCGTGTGTGCTTTTAGACTCCTTTCAGACTTTTTTGTTTGTTTGTTTTTAGTATGTTTATTTATTTTAATTTTAAAGAGGCCGAACAGCCTTTTAACAGCAGTGTTGGTTTTCCTCAGTTTTGGGTGAAGAGAAAACTTTCTTAACCCACTATTACGGCATTCCATCAGTGTTTAAACTGGACTGATTTTTACTTTCTCCAAAATGTAACTTGTTCAAACAGCTACTGAGCTTTATACGCAGGGTTATGACAGATGGTTTCGTTTTATATATAATTTGGAACCCTTTCAACTTAAAGGGAAACTGACGGTTTCTTTTTTCTTCTCTCTCTCTCTCTTTTTTTTTTTAACTCTCTCTCTCTCTCTCTCTCTCTCTCTCTCTCTCTCTCTCTCTCTCTCTCTCTCTCCTTTTCTGAAACCGTTTTAAGAGTACATTACTTTAAAACTGGAGTAACAGATCATTTTATAAATAAATAAAATAACATGCTTTATTCAGGCTATGTTGTGTTACAATTCATATTCTGTCATAGCATGGAAACACTGCAGATTAAATATATGTGTGTACGCACATATATAGTTTTGAGCAGCACACAAAGTAAGCAAGTCAAGTTCACACTTGTACGGCAAAAATGTCTCTAAATTTAGATTACTGATTATATGTTGTCCACTATATAACTTTAGGTTACTGATTAGATGGTGTCAGCCGTAACCTGAAGTCTCTTACAATAAGTTTTGTGTGGAGTGATCCATCAAGCATCATTCATCCGCAGTGTGTTTTAGTGGTGACTGGCTTTCTGTAATGGTTCCTGCTGTTTAACTCCGCAGTTGTTGAAAACCAATCTGAAACAAGGAAGACTGCTAGCGGTCTCAAAACAAGATCCAAACACATAAACGGTTAAAAAGCCCGCTAATTTAATATAACGGTACGAAACATCTGCGACAAAACAACGGTTAAACGGTGATAAACAAAAATATTGTACTTATCCGGTTGTCCGAGACTCCAGGTATTCAATACACCCCAACCGCAAACGGATAAGTACAATATTTTCATTTATCACCGTTTAGCTGTTGTTTAACTGTTAATGTTTTGTCGCTTTGAAAAAGGGACTTTCCTAAAAAAATCCCGCAAGTTGTGTATTGTCATATCAAGTTAGCGTGTGTGTTTTTTGTTGTTGTTGCTGTTGTTCTTGTTGTTGTTATTTAACCGTTTACGTGTTTGGATCTCCGCAGCTGTTGATTTGTTTCAGCATCAGTACTTGCTTTTGCGTGCCAGCAGACATTCTGTGTGATTCATTGTTACGTGCAAAAGCAATCCAACAAACAAGTTAGCAGATACAACCAGATACACAGTGGCAAAATTCCTGTCTTTGGGGCGTTACGTAATGTCGATGAGGTGTTAAGTCTTGTTGAAAATTACTGTGATTAATGCTATCGATACTGAGGAGTTAGATAGTGTGGTCTTTATTTCGATTAACTCACCTATAGAATACAGATGAGTCTTTAAGTGTTTTAACTGTTTCTTCTGCTTATAATGTATAGGTTGGTATTCTGCTTTGCAGACTAAATCTCTCTCTCTCTCTCTCTCTCTCTCTCTCTCTCTCTCTCTCTCTCTCTCTCTCTCTCTCTCTCCTCTCTCTCTCTCTCTCTCTCTCTCTCACTTTTTGTTTTTGGAAGCGCAGTTTGTGAAGTAAGATTGATAGTACAATGCAGAGTACACCTTAACTTTGGGGTAAAGACTTACAAAAATGGCAAGCATTGTGTATATTATTAATTTTAAGTGTTTCTCAACAGCCATTCAGGGCCATATATGAACGACAAGAAGAAGAATTCAACTGGATGAATAAGAACAGTAAAATGTTGTTTGATTCTTAGTCTTTAATATATTGGCTTACCTGTCTTGATGATGTTGAGATATTAATTGTTCCGTTATGGTCATAGGTGTAGTGACCAGTTAAAGCAATACCCCCATATCTTTACATTTTCCTCCCCATCTTTTTCTGGTCCAGAAGACCACCAGTTAAATGCTACTTTAACACAAAACATTTAAATCATCCGTTTCTTAGCATGCAAAATACAAGATTTTAGTTCACAGCATATTTTACTAGTGAATATTTCGGTGGGTATTTCAGTTAATTATTGCAATACGTTTGACAATGTATTTTGTAAATGCAATGGGGGATTGGGTACGGGTCTTATTTTCAGCAGTCTCTATTTTGATAAATGCGTTGTTTTAGTTTACTAGTCTATTCTTTGTGGAGGTCTTACCATATACACACAGAGAGGCATAGGTTAAATACAGGAGCGGCGTGAGGAATATTTTCAGAAGTCTCTGCTTTGATAAACTGACATGATGTATATATTCTCTATTCCTTGTAGATGTGTAATAATATTCACATGGAGAGATAGTAGGGAGAGGGACGTATTTTCAGAAGTGTCTGCTTTGATAAACTGACATGATGTATACATACTCTATTCCCTGTAGATGTGTACTAATATTCACATGGAGAGATAGCATGGAGGGAAACGTATTTTCAAAAATCTCTGATTTGATAAATTGACATGGTTTTATTTTTCGGCCGTTGTTTGTAAATGTACAATCGTACATACGCACAGAGAAAAAGCGTGGGGTGGGGGTGAGGGGTGGGTGGGTCGTATGATCAGAAATCTCTGTACGTTTCTGTGACGTTGTGTATCTAACGGTCACCGTGTTGACATTCTTCAGCTGGCGGCGTTCGGCGACACGACCGGCCAGGACTTACCTCCCTTGGAGCTTCCGACCCAGGACAGGGACCGCGGTCCCATCATGCCCGTACCCAAGGGCATCCGACCGGTCCTCAGCAAACACAGGATAGAGGTACTACTGGTCGTTATAAACTGATGTGGTCGTTACAGACATGACAGATTCCATCATGCCCGTGTTCAAGGGCATCCGACCTGCAGCACGTGTTCTGTGGTGTTGTGTTGCTTTCCGTACAGGTGTTCTGTCTTGTTGCTGGGGGTTTTCTGGAGTGTTGTCTGATACATGTGTTGCTTGGGCGTTTCAGGTGTTGTTCTGGGGTGGTTGGGACATGAAGAGGATCCACCTGCAGCATGTGTTCTGTGGTGTTGTGTTGCTTTCCGTACAGGTGTTTTGTCTGGTTGCTGATGTTTTTCTGGAGTGTTGTCTGATACCTGTGTTGCTTGGGCGTTTCAGGTGTTGTTCTGGGGTGGTTGGGACATGAAGAGGATCCACCTGCAGCATGTGTTCTGTGGTGTTGTGTTGCTTTCCGTACAGGTGTTTTGTCTGGTTGCTGATGTTTTTCTGGAGTGTTGTCTGATACCTGTGTTGCTTGGGCGTTTCAGGTGTTGTTCTGGGGTGGTTGGGACATGAAGAGGATCCACCTGCAGCATGTGTTCTGTGGTGTTGTTTGGTACAGGTGTTGTGGGTGTTGCAAGATCGGGACATCAAGACGATCTACCTGCATCAGGTGTTATGGGGGGAGGGGTTTGATACAGATCTTTGTGTGTGTGTTGCAATTGTTGCTCAGGGGTGTTCGGGACATCAAGATGTTTGACCTGCAGCAGATGTTTTGGGATGTTGCTGGACGCAGGTGTTGTGGGGGTGTTGCAGGTGTTGTTTTGGGGTGTTCAGAACATGAAGAGGACTTACCTGCGGCAGGTGTTCTGTGATGCTGTTCGATGCAGGTTTTGTGTGGTGTTCCAGGTGTTGTTCGAAGAATCAAGAAGGTAAACCTGCAGCGGATGTTGTTTGAGACAGGTGTTTTGGGGTGTTGCAGGTGTTGATCTGGGATGTTTTTATACAAGAATTGTGGGAGTGGTGTTGGTGTTGTTCTAGGATGTTGTTTGGTGCATGTATTCCGGATTGCTGCAGGTGTCGTGGGGTGCTGTAGGTGTTGTTCCTGGATGTCGTTTGATGCAGGTGTTGTGGGGGTGTTGTAAGTGTTGTTCAGGGATGTTTGGTACATGTGTTGTGAGGTGTTGTTCTGGGATGTCGTTTGATGCACGTGCTGTGGGGGTGTTGTAAGTGTTGTTCTGTGTGCTGTTTGACGCAGGTGTTGTTGGGGTGTTGCATGTGTTGTTATGGGGTGTTGTTTGACACAGGTGTTTTGGAGGTGTTGTTTACGCAGGTGTTGTAGGGGTGTTGCAGGGTGTTGTTTACGCAGGTGTTTTTAGGGGTGTTACAGGTGTTGTTTAACACAGATGTTGTGGGGTGTTGCAGGTGTTGTTCTGGGGTGTTCGGGACATCAAGAGGATCCACTTGCAGCAAGTGGACAGACCCCGTATTGACATCGAGTGCGCGAGTCACGTGTTGTCCTCCACCATCATCCAGAACTGTAAGAAGAACCCCAACTTCAGCGTTCCTGTCAAGTACTTTGACGTCGTGAGTACTGCCAGCCCCACGTCATCACGTCATCGCGTAGCTAAATGGCGTCATCAGAGATGCAGAAACGAACCCTAGCTATAGCATGCATGCCAAGGGCTTTAACGTCATAATTATGTGCTGCTTTTCATTATGTCGTGACGTTACACTTGCAGACCAACAAAATGACCTCACTGAGTAACAGATTTTGTCATGTGCTACCCTTTACGTCATCTTTCATCTTCTTCCCTTCGCACAGACAAGGTCTGTCGTTCTATACAAACTGAGATGGAAGATTAGTGTACCCCTTTCCAGCCAGCTACGCTCTTCTTCTGGTACATCCATGCCTTTTGTTCCCTCTGTGCGTACGCACTTACTTGTTCAGAGGTCTTGTTTCTTTCTTTTTTTTTTCTTTTTTTTTTTTTCTTCTTTCTTTTTTGCTGCACTATCTGTCTGGAACACACTCTTGCACAGTCAGGTCTCATCCTTCAAATCATCTCTCAAAATACGTCTCTTCAAGCTGTCCTAGTGTCTACTGACTCTGTGTGTGTGTGTGTGTAGTGTGTGTGTGTGTGTGTGTGTGTGTGTGTGTGTGTGTGTGTGTGTGTGTGTGTGTGTGTGTGTTGTGTGTGTGTGTGTGTGTGTGTGTGTGTGTGTGTGTGTGTGTGTGTGTGTGTGTGTGTGTGTGTGTGTGTGTGAGTGTGCGTGCGTGCGTGCGTGGGAGTAGACATGCGTGAGTTGTCTGTGTTGTTGTTGGCCTCTTTCTCAGGACGAGAGTTTTGTTGTTGTTGTTGGGGTAGTTTGGTTGTTGTTGTCGTTGTTGTTGTTGTTGTTGTTGTTGTTGTTTTGTGGGGCGGTTGCTGTTGTTACTATGTATGATTATGTTCTCCAACTGGAGAAAAATAGCACATAAAGAGAACACATTACTAATCATTATTAGAGCCATGTACGCGCATGTTGGTGCCAGATACAGAGCTGTGTCTGACGTGCAGGAGCTGCCGGAGAACGAGCTGTACTGCCCGCCCATCTCAATCCGCTGTGTGGACTGCCGCAGCTTCGGTCGCTTCACCCTGGTGGGCACCCACGTCATCTCCAACCTGCACAAGTTCATGTACATCCCCACCACCAAGCAGGCCAAGGCCGCCTTGCAGAAACTCTTCCCCATCAAAGGTGAGTACATGCCATCTCCAATCTGCGCAAGTTCATGTACATCCCCACCACCAAGCAGACTAACCAGTCTCTTCCCCATCAAAGGTGAGTACATGCCGTCTCCAATCTGCGCAAGTTCATGTACATCCCCACCACCAAGCAGACTAACCAGTCTCTTCCCCATCAAAGGTGAGTACACGCCATATCCAGCCTGCACAAGTTCGTGTACATCTTCACCACCAAGCAGACCAACCAGTCTCTTCCCTATCAAAATGAGTACACGCCATCGCCAACCTGCACTAGTTTGTGTACATCTCCACCACCAAACAGACCAACCAGTCTCTTCCCTATCAAAATGAGTACACGCCATCGCCAACCTGCACTAGTTGTGTACATCTCCACCACCAAGCAGACCAACCAGTCTATTCCCTATCAAAATGAGTACACGCCATCGCCAGCCTGCACTAGTTTGTGTACATCTCCACCACCAAACAGACCAACCAGCCTCTTCCCAGTATGGTAACACGTCTTCATTCGTTCTTTCATTATTTTTTAAGGTGATGGAGAGAGCAGTTTGGTAGTGTAGGAACACTATACAAACCAGTTTAAAAGTGCACTGAAGATACCCCCTCCCTTTCATCCAGTCATGGGTTCCTCTATGAAGGAGGTAGCCCCCTCCCCCCCCCCCCCCCCCCACGCTGTTGCGGGAGGGGGGGGGGAGTGCGTGCTTGAGTGTGTGTTCATTTCACTCCATAGTTTACTGTTTTAAGTCTTTTTCTCTCTTTTTATTCACCGCTGTCCAACATACTGTGAGATGAACTGTATGCAAGTGTTCCTCTAACATTCAGTAGGACAGTATGTTACTGAAGTCTTTCCTTCTAACATTCAGTAGGACAGTCTGTTACTGAAGTCTTTCCTTCTAACATTCAATAGGATAGTCTGTTACTGAAGTCTTTCCCTCTAACATACAGTAGGAGAGTCTGTTACTGAAGTCTTTCCTTCTAACATTCAGTAGGACAGTATGTTACTGAAGTCTTTCCTTCTAACATTCAGTAGGACAGTATGTTACTGAAGTCTTTCCTTCTAACATTCAGTAGGACAGTATATTACTGAAGTCTTTCCTTCTAACATTCAGTAGGACAGTATGTTACTGAAGTCTTTCCCTCTAACATTCAGTAGGACAGTATGTTACTGAAGTCTTTCCTTCTAACATTCAGTAGGACAGTCTGTTACTGAAGTCTTTCCTTCTAACATTCAGCAGGAGAGCTAGTATATTACTGAAGTCTTGGAATCTTGAAATCCGACAGCTAAGTCGTTACGAAGTGATATTAATGGCGGATAGGTAAACGCGGTGTGCCAGTCGTTCTGCGTTTCCGGGCGACCTGTCGACTGAGGTGATCACAGCTGTGCAGTGCGACCCCTCTTTTTACACTGTCCTGAAGACTAGCGAAAGTGCTCTTGAAACAGGCGTGATGCTTGGGCGGGGATATTCGTTTACAGGGAAATAATTATAATGGAAACTGTTTCGGGAAAATTTGTCATAAAAGATGTCTGTCGTCGGGGTGGTCTTTCATCGGGGTGGTCTCGTTTTTTGGTTTTCGCTCGCTTGGCCGGTCTTTCTACAATGCTTCCATTGTTCCAATGTCTCACACTTTACCTGATTCAGGACGAGCTTTCCATTGCTCCACTAACACTCTTCCTGATTCAGGACGAGCTTTTCATTGTTGTAATGTCTCACTCCAGAGTCAGGACGAGCTTTCCATTGTTCCACTGTCTAACACTCTACCTGATTCAGGACGAGCTTTCCATTGTTGTAATGTCTCATTTGCTACCTGATTCTGGACGAGCTTTCCATTGTTCTGATGTCCCACTTGCTACATGACTGAGGACGAGCTTTTCATTGCTGTATTGTCTCACTTGCTACCTGATTCAGGACGAGATTTCCATTGTTCCACTGTCTAACATTCTACCTGATTCAGGACGAGCGTTCCATTGTTGTAATGTCTCACACTCTACCTGATTCAGAACGAGCGTTCCATTGTTGTATTGTCTCACTTGCTACCTGATTCAGGGCGAGCTTTCCATTGTTCTACTGTCTAACATTCTACCTGATTCAGGACGAGCGTTCCATTGTTGTATTGTCTCACTTGCTACTGATTCAGGGCGAGCTTTCCATTGTTGCATTGTCCCATTTGCGACCTGATTCAGGGCGAGCTATCGACGAAACCAAGGTGATCACGGCTGGATCCCCGGCCAAGTCGGTGCAGTCGGAGGACGTGGTTGTCGCCGTGGATGAAAACCTGCCCCTCATCCACAAGGACACCATCATCACCATCTCGTCCCAGGTCAGCCAGGTACGTGGGTCGCTTAATACATCAGCGACATCGTCTTCATCTTCCTCGTCCTTGTTCCTCTTTTGTAGTTCTCGTCCCGCGTTGGGGTGCTGTGAACTGCACACCCGCTTTCAGGTGTGTGTTGTTTTTTGTTGTTGTTGTTGTTTATTTGTTGTTGTTGTTGTTGTTTTTGGGGGGGAGTGTTGTTTGATACAGGTGGTGTGGGGTGTTGCAGGTGCTGTTCTGTGGTATACAAGGGAAATGGGGTTGGGGTGTATAGACGATTCAAGCTGCTACTGTGTTGTGTCATGAGTTCTCTTGCTGTGTCTGAATTACTAGAATTCACCCAGTGCCACTGCTGGAGTTTATCTTCTGACCAGAAGATACCACAAGGATACTAAATAGTTATTTATCATGGTGTTGTGTCCACAGCGCTTTCTGTCTAGGTTCAGCATGCGATTAGTCGATACTGTTTTACTCTTACTTTCTTTTATGTGTGTGTGTGTTTGTGTGTGCGCGCGCGTGTGTGTGTGTGTGTGTGTGTGTGTGTGGTGTGTGTGTGTGTGTGTGTGTGTGTGTATGTGTGCGTGCGTGCGTGTGTGTGTGTGTGTGTGTGTGTGTGTGTGTGTGTGTGTGTGTGTGTGTGTGTGTGTGTGTGTGTGTGTGCGTGTGTTTGTGTGTTTGCTGCTGCTGCTCCTGTTGCTGTTGCTGTTGTAAGGGCGGAATGGGAGGGGCATTAGACACAGAATAGAGGGACAGTGACGACTTGATGCCGTTCTGTCTCTTTTCAACGTGGGATCAGCTGACGTTCTTCTCTTTGGACCATGAGTCCGTTATAATAAAAACATATTTTGGGGTGGCCTATTTTAAACGTACTTTTTGTGTGGCCTACTTTTCTTGTGCAATGGGACAGTGGGGGAAGGGGGCGGGGGGGGGGGGGGGGGGGGGGGGGGGGGGAGGGGGGCAGGCAGCAAGTGATGAACTGCCGCTCTGCTCGGCGTGAGGTAGGGCTGACAGCTGTGTGTGTTTTTGCGCCGCCAGATGACCGAGAAGGAGCAGAAGACGGCGGAGAACAAGCGCCGCAAGAAGAAAGGAAACGTGGACGAGGACGAGCCCGACATGGACGCCCTGGACTGGTGGAGCAAGTACTTCGCCTCCGTGGAGACCATGATCAGGGTACGTCACTTCCTGTCTCCTCGCGTGACCGCTGCGTCACTTCCTGTCTCCACGCGTGACCCCAGCGTTACTTCCTGTCTCCTCGCGTGACCCCTGCGTCGCTTCCTGTCTCCTCGCGTGACCCCTGCGTCACTTCCTGTCTCCACGCGTGACCCCCTGCGTCACTACCTGTCTCCTCTCCTGACCTGTGCGTCATTCCCTTTGACTTCCCTTCCCAAGGGCCATAACTGTTAGTGTGTAGAAACGTTTGCCTGTTGAACTGTTCCCTGGTGAAAGGGCCAGTGTTTGTCCAATCCGTTCACGGCTGCGACTGGCTGAATGGTAAATAAATGTCTTGTGATGGGCCAGTTTGAAGGTTAAACGATCAGTTTGCTAGAACAAGAGCCTCTCCAACTGGTCCACGACCATCCATGCGTGTTTGATGCTTGACTTCGGCGCAAGAAGAAATTTGGAGCTCACTGGCCCTGTTTCCTGTGGACTAGTTGGACAGACTAGTAGGAAGCTGTGTGGTCACGACAGCGTGGCGTCCAGCGAAGCATGACTGTCTAGCTCATTGATAGTGTAGTTTGTACGCGACGTGCAAATACACGTGTACCCCTTTCACGCGGACAGTGTGGTAGCTTTCTCTAGAAGAGGCAGGGAACCCATACTGGGAACGGCTCGTGTGCTGGGGAAAGTAACGTGAGGACGGAATCGGTTTGTACGCATCATCAGTGTCTCACACCAATCCCGCGCAGATATTCAAAAGTCCCTTCTATAGTAAGTAAACATGGTGCTTAACGTCCACAGAAACCGCAAGGCTTATTAGGGACGGGGAGAAGGGGGGAGGGGGGTATGGAGGTGGGGGTGAGAGGGATATTATATACCATCGCTACACTGTCACCACCAGAATGGTTCCTGCATTAAGATGGGCAGCGATGAGAGCCATTTTAATGTTTCGGTAGGAAGTGATGGACAAAGTCACAGGACAGTGTCCACAAACCACAAGCTTTTTGAAGAGAAAGGAGAGCCGAAGCGGTATCGAACCGAGGTCCTTCCGCATACCAGCCTAACGCCTTACCGCTAGGCCAAACCGGCTCACAAGTCCCTTCTATGAGAACCCAGACCCCTTTGTACACATCACGTAGTTCAGGAGCTGTATGAGAGTCGAGGTGGCCGTCCTGGGCTGTCCGTCCTAACGAGCCTTCTGGTTTCCGTGGACGTAAAGCTATACTGAACCACACTTCGGCATTGGTCTCAGCTTGTCCCTAATATGACAACCGACATCCGAGGACATTAAGCACCACAACCGAACCAACCGTATGCATCATCAGTGTCACATCGCTCCTGCAGTGTGGGGCACGCAGATATTCAAAAGTCCCTTCTATGAGAACCCAGACCTAGCCATGGTTTTCTCTTCAAATCCAGGAGTAGGTGAGAATAAAGCTTTGTGTGCTTCGTCTACTGCCAGTAATTGTGCATTCCTCATTTCTCCCGCCCTAGTTAACCCCGGTGTGCATTATCATAAGAAACACATTTATTTTTTATAGACTGGACAACTACCATAAATTCATAAAACAAAAATCAGAATTTTGTAGACAGGACAACTGTTATGAATACATAAATACAAAAATGATAAAATTCAATAGACTGCACAACTACTATCAATACATAAAACAAAAATTATCAAATTCATTACACCGGACAACTACTATGGATACATAGAACAATATCAAACATTTCTGAATATGCACAGTGAAAAATACGTCAGACTGATTCACCTGTCTCTCACTCCCTCTACACTGACTCATGCAGTTAAGGTTGATGCAGTAGGTTTACACAGCTAGATAAATAATTTCAAGGAAAGGCAGTTAGAAACAGATGTGTTTTTAGTTGAGACTTAAAAGATGACAGTGATGAGAAGATGCGATTTTTGATGGCAGTGAATTCCAAACAAATGGAGCTTGGTATTGAAAAGATCAAGCAGCAATGCTTTTTAGGTTCACATGATTTTGGGACTGTCAGAACTATGTGAGAGAAAGAACAAAAAGATCTGGAGGGTGTGTTCGAGAACTGGCAGCAGGAGAGGAAAGAGAAAAAAGAATGCTATCAAAATACCGGAACAAAAGAGTTGCCAGTTTGCATGCAGGGGCAATGCTTTCTACAATAGGAAGCCAGTGGAGTTTCTTCAGGAGAGGGTGGTACTGTTGGTTTTGGGTTCTTGTTTTGTGTGTGTGTGTGTGTGTGTGTGTGTGTGTGTGTGTGGTGTGTGTGTGTGTGTGTGTGTGTGTGTTATTGTTGTTGTTGTTGGTGTGGGTGTGTCTGTCTGTGTCTGTGTCTGTCTCTGTGTGTGTCTGTGTCTCTGTGAGTGTCTGTGTCCGTGTCTCTACGTGTGTCTGTGTCTCTGTGTGTCTATGTCTGTGTCTCTGTGTGTGTCTGTGTCTCTGTCTTTGTCTCTGTCTCTGTATGTGTGTGTGTGTGTCTCTGTGTGTGCCTGTGTCTGTGTTGTTTTACGGAAGATCAGTCGGGCAGCATGTTTTTTTCGGCAGTCGTCAGTCAGTCAGTGTTGCACACGACAGTAGACACTAGATTATAGATACCGTCATGCTGGAACTGTTCTGGCTTATCACAGTAAGGAGTAAGCGTGTGGACACTCTGCTGCGTGAAAACCGATTCCTTCCCCCGCTCCTGGTTAGCGCACGAACTTTGCCTAGCGCCGATTCTCTCCCTTGCACCGTGCGATTGGTTTTCTCCGGTCGCATACAAACAGAAGATGGTTCGGTCACCGTCAAAACTTCCATCTTTTGTTTGCATGCGAGTGCATTGAAAACCTTTGTGACATTTGTTAGTGACACTTTTCTAGCGGTTTTGTTTTCCCTTTGTTAGATGTTGCTGTGTGACCCTGCTTTTAGACAAGCCAGTATTCACCCTTTCACGCTGTCCCAATAACGTTTCCTGTGTGTGTGTGTTGACCTTGAGGTCGGCTTCCTACCTTGTGGTCGTCCTTTGCGGTTGCCTTTATCCCGTCTGCAGCGTGTGAACAGACTACTTTTGATTGTGCAGTTATTTCCCTCCTATTGAACTATGTACGCCAACTCGTCAAAGCACACTTACCCTGCACAGTATAATTATATGCTTCCCGTGGATAAATGTTCCGTGCTGGCGTCGGATGTGCAGTACCTGTATTCAGACCCTTTTTCTGGCACAAGTGGTGTTGGTTTAACCAACATTTATTTTATATTTCTCAGCAAAACGTTGAAGGACAGAGCAGTACAGACGTACACACGCGAAAAACGGCTTATAAAGGTGCAGCTTCAATAAGGAACAAATATCACACACAGATATTTTAAATAATTTTTGGAACAACGATACCAACAGTGACAGGAACATAAGTGAAGCTGTAATAAAGACGACGATGACACAATCATGTCGGTGGTGATGTAATAACTACACCGTGGTGTGCCCAAAACGGATGTTGTATAGACAAGCAAAAGTGGCAATTGTCTCCCAAGGAAAATAACTCTAAAAAAACTCTTAGCTTTGCCAAGCACTGTAACACTGACTACAACATGACTTCTGTTTTTGAGGAGGTGATTTGGCTGTAAAAAAATGTTTTTTGTTTGTTTGTTTGGTTGTTTTGTGTATGGGGAGGGGGCGTTTTGTTGTTGTTTTGCGTGTGTGTTTTTGTTTTTGTTTTTTTTGGTTGGTTCGTTTTATTTTCGGTTAGGGAATGTTCCACGTGTGTCAGTGATGATTGTATTTTTCTTTTTAGCGATTATACCCCCTCTTGATTTGCAACTTACTGTGTTAGTGTGAAGTATAGTCTATGCTTTTATGCTTGTGTGCAATGTTTGGTCTTGTGTATAATCGTTTGATTCCCTTCCTCTCTGCACAGCGATCCGACTCTGAGGACGAAGAGGTATACAGAACACTAAGTCATCACCTGTATTTCCTGTGAACATGTTGTTGTCATCGTTTCATTCATTCTCACTCTCTCTGTTTGTTTTCCTTGGTATGTGGTTATATTTTTTTCTTGCTGATCAGCATTTTTGACTGCTTTTGCCAAAAAGCTGGGTTGCATGAAGATTGGTCGTTGACATGTTATGACATGGAAATGCCTGCTTGTCATTTGTAGCATTGATATATCTTTATATATATTGTATACAGTCTTGAACAGACATAAGCTGCTTTTAGCTGTTGGGGTTAAAGTTACCCACAATATGGTTTGACCAAAAGTTGGCATAAAACAATCAACAGTAGAAAATAAATGACCCATGATGGTGGTTGTTCTTTGTTTTCTTTTGATCGACGTGTCAGCTACTTAGGTCATTTAACGGCATAACACAGTAGAGGAACACCAAACACCTATTTTAGTAGAAAACGGACTAAAGCAAATTATGAGACAGACAGACTCACTTAGTCAAGCCACTAAAATTGTTTTTGCTTTGCCGTAATCCGTAACTGGGAGCAGGTTGCGGGATGGGAGGGTGGTGGGGGTGGACGAGAATGTCTGTAAAGATCATTGTTGCATAGCTAACACATGCGAAGCTTGTTATATTTGTTTTTTGTTGTTGTTGTTTTTTAAATCGTGTTCAGCTTTTAGTTACTCAATCAATATATAATGACAGCACAGTTTGAAATATCGAACAGAACTTCAAAATGCAGAAGTTGGTCAAACATGTTAACAGTATTTTGGCAGATGTTTTTCGCTAAAGTCGCTAAGTTGCAATTTCATATTTATTTTAAAATGGCAGTATCTTAGACATTACAGACGAGATAAATAAGTCAAAAGTACTGTTCATGACTCACATCTCTTCGTGTCTGAAGATTAAATGTAAAAACAATTCAAAGAAATAGGGGCAGAGAGGCTGGATATCTCGGTTGTGGTTGTGGTTGGATTAGACCTGTTTTTATCCAAGAAAAAACATACCAGCCGATTCTGCAGGAACTGTTGTTATCGTTCCTCTGGTAAGACTGGAAAATTCTCCATGCGCCGAGTGAGATGTTGCGCTGGAGAACACTTCCCTGCTTGTGTAAACATACACACACACACACACACACACACACACACACACACACACACACACACACACACACACACACACACACACACACGTTACCCGATTTTCAGCATCTGCAAGCCGTCTTCAGAGGTGTAGTTTTGACACATGACATATGACGTGTAATTGATGTCATTTTGGAGGTGAATTTGATTTTCTTATAGAATGCCCCGCGTATGTTGACTGGTTTAAAAAAAAAAAAAATGTCCCCAGAAAATGTCTTAAGCCGCCTTCAGTGTATACTGTTTATAGGTGTATATCTTCCACAAGGAAGAAGATATTTTACCTTTTTCAATATATGTAAGGGAAGGAAAAATTTGATAAAATCACAGACTGCTACCAAAAATGCCACGCCATATTTCGGGTCTTTGCTGTAGCCTTGTGGCTGTGGTTATAGTGTCATGTGAATGACGATAAAAACCTCGCTTGTGGCGTGTTATCTCCATACCACGCTTGTGGCGTGATATCTCCATACCACGCTTGTGGCGTGATATCTCCGTACCACGCTTGTGGCGTGATATCTCCGTACCACGCTTGTGGCGTGATATCTCCGTACCACGCTTGTGGCGTGATATCTCTGTACCACGATTGTGGCGTGATATCTCTGTACCACGCTTGTCGCTAGTCTTTGCTTTGCGCGGATTTGTTAAAGGGGAACCGAAAAGAAGATGCAACCGGATGAAAACGTCGGAAATGTGCACAACTGATATTAATTTCCCTCTCTACGCTTCGTTCCGTTCTTCTGTAAACATTCATACCAAAGAAGTGCTCTCTCTCTCTCTCTCTCTCTCTCTCTCTCTCTCTCTCTCTCTCTCTCTCTCTCTCTCTCAAACGAATTAGAGCGCCTCGGGTGGCGGCCATGTTGGTTCGCTCTTTACCAAAGAAGAGCAGAAAAGGTCGGATCGTGACGTATTTGACACTTTTGCCACACATGCTGGCCTTCTTTGTGACATCACCGTACAGACTGCTGGGCACAAAGTAACAGCACTCACGGTCATGGAGTCAAAAACTATTGTGCACCTCTTTGTAAGGACTGTCGATAGGCCCGAGTTGCTTATTCACTTCGGTACCCCTTTAACAAGACAGAGAGGCGAGAACCGCGCTTTGCGCGTGATATTTTCAAGTCCTTCTCGCTGTTCTTTGCTTTGGCTTGAATTATTAACAAATGTACATGACGATTACTTTAAATGCACTATAAAGCAAGCAACGAGTGTTGGGAATGACCTGGGCAGGTGCCATTGTGCCAGGTCCCCCTGGTTGCGAGTGTGGGTTTGTAACGAGAGTTACCGCACTTTGGCGGAAAGAAAAGACACTTTTCACGTTGTTCCTGCAGTCACAGTTTTCATATGTATTCTTTTGATTTGGTTTCGGGTTAGTATTCACCGTGCAGCGGAATTTTCCCCTTTGCTATACATTTGTTTCTGGAATATTTGTTGTTTATGAATTCTCCACCTTTTTTTTTTCTTTTATCTTTTTTTCCACTGAGAAATATGTCCAGAAAACCTTTTTCGGGGGGAGGG
>JABMCL010000317.1:317500-320000 GCA_018857735.1 Alviniconcha marisindica
GGTTGGGGGTCGCCACGCATATAGAATAATGGACATCCGGTGCGTGTGTATGTGTCTGGAGGGGGGGGGGGGGGGGCGGTGAGTGCGTGTGTGTCCCTACTGGTATGGTGGTGGGGGGGGGGGGGGGGGGCAGAAAAGCGTGGTCACTGTTCACTCCTTCCTTTTGAATTGTATTGTACACAGCGATTTATAAGTTTTATTGTTTTCTGTTTTCCTTTAATTTAGTTCATGCATACGTATGCTGGAAGTTATTACATAATGTGAAACTACTTCAAGAAAGCCATCCCTGATGTCAGTTGTTAGGTCATCCCTCATTCCGGAGGACATGGTACAAATCACCCATTATAATGGCTTGAGATGCACATCACTGATTTCAGACTATTTTAAAATTCATCGGTGATTTTGTAACTTATTGACAACTGATTTTTGCGAATCATTTCAGGAAATAAAGCACCCATCCGATTCTAGGGTTTATGAAGCGTTCCCCTGTATCAAGTTTTGTGTTTGGTTTGTTGTTGTTGTTGTTTTGAAACACGTAGGCCTGCGTCAGTGATTCTGGGATTGGATTTGACACACACGTTTATTCATTTAATTTTTTTACGAAACACGTCAATGATTTCAGAGGGTTTGTCGCACGTGAATGGATTTAGATCTCATGAAGCATGTCGTTTGTTTTGAGGCCTTATGAAATACGTCATTGTTTTCAGAGAAATTTGACAAGCGTGGCTAAACTGTAGATCTGATGGAGTGTGTCACCTCTGTCATGGCCGTATGATTCACGTCACTAAATTCAGGAACATGTGACACGCATGACTGAACTGTTGGTTTGATGGAGTGTGTCACTAGGTGTCTGAAGGAGTATGTCGCCTCTTTCAGGGCCTTATAAACAACGTCACTGAACTGTATGTTTTTATACATTTTTCTGCATCTTTTTATTCGGGGCATTATGCCTTTCATTTGGCTAAGGGTCATGCGCCGTAGAAATGTCCATTATTATTATTATTATTGTTACTACTGATTGAGGGACATGTGGCACGCATGACTGAACAGCGGGTTTGATGGAGTGTGTCACTAGGAGTTTGATGGGTTTGATGGAGTGTGTCATTAGGAATTTGATGGGTTTGATGGAGTGTGTCATTAGGAGTTTGATGGGTTTGATGAAGTGTGTCATTAGGAATTTGATGGGTTTGATGGAGTGTGTCATTAGGAGTTTGATGGGTTTGATGAAGTGTGTCATTAGGAGTTTAAAGAAGCGTGTCACCGATTCCAGGGCTTTATGAAACGCCTGAAGCACGCGCCTTCAAAGGACAGTCTGGCTGTCACGGAAGATGTGAAAGCCGAGGAGTTTGTGGTAAAACAGAGACAGCCTAACTACACTTTGCATCTTGGAATTTGCCCCCATCCCTTTCATAGCAACTCGACAGCAACGTCTTTGAATGACTATGTAGAGAATGGGTCACAACGTCTTTGAATGACTATGTAGAGAATGGGTCACATCGTCTGTGAATGACTATGTAGAGAATGGATCACATCGTCTGTGAATGACTATGTAGAGAATGGGTCACAACGTCTTTGAAAGACTATGTAGAGAATGGGTCATATCGTCTTTGAATGACTATGTAGAAAATGGGTGACAACGTCTTTGAATGACTATGTAGAGAATGGGTCACATCGTCTTTGAATGACTATGTAGAGAATGGGTCACAACGTCTGTGAATGACTATGTAGGGAATGGGTCACAACGTCTGTGAATGACTATGTAGGAAATGGGTCACAACGTCTTTGAATGACTATGTAGGGAATGGGTCACAACGTCTGTGAATGACTATGTAGGGAATGGGTCACAACGTCTTTGAATGACTATGTAGAGAATGGGTCACAACGTCTTTGAATGACTATGTAGGGAATGGGTCACAACGTCTTTGAATGACTATGTAGAGAATGGGTCACAACGTCTGTGAATGACTATGTAGGGAATGGGTCACAACGTCTGTGAATGACTATGTAGGGAATGGGTCACAACGTCTTTGAATGACTATGTAGGGAATGGGTCACACCGTCTTTATTGACGCACTGAGTCAGGGTGCTTGCTTCCTGGTTCATGTGTCAGAATTCTTGAACGACTTTGCATCTTCCGTACCGCTGCAAAGCTCACTGTTGCAGCTTTTTTTCCTCATCTCTGGTTTACTTGCAATGTCGGTCATGCGGGTTGAATTTAGAGCATTTCAAAGCCCTTCTTGCCTGATGTCGTAGCTTCTGTGCGATTGTCCAGGGCCATCGAGCCATTAGGCTGCTTTCTCCTTGCCACGGACTGAGAGGGTTAAAGTGAACGATACTCGCCGTGATTTTTATTTTTATTTTTTTAATTTTTCTTCTTCTGTCGCAACAGAATGACAGTCGAAGTGAGAGCGGTCGAAGTAAACGCTACACGCTGCACCAAGACTGTCTCCTTCTTTTTCCTCCACTTTTTCTTCTGTCTGATTGGCCGTAGTGGGTATTC
>JABMCL010000317.1:322500-330000 GCA_018857735.1 Alviniconcha marisindica
CAACCATCCTTGGAAAACTGTGGGTCAGCGTACTGTCCTGGACATGCTGTAGTGAAGGGAAATGACCGAGCAGCTATTCTGGCGGGAAAAGCAAACCCTCACAGGTGGCTTGCTTCTCGGAAGACCTGAAGTGTTGAGGAGTTTGAGACACTGTCTGTGGGCACAAAACCAAGGGCATCACACCATTGTTAAACAGGAGAAGAGAGAGCCGTCGTCAGTCAGACGAACACTGGAACTGTTTCAAAGGGTAGTACAGGGTGTAGCGCATATGGGCTTTTCCGAGGGAATAGATACCATTTTGACCTGAACTGAACTCAAATTGAACTTAAAAAAATATTGTGAACAGAGGCAAAACTACTTTCGTCGCGTTCACGATTAACGGGAGAAAACTCACAACTCTGCTCATTTCCAGCAGCTGTCTGAATTGCGGTTATTTCCCTTAGTCCATGCGGCGGTGTTTCGTGCATCACTTGAACGAAATGCAAGACCACTAGTAGAATAACAGTTTGCCTTTTTAAATCGCTTTTTATTATTAGGCTGATAAAAGTATGTGATCAGTTCAAATTACAACATCTACAACAGCAACAGAGAAATGTCAAATGCCTTCCGTATTTCAAATTAATTCTTGACGGTTGATGACTGGGGGTTTCAACGTCCACAGAGACCACATAGTAATCTATTGGGACAAATCTTGACGTGGAAATTCAGAGCTCGGGAGCTGTGTAAACAGTCGAGGTGGCCGTCCTGGGCTCCCGTCCCTAATAAGCCTACGGTTTCTGTGGACGTAAACACTTCAACCAACCAAGCAACCAACGTGGAAATAGTTTTATGTCTGTTCAGTTCAGATCTCAATGATGCAATTATTTACACAGTCGGGGAAGCCCATATACGCTCCACACGTCTGAAAGAACATTTCCCTGAGTTGCTTTTGACATAGCTTCAGTGTTCTAACTGACGACGGTCCTCTTACGTGGTCGATTGTCAACCGATGCAATAATAATAATAATAAAATGGAATTTATGGAGCGCTGTCAGAGACTCAAAGCGCTTTACAACTATGTAAAAGAAGGAAATCAATTGCATAAAAATATACTGAACATATTTGTACAAAGCATAGTGAAACACAAATGCGTGCGCGCGACACACACGAACACGCACGCACACCACACCACACCACACCACACCACACCACACCACACCACACCACACCACACACACACTCACACACTCACACACACACACACACACACACACACACACACACACACACACACACACACTACACGCACACACGACACACGCACACACGCACACACGACACACATATCACACAATACTCTTTGCGCCTCCCTACTCCAAGCGATCGACAGTGTGTTGTCCTTGGTTTTGGGACTCGAGCGCCTCAACACTTCAGATTTTGCGAGTCACAGCTCCTATTTGTGATGAGTTTTCCACCAGCCAGTCCATCTGCTGGATCATTTCCTTTGACTGCAGTATATCCAGGACAGCAGATCAACTTTTTTTCCCTTTCCGATTTTATTTTTTTTTTTTTATTTTTTTTGGGGTGGGTGGGGGGGGGGGAATGGGGGGGGGGGGAACTGGGTAGATGGAAATTGAACATTGTCACACACCACATGATAGCTTTCCATTCCAGTTTTCACTCTTATAGATATTTGAATTCACAATCAGTGAGTGACAGCAATATGTTTTTGACGTTCTAGATTTCTAACTTGTATTTTTTCCTTCTTCTTTTTTTCCCCCCCTGTAGGGCTCGATGCGGATCTACAAAATCCCGCTGCCCACGGACATTGAGGACTGCACCATCACCGGGGGGGACCCCAACTATGGACTCTTCCAGGGGTTGCCCAGCAACGAACCCGTCAAGGTCCTTGTGCGTGTCTACGTCGTCAAGGTAAATAAACACTGATGGCTTCTCGGCTTTCTCGTTTTTAACGTAACACACCACTTCTGCTCTCTCTCTCTCTCTCTCTCTCTCTCTCTCTCTCCTCTCTCTCTCTCTCTCTTCTCTCCTCCTAAAAAATTGTTTTGAATTGGTCTTACTTTGCCTTATTATTGCTCTGTTCGTATGATGTGTTTTTTAGAAGAATTAGTTTTTGTTTTGTTTTTAAAGTCGTTTTGTTTTTTGTTTTTGTTTTTCTAACGTATTTAATTGAATTCTTGTTTGATGTATTGAGTGTTGCTGTGTTTGTCATCAGGGACAGATTTGTAAAAAAGCCGACACGCGCTTAAATCTTTATCCCTGTGTAATAAAGTATTATCTTATCTTATCTTATCTTTCTCTCTCTCTCTCTCTCTCTCTCTCTCTCTCTCTCTCTCTCTCTCTCTCTCTCTCTCTCATATGAACTGATCAGATGTTCTGCTGCTTCATTTGCTCATAATATACTCACCGTATTCTCATAATATGTAACTGAATGATGTATGGCATGTGTTCATCTGGCGCTGTGAGCACGCTATGTTTTGTGTGGAAATTCTCATTTATAACGTTTCACTCACTCATTCATGCCTATAAAAATTATGTATATATATAATGCCTGTAATTTGGATATTTCATCAGTAGCTTAGCAAGGACTAGTTGTTAGACAGGTTTTTGAATGAACCTAAACTACAATCCTTGTAAAATAAAGTTTCGAGTTCGAGTTCTCTCTCTCCTCTCTCTCTCTCTCTCTCTCTCTCTCTCTCTCTCTCTCTCTCTCTCTCTCTCTCTCTCTCTCTCCACACACCACACACACACACACACTCCACACACACACTCCACACACACACACACACACACACACACACACACACACACACACACATACACACACACACACACACACACACACGCACACACACACACGCACACACACACACGCGCACACACACACACACACACAGACACACACAGACACACACACACACACACACACACACACTTTAGTGAATTTGTGTCTCAGTCCGTCTGTGTAACAGTCTGTCCTCACTGTTTCCCTCCATTGTACACGGACCTCGACGTTCATGTCGGTGCATTGCGTCTTCGGAGGCCCTACAAGGTCCCGCAGTTGTGTACAAGGCACGGGCCTGTTTTCGATGTGAACAGTCTTGCTGGACGTGAACAGCAACGCCTTCCACGCTGGACCGTTTTCAGTGTTCATTAACTTTAGGGCCACGAATGGTCAAGTAAACTGCAATTGTCCAGCTTCCACAGAATAGAAAAACATTCTCATTCGCCGTTGGAAAAACGACCAGCTGAGAAACGTTGTACTCGTAGACCTGTCCAGGAAACTTCGATCAGTAATCATACTACTACAAGACTAACTGGTTTTAGTTCGTGCTTTAGTTTTTAGTTGTTTCTTTTTTGCTTTTTGCTTTTCTTATTTATTTATTTTTATTTATTTTTATTTTTTTATTTTTTATTTTTTTTAAATGGGGGGGAGGAGGGTGTTGTTGTTGGCTTTTTTTACTTTTTTTCTTTTTTGGGGGTGGGGGGGGGGACTGTTTGGGGGTTTTTGTTGTTTGTTTTTGTTGTTGTTTGTTTGTTTATTGTGGGGGGTTTGGGGGGGGGGGGTGTTGTTTGGTGTTTTTTTGTGTGTTTGTTGTTGTTGTTGTTTAGAACGCGAAACATCTCAGAATCCTTTTACAATGCCAAGTGTCAACTCACAAACGCACTCAGTAACAGAGCACTCACAGAGCGATATAATAATTACGCATTGGTCGCAGGCTTGGAAGAAGCAGTCCTTGCAATTGTATGGCGGTGCTGAGGACCGCCAGACGACTGCCCATGAACTCTGTACTCTTGGCAAGACCTGCGCCGATCTCTACAATAGACATTTTCCTTTTCAAAGAGCGCGTGAGCGACATTGCCATTGTTCGGTATTGTCGGTTGCTGTTGCCGTCGTCAGACTACGAAATGTCATGACCCTTGACCTTCTGTGGGCAGGCCAATGACCTTCACCCTGCTGACATCAACGGCAAAGCTGACCCCTACCTGGTCATTCGCTTGGGCTCAAAGGTCGTTAACGACAAGGAAAACTACATCTCCAAACAGCTGAACCCGGTCTTTGGAAAGTAAGGCTTTTCGTCTGTGTGTGTGTGTGTGTGTGTGTGTGTGTGTGTGTGTGTGTGTGTGTGTGTGTGTTGTTGTTGTTGTTGTTGTTGTTGTTGTTGTTGTTGTTGTTGTTGTTATTTTTGTTGTTTCTGATGTTGTTGTTTGAATTGTTTTGTTGTTGTGTTTCTATCGTATGACAATTGTTTTTCTTGTATTAATTTTGTTGTTGCATGTCACTGTGCTGGGGTTTTTGTTTGGATGTTTGTTTGTTTTGGGGGCTTGCGGATGTTGTTTGTTGTTGTTGTTGGTGGTGGTGGTTTAATCGGGGTGGGAATGGCGATAGTAATATCATAAAAAGTTGAAGCAGGACGGATGTATTTTATCTACCTCTACCTTCCGCCCCATCTCCTACCACTCTCTCCCTCTCCCCGTCCCCCCAAAACCAACCACCCAACCCCCTCCCTCTCTTCCCCCCCCCGAAAGCCAACCACCCTACCCCCTCCCTCTCACCGTCCCCTCAAAACCAACCACCCAACCCCTTCCCTCTCTTCACCCCCCCCACCCCCGGGCAACCAACCACCCTACCCCCTCCGTCTCCCCGTCCCCTCAAAACTAACAACCCACCCAACCCCCTCCCTCTCCCCGTCCCCTCAAAACCACCACCAACCCCCTCCCTCTCCCCTGTTCCCTCGAAACAACCACCACTACCCCCTCCCTCTCCCCACCCTGCCAACCACCCTACCCCTCCCTCTCCCACCAACCACCCAACCCCTCCCTACCCACCACCCCTCCCCCTAACCACCCATACCACCCTCCCCTCCCAACCCACCAACCCCCTACCACCCACCAACCCCCTCCCCTCCCCACCAACCACCCTACCCCCCCACCCAACCACCCTACCCTCCTCCCTCCCTCACCAACCCTACCCTCCCTCTCCCCACCAACCACCCACCCCCTCCCTCTCCCAACCACCCTCCTTCCCACCAACCACCCTACCCCTACCCGAAACCCACACCCCTGTCCCGCTCGCTCTACTGGAAGAGAGAGTAGGAGAGGGTGTTATTTTATGATCCGCAGTGTTATTTTACGACCCACACCAGCGACAACTCTCGGGTTCATCTTCAAGACGTAACCAGCTCTCTGACTCGCTTTGTGGTCCATTCATGCTCTCCCGGCTCTCCCGGCCCCGCTCCTGTGGCGACTCTATTCCAGTTGGCGTAGTCGTCGTGCTGCAGAGCTGTTCTGTCCGTGGACCTCCGTGGTTCTGTCTACCTGCAGGCCCGCTTGCGTGGGCACGACTCTGCCAGGCCGTATCCGTCTCTCTTTTTCACTGGATTTACAGTGGCACTGTTGAGGGGTGGGTTGACGTAAGGCGTAGAAATGCGTAGGAAGTGATGATGATCGACTGCTTGTGGCGCTCCGTGTTTTAACCCTTTCACTGCCGTGCTTGCCGCGCTGTCACCCCGCCGAAAACGACCAATGCCGAAAGTGCCAAATTTGAAATCATTAAGGCTCCCCCCCCCCCCCCCCCCCCCCCCCACACACACACACACACCCTCCCCTCCCGCCCTTCGCATGAGCACGTGAAAAGATTTCAATCAAAATGCACAGTACTGAAAGTAGATTTGTTATGGGACCATGAAATAATACTGTCTGCACGCATGTATAAGTGTGTGCACCGGCTTTTCAGCCTGGAAATTTTGCAGGCTGTGGCAGTGGTGGCGGGGTTAAGAGTCTGTTGTAGATGTGCACATTCGTCGCATTCACACCGGCGCGCGCGCGCACGCACGCACGCACGCACACACACACACACAAACACACACACACAATCTCGGTTGAGCTCATCCTGGCATTCTCAGACCTGAAATCACGCACAAATAAATATATATTAGAACTGTGGCAGTTTGAGTGGGGTGAATTCCCGGAAAATAAATTATATAAGATATTCCCAGCGATAAAAGAAATGAATTGTTTGTCCTCGGACAAACAGAAAAGAAGAGACTGTGATGGCCCGATTGCACATTGGCCATTCTTTTATTACTCATTCCTTTTTATTGAAAGGTGAGGAAACGCCAATGTGCATCGGATGTGATAAACGTTTAACCATAGAGCATATTTTACTTACTTGTTCGGATTTTGTTGAAAAAGAGAGAGCCACTGTACAGCTAAATCACTGCGCAGGTTGTTTCAGGATATTTCACCTGAAAAGATTTTTAACTTTTGAAAGAAATTAATATTTTGGATTTTTTTTAATTTGAGATCATTTTTAGTTATGTTTGTGTTATCCACCCTTTAAGCATATTTTTAAAACTGTATATAGACCCATTTAAAACATATACATTATTAAAAATTAATGTGTACCGCCCTGATATAACCGTACCGGTTGACTGGGTGTAAAACACCAACTTACTTACTTATTTACTTACACACACACAATTCCACGCCGACACACGAGCACCCCACCTTAGAACTAAATCTTCCTCAGTCATCTTCATTATCATCGTCTTGCCTCTTCTTCTTCCTCCTCCTCCTCCTCTTCCTCCTCTTCGTCTTCTTCTCCTTCCTCCTCCTCCACGCCCTCCTCCTCCTCTTCTTTTTTCCTCCTCCTCTTCCTCTTCTTCGTCTTCTTCTTTTTCCTCCTCTTCGTCTTCTTCTTTTTCCTCCTCCTCCTCCTCTTCCTCCTGTTCGTCTTCTTCCTCCTCCTCCTCCTCCTCCTCTTTGTCTTCTTCTTCGTCGTCGTCGTCGTCTTTTTCTCCTCCTTCTTCATCGTCATCTTTCGTAGGGAAAGATTAACAAACAAAGCCAGCGAGCGAGCCCCCCGTGGTTAATGGCCCGACTTTATCCCTACATCTGACTGCAGGCTGGACTTTGACAGGGAGCGCATTAAGCACCCAGTCAGCTCCAGCCAAGGGAGGAAACTAGTGTGTCCCGACACTCACCAAGATTTATGTCCCCGCGTCTCGGTTACAGTGGAAAAATCAACCTTCAGCGCTGCCTTTTGTGCCCGCCACGTTGGTGTGACTGGACCTTTAGGTCGCGGTCGGCGCGCGGGCAGTTTTATTGACGCGGCATTTCTATTGTGTGGGGGTACCGCGTTGCCAGCACCGTGTGTTTAAGGTGCCATCGCTGGATTTGGCGTGGAGGGGGGCGGGGGAGGGGGGGGGGGGGGGGGGGGGGGGGGGGGGGGGGGGGCGGGGGGAGGGGTGTGTTTAAAGAGCTCTGTGAAGTGTTAAAAGAGCTCTGCAGGTTTGTTTTTCTGGTTTAATTTTTTTTTTTTTGTTGTTGTTTTATCCCTTATTGTTGATTCTGTGTATATATGTGTTGGGGGTGGGGTGTTAAAGGAGCTCTGCAGATTTACTTATTTTTACTTGCTTGTTTTTGTCGTTGTTGTTGTTGTTTTATTCCTTATTGTTGATTATTCTTTGTTCATTCCTTCATTTCATGCTTATCGTA
>JABMCL010001713.1:0-52500 GCA_018857735.1 Alviniconcha marisindica
GAGTTTCAGTTACATTCCTGATGCTAGTTTTAGTGAGTCTACACTTTTCCTGCCAGTTTTAGTCTGGGGTTTCTCTGACACTCCTGATGCTAGTCAAATTCTGATCAGTTTCACTTGCACTCTTCGTGTTCAGTGGTTTTAGTGAGGACTTTCTCTTACAGTCCTTCCTGGGGTTTTTAATGGGGAGTTTCTCTTACCCCTCCGGAGGCTAGTTTTGGAAATTTTTGACACTCCTGATGCCAGTTTTTGTGGGGAGGTTTCATGCTAGTTTCAGCCTGGAGGAATTTCTCTTAAGACTCCTCCTGCTAGTTTTGCAATGAATTTTAGTTACATCACTGATAATGATGGTTTTAGCGAGGAGTAGCAGTATTGAAACCTAACCTAAAACAAAAACAAACAAAACAACAGAAGAAAAAAAGAAAAAAAAATACCCCCCAAAATGGGTGGGTTGGGTGGGGGTGTGGGTGGGGCATTTACATACACAAGAATACCATCATCCTGGTAGATCAGCTCTATGCAAGTTTACAAATAATTCATTCTTTACCTACTGTAAAGTAGTGTCAAAATTCTTTCTTCTGTTTATAAAATGGAAAAAAAATTCTGAGCCATTTAGACACGACGTTTATTTCAGTCTTGCTTCAATTCGGTGCTGATTTTACTGGATATGGCTTTAAAGTTGGGGTAGTGCTCCAAACTCAGTCTAGCCTGTGATATTTTTACTCTAGAGCAATACATGCATACACACACACAAAACCACACACACACACACCCCACACACAAAACACACCCCCACACAAACAAAACACACACACACACACACTAAACATAAAACCATAAATATATAAAAAATGGATTCAATTCTTGAAATTAGATGAGAGAGAGGAGAGAGGGAAAAAGGGGGAGAGAGAGGGAGGGAGAAAAGAAGGGGGGAGAGAAGGGGAGGGGAGAGAGAGAGGAGAGAGAGAACCACCAACCACACACACAAAAAAAACAAAAAAAAAAAAAAACAAAAAAAAAACCACCAAAAAAAAGGGGGAGAGAGAGAGAGAGAGGGGGAGAGAAGAGAAAAAGGGGGAAGACAGCCAGACAGACAGACAGACAGACAGACAGACAGAAAAGACAGACAGAAAAAGAAAAAGAGTTTTGAGGAGAAAGAAAGAAAATGCACCGGTACTCACAATGATGGAGTCGTTCCGCATCAAAACTTGATCGCGGTCACAGTCCAAACCCCGTTTTTCCGGAGGGATGTGGTACACGGCCGATGCGGCTTGGAATTTAACTTGATAAAATTTAATACGTTGGCTTTAAAAAAATTTAAAAAAAAGAGTCATGCTGGGCCTAACGCCCGCCAAAAAACGGGAAAAACGCTGAGACTGACTGAATGCAGAAAACCAAGGCCTATGACTGTGGGGCAAAAACCCGGCAACTGATGAGCGGGCGAAGGCGGCGAATTTCCGGACCTTGGATCCCTTTATGTGCCCGGGGAAATCGGCGGCGTGAAGAGACGACACGGAAGAGGGACATGGGAAATGATGGTTCAGAATATAAGTACAGTCTTTTTCTGAACTTCGCCTTGACGGAGGTGTTGGTTCCTCAATCAATGGGGAGAACTCACTGAGTGACTGGCCGGGGAGACTTGCAGACTTAATAAGTGTTCACATGTGAACTGTGTTAAAATCCAGTTAACAGTGGATTCAGTCTGCACTCTGTCCTGTACTCAAAGTATTGAACCCGGCCAGTGAACTCGGCACGACTGAAAAGCACGAGAACTACTCACGCCCAGTCAGTAACGAGCGAAGCTGTCACACTCAGTGACTGGACAGTGCTGTGCGTAAGTAAAATCAGTCGGAAGATTAACTCAATCCATGAACGGAGAGAGAAGCTCAAGTTTTTCGGCCATTTGAACACACACACGCACGCACGCACGCACGCACGCACGCACGCACGCACGCACGCACACACACACACACACACACACACACACACACACACACACACACTCCGGCAATAACAAACTCCTAGCACTGGTTTACGACATACTTCTTTCAGCCACTGGCGTATTTAGTCTACGCCATAGGTCCCAGAAAACTGTCAGCTAAGGAGCAGTTTTCTGTTGGTGCTCAAACAGTAATACGTTTGTTACAAACAACTCAAATTATATCAGACGTTTGTTTTATAACGGATCATGCTGCTTACGGTGACACACAAAGGATTTAATCAGCGCTCGAAAGACGTCAGGCAAAACGACAGCAAAGACCTTGTGTTGTAACCGACGGTAACTCATATCTTAAAACATATCTTAATACACGGTATCATGTCTAGGGGTACTGGGACTGAGTTGTCTTGGGTACCATCTCACTGTGGTCTTTACTGGAACGAAACATCAGATAAATTAGCTGAACAAGTGGCAATGTCTGAAATATCATACAATAACCTACTACTTTCATCGGATGAGATTTCCTCAAAAGTTGAAAAAAAGGCTGTTATTAAAGAGCTTGAAAAAATATACCTGCGAAACTTTCTTTTTGAAGGTACTTACTGGGCAAGAGCAATGTACAAGCTCCGTCTAAAATCATGGAACACTAAACACTCACAGAATGTGACATGCATTTGTAAGAGCGCCGTATTAGTTAACCACATACTACTCGAGTGTCCTATTACCACAGTTATTTCATAAAAATGGGTATGACTTTGCTGCTAGTAACAATGTAAGAGATATTTTGTATAAAAGTCTTTGGTATAAAACTCGTTGTTACATTGATTATTCATAGCCCTGTGGGCAAGTTAGTATAACTTATTAATATATGTAGATGGGGGGTGGGGGTGAGGTATGTGTGTGTGTGTGTGTGTGTGTGTGTGTGTGTGTGTGTGTGTGTGTGTGTGTGTGTGTGTGTGTGTGTGTGTGTGTGTGTGTGTGTGTGTGTGTGTGTGTAATATCACCTTGCTGTGAACAGACAGAAAATTAAACATTAAGTGATCTGATCCCAGACAGTACTCAGCCATACCACCCTTGAACTGAACTGAACTGAAGTAGGGCAGTGTTAACAGCAAGGACGGACACACACACACACACACACACACACACACACACACACACACACACACACACACACACACACACACACACACACACACACACACACACACACACGTATCTCCATGGCTAAAGGTGTATGGTTCGATTTGGCTGCCTTCCTGCACTTTATCACGTTCTCAAGTGAACATTTATTGCTTCAAGAAAAAGAAATCACAGGAAGACTATTTTTAGCAGCTGACTCAGTCAAACTCGTTGAAGTACGACCGCTTGCGTCACTACACCTCGGAACTAAAAACACGAATATTCACAAATGTCCTGACCCCTGACATTGTTAAAAGACTGAATTGCTTTGAGCAATAGGTTGAACGAAAAATGGGTCATCTTCACTCTCCGGCTTGTTTTAAGCCAAAACTGAAATCCCATCTCTTCTCTTCTATATATTGATCTGTCGTTTTCTTCTCATCGTACCAACCCATCACCAGTGATGCATGTGTTTGGTGTGTGTGTGTGTGTGTGTGTGTGTGTGTGAGAGAGAGAGAGAGAGAGAGAGAGAGAGAGAGAGAGAGAGAGAGAGAGAGAGAGAGAGAGATAAGATAAGATAAGATAAGATAAGATAATACTTTATTACACAGGGATAAAGATTTAAGCACGTGTCGGCTTTTTTACAAATCTGTCCCTGATGACAAACACAGCAACACTCAATACATCAAACAAGAGAGAGAGAGAGAGAGAGAGAGAGAGAGAGAGAGAGAGAGAGAGAGAGAGAGAGAAGAGAGAGAGAGAGAGAGAGAGAGAGAGAGGGCCAATCCATGAAAGCAGCTTAGTTCAGAGAGAGAGAGAGAGAGAGAGAGAGAGAGAGAGAGAGAGAGAGAGAGAGAGAGAGAGTATGTGACTGTATGCTACAAAAGGTGAAAAGGAAAATGGGAAGCCAGACTGGAATGTGTCAGTGGCCGACATCCACATTCGAAAACTCCTGTGGGTATACAGCCCTGGACATGGCGGAGTGAAGGGAAATTACAGAGCAGACAGACTGGCAGGCAAAGCCAACCCTCACAAGTTGCTTGCGTCAGTCTCGGAAGATCTGAAGTGTTGAGGAGCTTGAGACACTACCTGCGGGCACAAAGACAAAGGACATCACACCATCAATAACCTGGTGAGGAGAGAGGCGTGGAGAGAGGAAGCGCTAGACGACCTTCCCTGAAAGGACGAGAGAGGGCCATCCGTCTGTCAGCGTTGGAATCGTTTCAAAGGCAACGTTGGGGAAACTTCTGAGAGACGGGGTGGAGCGCATATGGGCCTTTCCGAGCGCATAGATACCATCTTGAGCTGAACTGAACTCGAACTCGAACTCGAAAACTTTATTTTCCAAGGATTGTAGTTTAGGTTCATTTAGACCTGTATAACAACTAGTCCTTGCTAAACTACTGAATAAGACACTGAGAGAGAGAGAGAGAGAGAGAGAGAGAGAGAGAGAGAGAGAGAGAGAGAGAGAGAGAGAGAGAAAAAAAATTATTTACGAGGGTAATAGATAAGCATGTATGCTTTTTGACATCCAGCCCTCGCCCATACTGCGAGAGAGAGAGAGAGAGAGAGAGAGAGAGAGAGAGAGAGAGAGAGAGAGAGAGAGAGAGAGAGAGAGAGAGAGAGAGAGAGAGAGAGCAGGGGTGCGGGTGTGGTCGTTAGTCTATCAGATAATATGTCGGCATGGGGCAAACGATTCGCTCAATGCGAGTATTTATAAGGCAGTCGTGCACCAATCTGTGCCACGATATCGACACGAGTGTACACTGATGCAATACACACACGCACACACACACACACACACACACAATCAATGCAGACTGTGCCTTGCAAGTAAAATATGGGTGCATGATTTGTGTTGTGCAATGTTTGTCTGAAACTAGGGCGACGAACCCAATGCAGCACCAGACACCTTGACCCGAGCGTATACTTGAAAGGACAGTTTTCTTGACAACAAGGGGAATAACTCCAAAAACTGTCACAACAACCCCTCACGGCTTCCTGTTCCTCTCAAACTTTTGGCCTAATGGACTTTCTTTCATGGAATAAACTGCAATAGCGGTTGCCAGTGCGGCGATTTTTAAACATGCCTCATAATTCTCAAAGATTTTCATGTTTGTTGTTCATAGCAGACTTTAACAAATCGGCACTTCCCCTATTTAGGCAAAAAGTGGGTCAATAGCTTATTACCAGATACGACAAAAACATTCATTTTAGGGAAGAAGAATGCAAAATGTGCAAGTTAGTGAAACTACAATGGAACATTATGTAGATTTGTTTATTTAAAAACACGTAAATGGTTATGTATACATGCAATCAGACTTGGGTGAATTAGAAACTGAAACATATCAGCATTGTGATAATTTATATATATATATATATATATACTAGCATATACTGACAGTCGTAGCAGTGCCTGCAAAGTCAAGGCTCCCATTTTGGTGTCTTTGAAGGCACAAAAGAAATTCAGTGTTGTTATCTGACACTTGCCATGCAGGTTCTACTACTGCTGCTGCTGCTGCTGTTGCTACTGCCGCTGCTACTACTATGCTTTCATGTTATATTTTTATGCAGGTAGTACAACTACTGCTGTATGCTTTTATGTGTTATTTTTCCATTGAATCATTGTGTTCTGACAAAATGCTTTTTTCCCCTCATATCAGTAATGGTCATGGTTGGCTGGGCATTAATACCAGTTATCCACACCTATCTATCTATTCAGTGGAGCATCAACCTATTACATGAAAACAACAAGAAGGAAACATACATATATTCATTAAAAATAATCATGCACACACACACACACACACACACACACACACACACACACACACACACACACACACACACACACACACACACATATACATACCACCACCCCCCTCCCCCCCCCACACACACACATGCAGGTCAGAGCTACTGGTAGCTTGATCATACCATTTCTTTGTGCTTAGAACTAGAACTGCCCTGCATTTGCATCAGTTTTGGGTTACAGCTTCATCCCTGTCTGGCTGGATGATGAACATGGACCATTTTCACTCTGCATGCTGACATAAATTCCACAACGTGAAAATCTACACATCAATGGAGATTAATCCAGACAGTTCGGTTGTATGGCGCAGTGATACTGGAAGCACTGTGATTGCGCTAGAGCACACAGTGGTCTGCTCTGCTCTGGATGTCTTCAGTCATGTACTTAATATAAATTAGTCATGCATAAATCAGTATTATATATTAGTCAATATAAATCAGTCTTCAGTCATGTAAATAATAAAGAATTATAAGTGTTATATCACAAAATCTAACAGCAAGAAGAAAACTACATAGGGACAGACAGAAATAAGGAAATGTAGGCAGTGTAAGATAGATGTAAGTCCGCGCCGTAACAGAAAGAAACAAAAGACAGAAAAAAATCGTCTTCCTTCGCAGATTTCAGTTGTATATTTGTATTTGTACGCATTCTGGTTTCCAGACACTATGGCTCACCAAGAGATGGATGGCCAAGACTACAACATGGCTGTGTTGAAACTGTATCGTTGAAATGATTCATTATTTTGCAAAAGTCCGAAAACACCTGCTTTGATCAGCCATGAAGTGAAAGGAAGAAATTATGTCGGCGGCTTCAGACCGAACTGGTGCTACGGTAAGTAAACTAAACTGGACCAGATGTCGTGCGAGCGAGTTGTGAGTGACGGTTTGGCACTGGCAGCCATTATTAGGCACCGCCCGTAAATCTAATATAACAGGTCACGACGACTTACGTGTGCGCCACCGTGTCTTGTCATGTTTGACTTGCCTTCAAAGTTATTATACAACAGCATGAACATGCCCCTTTTATATTGGGTTACTGGCGGACAGAGAGTATGTTGGGTTGATAAATAAACATGCACCCTTCAACATTTTGACGACAGGACGGAAGACTGTACTATTACTACTAGCACGAGTAAATTATGATCCCTTGGCTCTTCAGTTTCGTCAGTGTTGACGGTATGACGGTATGCCTTTAGAGGCTTGTGATCATTTAAGACACGAGCATCTGTTGCTTGTGTGGTATTTTCCATTTTTATGCTTTACTGACTACTGAGTTTCATGAAACCAGAACGGCTACGAACTACGAAGTCTAAAGAAGAGAACCAGAAAATGCGGAAGAAGAACACACGGAGGGATCAGATTGTGCAATGCAATACTCCACTCAGTTACGAGTCAGTGAATCACTGTAAATAGCACATTGTAAAGGGTGAATCTAGTGCCGAAAGGAAAGAAGAGGAAGAAATCTGGAAGTAGGTGGAAATTCTGTCCTTTTGGAAACCCATTTTGCCCAGCAGGTGGAAAGATCACAGTAAATATTTCAGGACTTTGCTCTTTTTCTTCTTCTTCTTCTTTTTTCTCCTTTTTTTTTCTCTCTTTCTTTCTCTCTCTCAGTAGACCCAATGACTCATACTGTGAAACAGTTTAACTTAGTTTAAGGCTATGTGTAGTTCAAACCACTTTAAGCACAAGTGCTAATATGACAACATGATCTAGCTTGTCATGAGTCAGCATCCTGGTACATGATGTAGCTCACTGTACCATGCATTCATGCACTGATTGGTGAAAAAGGAGGTTGTGGTTAAATGTCACCATTGAATGGCATTGGCAGGCACCAGCGACAAAGAAACTGCCACAGTGGTGGCATTAAAGCCCTAATTATTACTCTACCAGAACTCAGCTAGGACAAAAGAATGAAAGCTGTTTTAGTATGTTGGAAGTATAGCCTTGGGCTTGGTTTATTTCAATTTTCATCAAATACATTACAGTTACAGAACTGGTAAATTACACACTGGTACTACTACTAGTGAAAGCTGTTTTAATATGTTGGAAGTATAGCCTTGGGCTTGGTTTATTTCAATTTTCATCAAAAACATTACAGTTACAGAACTGGTAAATTACACACTGGTACTACTACTAGTGACAGACTCAGCATACCAAGAATGCCTATTATGCTTTATAGTTATAGTATTATTTGATTATACAGTTACACTTACAGTATACAGAGACATTGCAAACACTTTTTAGAACATGTTATATAATATGTATACATGTACAGCACTTGTGTAATACATGTAACTTACATACATCACATGTACAGCAAATGCAGTGTCTTGAAAAAAAATGTGTAGCAACAAAAATGATGCCACACACACTTTTGGTGTACTTACAAGTTACAGCCATGCCAGCGCTGTAAGTATACCACTTCGGTGGATATTTAAAAATGCGCTATAAAAAGCTATTCACTCATGTAGAATCACATGCGAGCGAATAGTGCTATATAAAAGTGATCAATAATAATAATAACTTACACAAAGTTACAGTGATTTATTTAGGAACAAGCTTGCTTTTGTCCAGTTGAAATTCTGCCTTTTTGCACCTACTACAGAATTCTATGCAAGCTCGGCAAATAACAGCACTACTTTCAGTAGCCTCAAGCTCTGAACCCTCCACGAGTCCATAACACTACTTTCAGTAGCCTGGAGCCTGGAGCTTGGGACCCTTCATCAGTCCATAACATTACTTTCAGTAGCCTCAAGCTCAGGACCCTCCATGAGTCCATAACACTACTTTCAGTAGCCTGGAGCTTGGGACCCTCCATCAGTCCATAACACTACTTTCAGTAGCCTCAAGCTCAGGACCCTCAGGACCCTCCATGAGTCCATAACACTATTTTCAGCAGCCTCGAGCTTGGGACTCTCCATCAGTCCATAACACTACTTTCAGTAGCCTCAAGCTTGGGACCCTCCATCAGTCCATAACTCTACTTTCAGCAGCCTTGAGCTTGGGACCCTCCATTCGTCCATAACACTACTTTCACTCAGCAGCCTTGAGCTTGGGACCCTCCATCAGTCCATAACACTACTTTCAGTAGCCTGGAGCTTGGGACCCTCCATCAGTACACTACTTTCAGTAGTTTCAGCAGCCTCGAGCTTGGGACCCTTCATCAGTCCATAACACTACTTTCAGTAGCCTGGAGCTTGGGACCCTCCATCAGTCCATAACACTACTTTCACGCAGCAGCCTCGAGCTTGGGACCCTCCATCAGTCCATAACACTACTTTCACGCAGCAGCCTCGAGCTTGGGACCCTCCATCAGTCCATAACACTACTTTCAGTAGCCTGGAGCTTGGGACCCTCCATCAGTCCATAACTCTACTTTCAACAGCCTGGAGCTTGGGACCCTCCATCAGTCCATAACACTACTTTCACGCAGCAGCCTTGAGCTTGGGACCCTCCATCAGTCCATAACACTACTTTCAGTAGCCTTGAGCTTGGGACCCTCCATCAGTACACTACTTTCAATAGCCTCGACCTTGGGACCCTCCAACAGTCCATAACACTACTTTCAGTAGCCTGGAGCTTGGGACCCTCCATCAGTCCATAACACTACTTTCAGTAGTTTCAGTAGCCTGGAGCTTGGGACCCTCCATCAGTCCATAACACTACTTTCAGTAGCCTGGAGCTTGGGACCCTCCATCAGTCCATAACACTACTTTCAGTAGACTCGAGCTTGGGACCCTCCATCAGTCCATAACACTACTTTCAGTAGACTCGAGCTTGGGACCCTCCATCAGTCCATAACTCTACTTTCAGCAGCCTTGAACTTGGGACCCTCCATCAGTCCATAACACTACTTTCACTCAGCAGCCTTGAGCTTGGGACCCTCCATCAGTCCATAACACTACTTTCACTCAGCAGCCTCGAGCTTGGGACCCTCCATCAGTCCATAACTCTACTTTCAGCAGCCTTGAGCTTGGGACCCTCCATCAGTCCATATCACTACTTTCAGTAGCCTGGAGCTTGGGACCCTCCATCAGTCCATAACACTACTTTCACTCAGCAGCCTCGACCTTGGGACCCTCCAACAGTCCATAACACTACTTTCAGTAGCCTGGAGCTTGGGACCCTCCATCAGTACACTACTTTCAGTAGCCTGGAGCTTGGGACCCTCCATCAGTCCATAACACTACTTTCAGTCAGCAGCCTCGAGCTTGGGACCCTCCATCAGTCCATAACACTACTTTCAGTAGCCTTGAGCTTGTGACCCTCCATCAGTACACTACTTTCAATAGCCTCGACCTTGGGACCCTCCAACAGTCCATAACACTACTTTCACTTTCAGTAGCCTGGAGCTTGGGACCCTCCATCAGTCCATAACAGTAGTTTCAGTAGCCTGGAGCTTGGGACCCTCCATCAGTCCATAACACTACTTTCAGTAGCCTGGAGCTTGGGACCCTCCATCAGTACACTACTTTCAGTAGCCTGGAGCTTGGGACCCTCCATCAGTCCATAACACTACTTTCAGTAGCCTGGAGCTTGGGACCCTCCATCAGTCCATAACACTACTTTCACGCAGTAGCCTGGAGCTTGGGACCCTCCATCAGTCCATAACACAACTTTCAGTAGACTCGAGCTTGGGACCCTCCATCAGTCCATAACACTACTTTCAGTAGCATCCACAATTCATTATTCAGATTTTTCTGTACTACTAATAATACTAATGAGTAATACAGTAAATTGAGTAATAGTAATAATAAATAATATTCTTCTTCTTCTTCTTTCCTGAGATGCCCACAATCATGTTGATGATTATTCCGGCACTTTAGGGGGTGTTCGCAAAAAAAAGAAGAGCATATTTCAGCTCTGGTCACAAATCCTTAAATTGTTGCGCTGTCTCAAGTTCCTTTCTTCTTCTTCTTCTTATTAGTGTTAATATGTGTTTCTGTTACAAGTGTTACCTGTGGCTGTGTGCAGGGATCGCGCTAGGTGTACCTCATATAATTATATATGTAATGGAGACATGTAAAAACAACCAAAAAACAACAACAGTATTCATGGTGTCAGTCATTTTTGCGTCTATGTATTAATTGCAAGGTGGCGATCTGTCACCCCCGCCCCCGCCCCAATGCCCTGAAAGTGTGACCTGCTGCTGTTCCCTACCTGAGGTCACCCCACTCCAGTGACTGTCTCACTGTCTGCCATCATCAGTGGTTTTGTCCTCGTCCCTCAGTTTGGGTCCTGCTAAATCGACTGGTCTTGATCTTGATTAAATTTAAATTCCGTCAACTGGAGCTGCTTTCACGCAGCATGGAACTCAACTTCAAGCAGATGGTAACAGCAACAGTTTGTATTTTTGCTGGTAGGCATACTGCAAAGTTATAATAAATATTAATATAAATTATAATGCTGATTGTGAGAGTGTGTATGTGACAATGACAGATTGATTGATTGAACTTTATTTCTCAATGGTGAAGATATTAGCACAAAGGCCAACTCACATATCTGCTGTTGCTACAGTACTACTAATAACCAAGACATTCACAGTTAAATATTAGTACAGAAGGCTATAGACAAATACAGCATCAGTAAATGTTGAGAGAGAGAGAGAGAGAATGGCTGTCGCTATCACTGTATCAGTATCACAGTATCAGTTGTTGGTGAAAGTGCACTGAAACAGAGTTGCTGTTTGCATGTCATGATAGACTGATACTGTTAGCTTAAAATTAAAAACTACAGCAAGGAGGGAGGACAGTTCAAGCACTCCAAGGCGCAGGCACTGCTGCGATGGTAATCCTTTCTAGATATATATATATATTTGTCAGTGCCTTTGATTTTTGTAAAAAAATAAAATTCAAAAAAGGGAAGAATAAAAAAAGCATTATGTGTTAAGACTGTTATGATCTAAAAAATAAAAAATGTGTATGTGGTATTAGAAACTGTTTAAAAGTATATATATATATATATATATATATATATATATATATATATATATATATATATATGCGTTTCCAGATCCTTGTGTGTGTTGCCATGCCACTGCCAGCTATTTAAAAACTGTGTTTAATAAAAGGCCTGTCCTTATCGGAAGGTAGATAAATATATATATATGGGATTTAAGATGTTCAGCGACCTTAAATTCTTACAATCTTAGTGCATGCTGTGCACATGAAGGCTAAACAGACCCTGCTTCAGACTAAGAGTAAGACAGCAGAGTAAGATGAAAGTGCCTCTAGTGAAGTTTATACATGTATGTGCCTTGTATTTGCTTGCATACCAGAATCTGTGAGATTGAGTTACCCTAGGTGAATCAGGTCTTTGTTGTTGTGTTTGTATTTCAAGTGCTAATTGACTTCTTTGTTTGTTGGTAACTGATCCAGTAATCTTGAGTCACTCGGTGAGACTAAAACAGTAACTGAGTAAGACTAAGAGAGCTTGACTTGAAAGAACATAATTCTTTTTATAACTAGAGTAATGCAGCTTGTTCTGAATTTGAGTTGTCTGTGTGACCTTGTAACCAGTTATGGCAGTGGTGGGAGGAGGGATGTGGTAACATGTGTGAGCAAGTGCTCTTTGTACGTTTTTACAATAATCCCACCCCGGTTATCAGATCCATGCAATTTCATTACTGTACTGTTAGTAACCCGGGAATCGGAGCAGACGACGCTTTTGTTTTGAAGTGTTGCGTAACGCCACATGGCCTTCACACAGCCGACCGGCGATAGCCGCTGGTGCGCGCCATTTTCAAATCTGTTTACTCCCTTAATATTTTGACCGCTTGTTTGTTTACCTACTCCTTGTTCACCTAGTCCTTTTTATGCAGCAAGCCATGTGTAATGTAATTTGGCATCTTAGAATGTTTATTTAGATCTTATTTAGACGCAGGTCGAGCTTAATCAGTAGCCGATGCCTCTCTAGGTCCATTCTTTTTATAGCCGTCGTCTGCATGGCACATTTTCTGTGTAGTACTAGTGAATAGTAGTGAATCGTTGTTTTGACTCGATGAAAGTAATTCTGTGTCGATCAATGCTTTGTCGTATAGTATTTTGCTTAGCTGACTTCATGTTTAGTGTTTATTTTGGGTTGAAATTAACTTATTGAGTCTTGTGTACTGTAGAAACTAAGTTGTATTCATAGACTACTTGGTATCACTATCAGCGCTGCTGCGACTAAAATAACGCGCCCCAGGCGAAAGTTCGCACCGATTGTTTTAGTGCTAGTCTTTGAGTGTGTCTTGCTTCTCTTACAGAGCATTGTATTGTAATTGTTATGTACCATTTTAACCGTGGGAGTGTGTTCTTTATTCTGATGTAAGTTTTATTGATAGTTATATTTTGTACGTTGTGTTAGTTGTGATTTAGTTGTACGAATCTGCTTAGAGACAGGTGCAAGCCACGCTTCCCACTCTTGTTGCAAATTAAATAAGTCATGTGTGTACATTTTGTTTATACGGTTTAAAAGGTTGTAACTGTAGCTTTTATTTGATGTTTTCATGTTTTAATTAGTTTAGTTATTGTTCAGGAAACTGTATTTGTGCGGGCCAAGGAAACACAATAGTCAGCCATTTTGTGGTCCAGAGGGCCGATTTCATTGTAGCGATAGCGTGTGTTCTTTGCGGCCCGCGCAGTTCTCTTATCTATGTGTGCGCGTGAGGATTTTGGGGGTGCTGAGAAAGTTGTCTGCTGCTGTAGAATAAAGCCTGATTGCTGCCGTCCACCTGCTGTGGTCTCCATTTTTGACCGACTCCACTGTCCTGTCCTTCTACGCGGCTCTTCCACACCATTACACATGTACCCAGTTATGGCAGTGGTGGGAGGAGGGATGTGGTAACATGTAACCAATTATGGCAATGGTGGGAGGAGGGATGCAGTAGCATGTAAGCAGTTATGGCAGTGGTGGGAGGAAGGATGCTGCAACATGTAACCAGTTATGGCAGTAGTTTAAAGGAGGGCCGATGCTTGGAGTTCTGTGCAAAATCACCAGTCCTGGGGTTCATTCTTTAAACAAATTAGGTTCCACAGAAATTTGAACCCGGATTGTGAGACACTGACTGACTGAGGTTCCTGAGCAATAACCAGTAAATGAGGACGCAGTTAAGCAAGCGTCCATTGAGCACCAGTTAATTCAGCTAATTACTTCACCCTCCCTTTTCTTGATCGAGAGACTTGTCCTTTCGGTACTCATTTGTTTGTTGAGTAGTCTTGAGCATTACTTGATGATTTTTTTTTTTTAATTTGTGGAAGAGGTGTTAGAAAAGTACACTGTAGTCGCACAGGAACACCCCCCCCCCTCCCCCCCCCACCCCCTCCCTCCCCAAGGAAAGTTCACAACAGGTTTCATCTCAACAGATTGAGCAGGTTTTGCACCAGATCATTAAACACTGCTGAAACACGTTAACAGAGGCTCTGTTGTAAAATGTATGAAATTAACCAGTAGATGAGTGCGTTAGTGGAAGTACTGAAGCAGCATCTGAAACGTGAGCTGTCTGGTATAAGGTATAAGCTGCAGACAGATGGAGTTGTTTATTTTCAGTGTGATTTAATCATTTATGATGACTTTGCCTATGCTCAGTGCAACTTCGTGTTTCAACTGTTGAAGATAGCCTCTGGGTATATATATATATTTACGTGCTGTCAGGAAAGCCAATAAAAAAAATTAATACTAGGCGTGTGGCAATTACACATCAATCAATCAAAGCAAATAAATCTTTATTATTCATCAATATATAATATATATAATATACAAAGCATAAAAATGATAATTTTCCTTTGACACATGGGCTCAAGAAGGTATATTTAAAAATAACAATAAATATAAAATAAATATGTAAAAATCTCACTCTCACATTCTCTCCCCACTCGCCGGCCCCGGCTTCTTCCACTGATATACACCCGCAAACACATGAGTAATGTTCAGAACATGCGTGCATCCACACGCGCCCGCACACACGCGTGCACACGCATGCACGCGCACACACACACACACACATACACACACTTCATCACTTGAAGCATATTACAATTCTAAAATTCTGCATTTAAAACTGAAACAGCAGTGGGTATAAAAGATTTCTTATAAAAAATGTTCTCCCCCTTATGGTTTTTGTGGACGTTAAGCACCATGTTTACTTACTTACTTAATTCTTTTTTGCCAGTGGCACTAGAATTAGTTATATATATGAACATAGAAAGTCAGATGGAAAACTGGAAACATTTCGGGTGTCAGTCCCAGGGAGTGGTGAAACTTTCACTGAAGGTGTGAAAAAAGCAGCAAAAATTCATGATTATGAGCACCGAAAGAGGGTTCTGGGATTAATTGGGATTCTCTGGGATTGTTCCTGCAGACCCCCAGCTCTACGCTGTCTCCGGAGGCTGCAGAGTTCGTCCCTGGACGATTCTCGCAGAGTGACCACGGCGATGGCGCGCAGCAGCAGGAAGGTGGGGGCAAGTCGCTGGCCGAGGTTCCGCGCTACCTCACTACGTGCTACCCCTTCGTCAACCCAGCCTCCACACAGCGGTGAGTTGCTTGTCCCACAGTACATCTGGCATTTGTATCGTCATCAGCCCGGCCTCCACGCAGAGGTGAGTTCACTGTCCCACAGTGCATCAGGCATTTATATCATCATCAGCCCGGCCTCCACGCAGTGGTGAGTTCACTGTCCCACAATACATCTGGCATTTATATTGTCATCAGCCCAGCCTCCACGCAGTGGTGAGTTGCCTGTCACACTGTCCCACAGTACATCTGGCATTTATATCGTCATCAGCCCGGCCTCCATGCAGCGGTGAGTAGCTTGTCCAGATCTCTCGCTGTACATCTGACTTTTGTGATTACTGTGATTTAATTATCGTCATCAGCCCAGCCTCCACGCAGTGGTGAGTTGCCTGTCCCACAGTACATCAGGCATTTATATCATCATCAGCCTGGCCTCCATGCAGCGGTGAGTAGCTTGTCCAGATCTCTCGCTGTACATCTGACTTTTGTGATTGTATTGTCATCAGCCCAGCCTCCACGCAACGATGAGTTGCCTATCTCACTGTCCCACAGTACATCTGGCAGTTATGATTTTATTATCATCACGCAGCAGCGCCCAAATCTGCTGTACATCTGGTTTGAAAATGACCAGTAAAAGTGCAAAATTTCAAACCCCTGTTTCTGTCTTAGTTTTCACACTGCCACGTGAAAGGATTTTCGTCGAAACACATAGCATTGAAAGTAGATGTTATAGGAGAGGAAAATCGACTGTTTGTAGGCGTTATCTGTGCATCTTTTAGCCTGGAAATTTTACAGGCTGGGGCAGTGACAGGGCTGATTTATGTCTTCATTAGTCTGACCACGCAGCGATGAGTTGCCTGTCCCAATCTCCAGCAATATATATATAAAATATATATATATATATATATATATATCTGGCATAATTTAGATGATCATACTCATAGCCTGACCTCCATCAGTCCATGCCTATCCCACTATCTCACAGTACATCTGACATTATTTTATATTGTTGTCAGCCCGACCTCCATGCAGCTGTGTGTTACCTGTCCCAATCTCCCACAGTACATCTGACTTTTATGATCATAATTATAGTCATTATCCTGGCCTCCATGCTGCAGTGAGTAGCTTGTTCTCACCTCCAGCAGTACATCTGACTTTTTTTGTGATTAAAAAAAAGAAGGTGTGATTATATAATTATATCGTCATCAGCCCAGCCTCCATTCAGCAGGAAGTAGTTTGTCCAGATCTCTCACAGTACATCTGACTTTTGTGATTATATCATCACATTGTCACCAGCTCCATGCAGCGTTGAGTAGCTTGTCCAGATCTCTCACAGTACATGTGACTTTATTGATTATATTGTCATCGCATCATCATCAGTCCAGCCTCAGTGAAGTGGTGCACTGGACACATTTGCTGGTGAATGCCTGTCCAGATCTCTTACACGAGTTACAGTACATCTGACTTTTGTGATTATATCATCACAGTGGCGTGTGACCTGTCCAGATCTTATGCAGTACATCTGGCATCTTTAATTATTGTCACAGGGTTTGCATTATCTGGTATTTTACTGGTTCAGGTAAGCATATAAATATACCAGGAAAAACATCAGCAATCGGTCAGAAGTACTGGCTGCTATTTTGTTTCTAAAAACAAAAAAACAAAAGCTATAAAATAAAACACTGGTGAATTGCCTATCCATGTGGATGGGAGCGGAGATTGTGTGTGTGTTTGTGTGAGTGAGTGTGCATGCATGTATGTGTATTTGTGTGTGCATGCATGTCTGTGCATGTGTGTGTGTATGCATTTAGAAGGGTTTCTCAGGAGAAGATTTTGTGTTTCAGAAGTACCTGAATTATGAAGTATTATCACGATTATGTAACCTGAGCGATGTTGGCTTGCAGGGCCAAGCTGAGTGCCGACAGCGCCGGTGCAGCAGTCGGGGGTGGGAGGGTCTTCATGCCTGGCACTGCCTTTGCTGGTGAGTGCTTAGGTCTGGAACATTTCAGAGACAGGCACAGTTCTGCATTATAAGTATTAGGCCTCTCACTCCATACACACACACACACACACACACACACACACACACACACACACCACACACACACACACACACACACACACACCAACACACACACATACCACCACACAACACATCACACACACACACACACTCATACACACACACACACACACACACACACACATACACACACACACACACACACACCACACACACACAGCACACACACACACACACACACACTCATGTGCACACACACACACACACACACACTCATGTGCACACACACACCACACACACACACACACACACACACACACACACACACACACATGCACACACACACACAAAGACAAGAAGAAAAAGGTCAGATTAGATCTTGATACTATGATGGCTGTTAGATAGGTCCAGATGGACCTAATGCTACTATCCTTGAGTATTAAAGTTTTCGAATTCGATGATGATGTGATGGTCACTTTTATATAGTGCAGTTCTCCACTCTCTAGCAGACTCGCTGCGCTTTTGTCGCATGTTATTCTAATAAATGAGTAACTGTAGCTTTTTATAGCGCATTTTGAATATCCACCGAAGTGGGGTACTTACACTAGTTACAGCGCTGTTTGGTTGTTAATGGCTGGTGCCACCTGAAACTGCTGCCGTCTTGGCGCATTCTGTGTGCAGTGTACAGCCATGCACCATGTCATGTCACTGCATGCAAAACCACGTTCGTGGGGTGCATGCATGTTAAGCTGTAACCTGCCATCTGCACTTTCGGCAGAATGACTGGGACGTTTCATGTGCTACTGCAGTAATATGGATATATGGGTGTGGAACAGATAGCGAAATGAATCAGCACAGCGAGTTGACCCTGGAGAAGAAAATTCTCCTGCTGCTTCTGTCAGGACTCGAACCCAAGATCTTTTAGTCGTGAGTCTGGCATTCTAACCGTTGAGCTATCCCCGCCCCAGTGATGAAGTCTTAGTCCATACCCTGTGACGCACTGTGGGTGATTTGTGCAACAGCATGCACTGTACGTGCGTGTATTGGACTGTTGGTAGACAAAGAGTCTGTTGATAAATTATAAAAATGCGGGGTCATTTGGCAACCGCCAACATTTGGATGAAGTAACGGAATACTGTAGTGGATTTATGGCCCCCTGTTCTGTACTTCCTTGGTGTTGACAGTAGGTCTTTAGAAACGTGTAAGCTTTCATGTTAAATTAGAACTTAAGACGCGAGTGTCATGCTTGTCTTGTGTGCGGTTTTGCTGTTTTTTTTAATGATATATACTGAAACCTGAGCAGCTGTGAGCTACAAAGACTGACGGACGGAGTACTGGAGTTGTGCATGCAGTCAGTGCAGAGTAAAGTGCAGATCTCACTTAGAATTGTAGATTTAGAATTATCGATTGAAGAATATCTGGGACCACCTACACAGGCAGTCTAAAACATGGGTGACGGCCAACATTCTAAAACAAGACCCAAACTAGTAACGTTCATTATGTCGCACCTCTTTCACCTACACACCACTGTCGTACCAGCATTCTTATAATTTATAAGTACGTTTTCATTTTTAATCGTTTAACTGTTCCTTTGTTGTTGAAAAAGGGGCTGGTCCGGAAAAATTGCATATGTTTTGTGTTGTCGTACTCGCTTGGCATTCCTCTGAACTGTCTGTGTGTTTGGATCTCATTTAGCGGATTTACACAATTGACAAAATTCTGGGCTGAGTGCAGGATGCGAGAGTGACATTTAACCATTGTGGGACATATTTATGGGTCGCCCTCGGCTTGGCTCGGCTCCAGCGTAGGGCTGCATGAGGCTCACATTCCGCTGTACACCATCTGTTGCCATCAGTGGATGGACCGCAATGCTGGGGTATGGAACATAAGAAACAGACGACACGTTTGGAACAGTAACAGTGTCGGACTTCCGCATCGTGTCTGGTTCAGATCAAAGCTGTAAAGGCAGCAGCCTGGGAGCCAAGCTGAGCGTCGGCCCTGCTCGCACCACAGTGTAAATGGTCCTGTCTTGACCTGAGCCAAGCCGAGCACCGGCCCTGCTCAGATATACCACAGTGTAAATGGTCCTGTCTTGACCTGAGCCAAGCCGAGCACCAGCCCTGCTCGCACCACAGTGTAAATGGTCCTGTCTTGACCTGAGCCAAGCCGAGCACTGGCCCTGCTCAGATATACCACAGTGTAAATGGTCCTGTCTTGACCTGAGCCAAGCCGAGCACTGGCCCTGCTCAGATATACCACAGTGTAAATGGTCCTGTCTTGACCTGAGCCAAGCCGAGCACTGGCCCTGCTCAGATATACCACAGTGTAAATGGTCCTGTCTTGACCTGAGCCAAGCCGAGCACCAGCCCTGCTCGCACCACAGTGTAAATGGTCCTGTCTTGACCTGAGCCAAGCCGAGCACCAGCCATGCTCGCACTACAGTGTAAATGGTCCTGTCTCAGCCTGAGCCAAGCCGAGCACCAGCCCTGCTCGCACCACAGTGTAAATGGTTCTGTCTGAACCAAGCTGAGCACCGGCCCTGCTCGCACCACAGTGTAAATGGTCCTGTCAGCCTGAGCCAAGCTGAGCACCGGCCCTGCTCGCACCACAGTGTAAATGGTCCTGTCTCAGTGTGAGTCAAGCTGAGCACCAGCCCTGCTCAAATATACCACAGTGTAAATGTGTCTCGGCCTTGGCCAAGCCGAGTGGCAGCACTGCTCAGATATACCACAGTGTAAATGGTCCTGTCTCCGCGTAAGCCAAGCCGAGCACCAGCCCTGCTCGCACCACAGTGTAAATGTCACACACACACACACTCACGCATGCACGCACGCACGCACACACACACACACACACATACACAAGACTCACTCAAATACACACACACACCAACACTACTCACACACAACTCTCACCCCCCCCCCCCCCCCCCCCCCCCCCCCACCCCTACACACCCCAACACACCAACACTACACATGAAAACAACACACACACACACACACACACACACACACACCACACACACACACACCACACCTGGGTGAGTGATGATGATGCCCCCCAAGACGTTCACCTTGTCTCTCCCGTCTTTGTGCAGGCAACATCCGACATCCATCCCCCCACCTGTGCCCCTACCCCCAGCAGGTGGGCTTTGCCCCGGCGCCCCACCCCACCTGGCTGCCCGGCCTCCAGCCCGCCCCGACCTTCACCCCGGCCTTGAACCTGGCCCCCCTGACCCCCGGGGTCCACATGCCCTTTGACGGAGGCACGGCCCCCCTGGGGCGGGGCCTGCTCCCCACCCCTCCCAAAGGGGACGGGCTGCTGCCCACGCCTCCCTACCCGCCCCTCAAGGGCCCGGCGGTGATGGGAGCGGCCATGGTGATGCCCTTTGCCTCCTCTCCCCAGCTTCTGCTGTCTCCGGAGGGCAAGGGGCTGGGTGCTGCTGCTGCTGCCAGGGTGAGTGGCTGAGGATGTGGGTGGGGGGGGGGGTGTGTAGTGGGGTTGGGGGAGGAGGTTGTTGTGTGTCGGGGGGGGGTGTTGGTGGTGTGTGGTGGGGGGCTTGGGGGGGGGGGGCTTGTAGTGTGGTGTGGTGTGGGTGGGGGCTTGTAGTGTGTGTGGGGGGGGGTGAGTGAATGTGTGTGTGTGTGTGGGGGGGGGGGGTGAATGTGTGTGGTGTGTTTTTATGTGTGTAGTGTTGGTGTGTGTGTAGTTGGGGGACTGAGAGTTGAGTGAGTAGTGTTGGTGTGTGTATTTGAGTGAGTGACTGAGTCTCGTGTGCATGTGTGTGTGACTGTTTGCCTGTCAGTTTGTCCATGCATACTGGCACACTTTTCATTATGATGCAAAGTGAACGTTTTATGTTCACGATCACCTATTAAATGACCAGTCTCTCTTGTCAGAAAAAGTTGGTGTCCGCCAGTTTGATGGTCAAGTGTTTTCTGTTGCTCAGGGTCGCCATGGTCAAGCAGGCAGAGGTCACAGCGTTAACGTCAGCCGAGGGACGCAGAAAGAAACATTCTCTGTGCCACCTAGTGGCAGGACCCACACCCTCATCTTGAAAGATAACTCCGTACAGACAGGTAGGGTTTTACACCCTCATCTTGAAAGATAACTCCGTACAGATGGGTAGGGTTTTACACCCTCAGCTTGAAAGATAACTCCGTACAGACAGGTAGGGTTTTACACCCTCAGCTTGAAAGATAACTCCGTACAGACGGTAGGGTTTTACACCCTCAGCTTGAAAGATAACTCCGTACAGACGGGTAGGGTTTTACACCCTCAGCTTGAAAGATAACTCCGTACAGACGGGTAGGGTTTTACACCCTCAGCTTGAAAGATAACTCCGTACAGACAGGTAGGGTTTTACACCCTCAGCTTGAAAGATAACTCCGTACAGACAGGTAGGGTTTTACACCCTCAGCTTGAAAGATAACTCCGTACAGACAGGTAGGGTTTTACACCCTCAGCTTGAAAGATAACTCCGTACAGACGGTAGGGTTTTACACCCTCAGCTTGAAAGAAACTCCGTACAGACAGGTAGGGTTTTACACCCTCAGCTTGAAAGATAACTCCGTACAGACAGGTAGGGTTTTACACCCTCAGCTTGAAAGATAACTCCGTACAGACAGGTAGGGTTTTACACCCTCAGCTTGAAAGATAACTCCGTACAGACAGGTAGGGTTTTACACCCTCAGCTTGAAAGATAACTCCGTACAGACAGGTAGGGTTTTACACCCTCAGCTTGAAAGATAACTCCGTACAGACAGGTAGGGTTTTACACCCTCAGCTTGAAAGAGAACTCCATACAGACAGGTAGGGTTTTACACCCTCAGCTTGAAAGAGAACTCCATACAGACATGTAGGGCTTGTCAAAACAGAATTTAGACTGGGTGGGGGTGGGGGTATTTGTCAGAAATTTGTTTTGGACTTGACGCTGCAAGACAAACCCAGCGTTCTGTACCATTGAAAAGTCATTGTTGCAGACTTTCAAAAAAAAATGACGGTCTTGATGCAGAAACATTCTCCATGCCATCAAAGTTTTTTTTTGGGGGGACAGACTTTGACAAAGATGTGGTAGACTTGACACTGCCAGACAAACTGAGCATGCTGTGCCATTGAAAAGTAGTCACTGTTACAGACTGTCACAAAGAAATGGCAGACTTGTTGCAGAAACATTGCCCATGCCATCATTGTTTGTTCGAGACTTTCGCAAAGATAAGGCGGACTTGACACTGCAAGATAAATTTGAAAGTCATTGTCTGTTACAAACTTTCACAAGGACATGGCGGACTTGACAAAGCTACAATATAAATTTTAAGTCACTGTTTGTTACACTTTCACAAGGGCGTGGCTGACTTGACAAAGCTGCAATATAAATTTTAAAAGTCACTGTTTGTTACACTTTCACAAGGGCGTGGCTGACTTGACAAAGCTGCAATATAAATTTTAAAAGTCACTGTTTGTTACACTTTCACAAGGGCGTGGCTGACTGGACACTGCAAGATAAATTTGAAAGTCACGGTTTGTTACACTTTCACAAGGGCGTGGCTGACTTGACACTGCAAGATAAATTTGAAAGTCATTGTCTGTTACAAACTTTCACAAGGGCATGGCGGACTTGACAAAGCTGCAATATAAATTTAAAAAGTCACTGTTTGTTACACTTTCAAACGGGCCTGGCTGACTTGACACTGCAAGATAAATTTGAAAAGTCACTGTTTGTTACAGACTTTGACAACGACATGGCGGACTTGATGAAAAAACATTCTCCATGTCATCATTGTTTTTTACAGACTTTCACAAAAACATTGCGGACTTGACACTGCAAGATAAATTTGAAAAGTCACTGTTTTTATACAGACTTTCACAAAGACATTGCGGACTTGACCCTGGAAAACAAACCCAGTGTGCTGTACCATTGGCAATCTACCTGCCTGTAGTTGCCCGTTTTGGTCTGGAACCTGAAAAGTCCTCGTTTGTTACAGACTTTCATAAGGACGTGGCAGACTTGACGCTGCAGGACAAACCCAGCGTGCTGTACCGCCGTGGACAGCGCAAGAACAAGGGCAGCCAACCCATCGCCAGCACAGACAGCGAGGAAGTCGACTCCGACAGCGGTTACAGCAGCCCGCTGCACCGACGCAACGTCGTCTCCAACGGCACGCACCCCGTCCGAATCAGCGCCCTGGTGGAGGTGGGGGAGGGCGGGAAGGCGTCGGCGCCCCCCGGTGAGCGTGGGACCGCAGCAGGCCGGGCGGAGGCCTCCGTGGCGGGACTTGTCATCGACGCCGGCTTGGGGCACAGGCTTCACAGGGACCTGGCAGCATCATCGGCGGGTGTGTGGGGGAAGGATTCAGGCAGCCCAGCAGTCGTCGGGAAAGCGGACTCCGCCGGGTTGCCCCCCAGCGTCTGGGTGAAGGAGCCTGGGAAAAGCGGGGCGCAGAGCCCAGGAAGTAAGGAGAGGTCGAGGACGCCCGTGAGCTTCAGGGACTCCCCGAGGTCGGAGGAGGAGGCGGCCTCCAAGGCTGGGGCCGCTCAGGAGGATGGGCGAAGCGGCGGCGGCGTTGGGAGAGCGCGGCAAAGCTCCGGCGGCGGCAGCAGCAGCAGAGACTCCCCGGGCAAGCAGTCGCGGAGCCCGGGGAGCGTGCGGAGAAACACGGCCCCGTCGCCCACCCCTCCGGAGTTCCCCGTCCTCAAGCCGGCCAAGCGCAACGAGCCTCCCTGGTCCCTGACCCCGAACGCGCACAAGGGCAAGAAGGGCGAGAGCTCGGGGTTCCTGGGCATGGTGGCGGACTCCGTCAAGTCCTACGCCTCCATTGTCAAGTCTCTATCTAGTCCGTCAAATTCTCAGACCACCCCTCCAGCAGCGGCGCACGCCCAGCCGGCCCAACCTCCGGACAAAAGGGTGGATGCTGGCGGCGGAGCCCGGGGCGCGCTCGCCGCCACCCCCACCCCGGCAGCGGCCGGGGTTGGAACTGTCCCGGCTGGGGGGGCCAGCACAGCAGGAACGGGGCTGGCCCATATACGAAAAGGGGAGGAGGGGGTCGTCATCTCTGGGGAGCTGGCCCTTTCTCCGGGCAGGGAGACAGGCAGCACGGGGCACCACATGTGGAAGAAAGGCGGCCCTGCTTGGGGGGGTAGCGGCGGAGGGGGGGTGGGGGTAGGGGTGGCGGACGGGGGGGTCAGGCAGGAGCTGGGAGTGTGGGTGGGTAGGACGGACGCGGGGGCGAGGCTGAGCGGTGGGGCAGGGCCGGTGTCGGGGGCCCAGCCCCTAGGGGCGTGGGGATCAGGGGCGCAGAGAGCAGCCCCAGGAGCGGGGCCCCACAGGGCGGACGCGGGGCCGCCCCGGAGAGACTCCGGGGGGGCAGGGGCGCCGAGGCTCGAGTCTGTCGCAGGGGCACACAGAGCAGACACAAGGGTAAATAGAATAGACACCGGGGAAAACAGAATCGAAGCAGGGGCACGTAGAGCGGACTCTGGGGCGCCCAGAATAACGGATGGAGGGGCACCCAAAACGGACCCTGCGACAAAGGGCTCGGGGGCGGAGCCTGGAAACGTTTCCAAGCAACACTGTGATACGCAGGCCAATCGCCTGGGTGCTGGGGAAGGTGGGGCGCACCCCCCCCTTCCTGCCAACAATCTTCAGAGTGCTGCAGGGAAGAGCGGAGTGGCGCCCGCCCCACTTTCTCAGAACAGCCGGCATCAGAGTGTGTCCAGAGACCGATCATCAGGGAAGGGAGGGAACAAATCGGACACGGCCCCCCAGCCCAGCGCGGCGTCCGGGGACGAGAAAACGGAGGACGAGGGGAAGAAAAAGCCCCGCCGGAGACGCCGGCGGCGGCACCGGCGGAAGGCCAAGAACCCGGAGGGGGAGGGGCTGAGCGACGGCCTGTCCGGAATGGAGAGAACCGTGTCCAGCTCGAACATCTCCCGCACCTCCGACGTGACGCTTCATTTCGAGGACGAGCTGGAGTTCCCCGAGATGGGGGCCAGTAGCGGCAACGAGGGTTTGTGTCCGGTCAGCGTGCCGCAGGCCTTGTCCACGCCCCCCGCAGCCCAGACCGCTGCCTTCATGAGGGTCGAGTCCATGTCTCCGCTCAGCTACAGCGAGACCCTGTGCAGGGTGAGTAGGAGTCTGGTGTGTCGTCTGTTGCGCCTGCACAACTTCCTTGCTTCTTTGATGTTTTGTGCATTATCCTTGGGTTTTGTGTGAAGTTTTGTGGGTCGTTGGTTAGTTTGCGTGGTGATTGTTGTTTGTTTGATGGATTTCATCCGTGGGTTTTGCGTGATGTTTTGCATGTGGTTGGTTAGTTTGCGTGGTGATTGTTGTTTGTTTGATGTTTTGCGTTTCATCTGTGGGTTTTGCGTGACTGATGATTGTTTATTTGATGTTTTGTGCGTCGTTGGTTGGTTTGCGTGGTGATTGTTGTTTGTTTGATGTTTTGTGTTTCATCTATGGGATTTGCGTGACTGATGATTGTTTATTTGATGTTTTGTGCATCGTTGGTTTGTTTGCGTGGTGATTGTTATTTGTTTGATGTTTTGCGTGTCATATGGGTACTAATAAGACTGTGGAAGCAACATCACATCCAAGCACGCTCGTAAACATGAAGCATGTCCGCCCTGGGTAAAAAATCAAAGAGTTTGATATCAATTCAAATGATTTTGGTTTTATTTGTGCTGGTGTAAGCAATGCAGGTGGTTATAAAAGAAACATCTAATGTCATTTGAGTTGGTTACAAGCTTACTGCCATTTGAGCATCGTTGAAACACCGTCTGTTAGCTGACAGTTTTTTCAAAACCCATGGTGTAATCAGTTGCGGTAGTTATTGGGGGAAGGATGTTGTGAACCAGCGCTTGGAGTTTGCCTGTGCAAGTATTCACAGGGCTGAAACGGCTTAAAGCAGCTTCTGAGTGAAAAGCGTTCTGATGCGTGATCCATGTCTGGCAGAAACCCAGCGTCAACGATGTTCGCAGTCGGACGCAGTCGGCACCGGGATCCTGTCTTTCCGGGGAGGAAGGCGGAGACGAGAACTTCAACTCGCAGCCAGGTTGGCATAACCAGCTACCATCCTCACAGTCCATGTGTATACAGATTATGGTGCCTTAATTTGATATTTACTCATCAGTAGCTTAGCAAGGACTAGTTGTTAGACAGGTTTTTGACTGAACCTAAACTACAATCCTTGTAAAATAACGTTTTCAAGTTCGAGTTTGAATTCAGGGCTCCTGTGGTCTGTGACTGCTAAAATGAAATTGCTGGCAGAGCAGCAGAAGTGTCCCTCCCTCCACTCCCCACCCCTTTCTTGCTACCCCCACCCCCCTCACACACCCCACCCCCCCTCCACCCCCCAAGTTACAACTTGTACATATTACTTATGTTGTGCATGGAGTGTTTGTATTGATCAGTGGTGTTTATGGTATTGATCGTGAATTGAAGCTGTATCAATGTATACAAGCCTTAAAGTAAAAGTCCAAGGTTTTTAAGTGTGCAAAATGACCATCGAAATGATTGACAAATGAGTCACTAGTTTCAGATTTAATAAAAAATAAATAAATGTTTAATTGGGTTTTTAATCGATTTTATATTCTGTAGACTTTCCCAGAAGTGACGTCAGTCTGGGGAGTCAGTGACGGTTGCCATCTTTGATTCTTCAGTAAACTGTGTATGCGTGTGGTCAACAAAAAAGTCAAACTATGCCGCTACTGTGTTGCCGCGAACTGTAACAATTCGCAGACGACCCCAGATATAACAATGCACGAGCTTCCTTGCCAATCGACCCTCAGTGAGGCGAAAGTGGATTAAATTTATACAATTCAAACGAGCTGACTTTCTTGCTCAGTTGCTGCGCCGCATCACGCCCATTTGTGTAGCGAGCACTTCAGTAAGTGAGATTTTGCAAACTCCATGGAATACGCATGGGGTTGCTGACACGATGTTCCAGTACTCTTTCAAAATCCTGCCTGACAGGCTCAAACTAATAGTAATACTGTATCCTTGTGGGTCTCTCAGGCAAAGTATCAGTTTCGTCTTCGGAGCTTGAGTTGGCCATTTTGCAGCGACTCCCCAGAGTGACACAGTAGGCATATGGTCACGTGATTTGGGCGTCATGGCGACGCTTTCGGTACGACAGAAAATGCCTTTTTTCGTGCATTTATAAACCTCAGATCACAGTTTCACCTACATCATTGTTCTCAGCGAGCTTTAACGGAAATCGTTTCAAAAATCACCCCTAACCCTGGACTTGTCCCTTAAGTACTTTACTTAGTATGTGATTTTTAGAGACTATTGCTTTGCTAACAAAAATGTTGCTGAAGCTGATGGTGACGTGGATGAGTGAAAATGTTGTGTTGATGCTGTGATGCGCATATATATATATTCATTGATACTGTATAATTTTACACATTGTGATGAATTATTTGTGGATGCTTGTTTGTTACTGTTATTGCTTTTGTGTGCTTTGCATGTGGGAGTTGACACTGTAATTTTCTAGTAATTGGACGAATAGGGTATTCTGTACGTTACGCTGCAGGTCAAGGGTCATCGGGGCAAGCGCCACTCAGCAAGCGAGCGCGCAAGCGTCGGAAACGCAGAGAGCTGGCCAACCGGGCAGCAGAGGCTGAGCTGGCAGAGATCTCCTTCGAGCAGCAGATGCTGCGAGAACTGGGTCACAAGGTGACAGGTCGGGGGTCAAGGCCCAGCTCCGGGTCGCGAGACGAGAGGTCGAGGTCACGTGATGAGAAGTCGCCGGCGAGGGGGTTGATCACAGACCCGAACATCGTGAAGCAGAGCAAAGGGGGCGGGGCCGCGAGCTCGTCGGGAAAGCGCCTGCACCAGCCCATTGCTCTCAATATCGCAGACATGCTGGACGCCTTTGAGGTGAGTGGACACAGCATGGGCACGTGTGTGTGGGGGGGGGGGGGGGGGGAGTAGGCTTTGAACTCCTTCAGGGAAGTGCCTCACCAGCCCTTGCTTCGGTATCATGACATCGGCTTTGAGGTGAGTGGAACACATGGGCACGTGTGTTGGGGGGCGTGGCTGATCTGGGTGCAGTCGTGGTATCAAGACATGCTTGAGGGGTGGGGGGGGGGGGGGGGGGGGAGTAGGCTTTGAACTCCTTCAGGGAAGTGCCTACACCAGCCCTTCGCTGTCGGTATCATAGACATGCTTTGAGGTGAGTGGACACAGCATGGGCACGTGTGTGGGGGGGGGGGGGGGGGGGGGAGTAGGCTTTGAACTCCTTCAGGGAAGTGCCTACACCAGCCCTTCGCTGTCGGTATCATAGACATGCTTTGAGGTGAGTGGACACAGCATGGGCACGTGTGTGGGGGGGGGGGGGGGGGGAAGTAGGCTTTGAACTCCTTCAGGGAAGTGCCTACACCAGCCCTTCGCTGTCGGTATCATAGACATGCTTTGAGGTGAGTGGACACAGCATGGGCACGTGTGTGTGGGGGGGGGGGGGGGGGGGAAGTAGGCTTTGAACTCCTTCAGGGAAGTGCCTACACCAGCCCTTCGCTGTCGGTATCATAGACATGCTTTGAGGTGAGTGGACACAGCATGGGCACGTGTGTGGGGGGGGGGGGGGGGGGGGGGGAAGTAGGCTTTGAACTCCTTCAGGGAAGTGCCTACACCAGCCCTTCGCTGTCGGTATCATAGACATGCTTTGAGGTGAGTGGACACAGCATGGGCACGTGTGTGTGTGGGGGGGGGGGGGGGGGGGAGTAGGCTTTGAACTCCTTCAGGGAAGTGCCTACACCAGCCCTTCGCTGTCGGTATCATAGACATGCTTTGAGGTGAGTGGACACAGCATGGGCATGGTGTGGGGGGGGGGGGGGGGGGGGGGGGGGGAAGTAGGCTTTGAACTCCTTCAGGGAAGTGCCTACACCAGCCCTTCGCTGTCAGTATCATAGACATGCTTTGAGGTGAGTGGACACAGCATGGGCATGTGTGTGTGGAGGAGGGGGGGGTGGGGGGGGGGAAGTAGGCTTTGAACTCCTTCAGGGAAGTGCCTACACCAGCCCTGTCACTGTCAGTATCATAGACATGCTTTGAGGTGAGTGGACACAGCATGGGCATGTGTGTGTGGAGGAGGGGGGTGGGGAGGCTTCGAACTCCTTCAGGGAAGTGCCTACACCAGCCCGTCGCTGTCAGTATCATAGACATGCTTTGAGGTGAGTGGACACAGCATGGGCATGTGTGTGTGGAGGAGGGGGGTGGGGAGGCTTCAAACTCCTTCAGGGAAGTGCCTACACCATCCCGTCGCTGTCAGTATCATAGACATGCTTTGAGGTGAGTGGACACAGCATGGGCGTGTGTGTGTGGAGGAGGGGGGTGGGAAGGCTTCGAACTCCTTCAGGGATGTGCCTACCCCAGCCCATCGCTCTCAATATTGCAGACCTGCTGGACGCCTTTCAGGTGAGTGGACACAGCATGCGTGGGGGGGGGGGGGATAGGTTTCAAACTCCTTGGGCGAAGCGCCTACACCAGCCTGTTGCTCTCAATCTCTCAATATCATAGACATGCTGGAGGTGAGTGGACTCTGCATGGGCACGTGTGTGTGTGTTGGGGGGGGGGGGGGGGGTAGGCTTCACACTCTTCAGGGGGAAGCGCCTACACCAGCTCATCGCTGTCAATATCGCAGACATGCTGGATGTCTTTGAGGTGAGTGGACACGCATGGGGGGGGGGGTAGGCTTCACACTCTTCAGGGGGAAGCACCTACACCAGCTCATCGCTGTCAATATCACAGACATGCTGGATGTCTTTGAGGTGAATGGACACTGCATGGGGGGGGGGGTAGGCTTCACACTCTTCAGGGGGAAGCACCTACACCAGCTCATCGCTGTCAATATCGCAGACATGCTGGATGTCTTTGAGGTGAGTGGACACAGCATGGGCGTGTATGTGCGTATAAAAGCGTCCATTATTATTGCATTGGTGATTTAATTTCCCTTGTTTCTCTCCGCAGAAGAAGAAGACCTTGGACCAGAAACTGCTGATGGGCGGAGCTGGGAAGAAGGCGACCCTAGTCCGAGAGGACGGCAAATCACAGTCCACCAACGTGCTCGATGCCAGTGCGCCTTCCAAACGCGGCAAAGAGAGGGAGACGCCCAAACCCAAGAAGCCAAGCCCATTGAAAAAGGTATATTTTAGAATCGTACAGCATCTTAGTGCTAGAATGGCTTAAGAAACCCACCCCTCTGAAACAGGTGTGTTTCAGTATTGTACACCATCTTAATGCTAGAGTGGCTTAAGAAACCAACCCCTCTGAAACAGGTATATTTTAGAATCATACAGCATCTTAATGCTAGAGTGGCTTAAGAAACCAACCCCTCTGAAACAGGTGTGTTTCAGTATTGTAGTTGTACACCATTTTAATGCTAGAATGGCTTAAGAAACCAACCCCTCTGAAACAGGTATATTTTAGAATCATACAGCATCTTAATGCTAGAGTGGCTTAAGAAACCAACCCCTCTGAAACAGGTGTGTTTCAGTATTGTAGTTGTACACCATTTTAATGCTAGAATGGCTTAAGAAACCAACCCCTCTGGGCAGAGTTTTTACAAATGATAAGGTCCCTTTGGGGATGTTTTCAGCAGTAAAATGGGGACATTTTCACCACTTCAAAATCCTGAAGGGGGGTGGGGGGGGGGCTGGAGTTTTGACAACTGATCAGGTCCCTTTGGGGACTGGGGATGTTCTCAGCAGTGAAATGGGGACTGGGGATGTTCTCAGCAGTGAAATGGGGCCTGGGGATGTTCTCAGCAGTGTAATGGGGATGGGGGATGTTCTCAGCAGTGAATTGGGGCCTGGGAATGTTCTCAGCAGTGTAATGGGGACGGGGGATGTTCTCAGCAGTGAAATGTGGACTGGGGATGTTCTCAGCAGTGAAATGGGGACTGATGATGTCCTCAGCAGTGTAATGGGGACGGGGGATGTTCTCAGCATGTGCACACATGATGGGACGGGGGATGTTCTCAGCAGTGAAATGGGGACTGGGGATGTTCTCAGCAGTGAAATGGGGACTGATGATGTTCTCAGCAGTGAAATGGGGACGGGGGATGTTCTCAGCAGTGTAATGGGGACGGGGGATGTTCTCAGCAGTGAAATGGGGACTGGGGATGTTCTCAGCAGTGAAATGGGGACTGATGATGTTCTCAGCAGTGAAATGGGGACTGGGGATGTTCTCAGCAGTGAAATGCGGACGGGGGATGTTCTCAGCAGTGTAATGGGGCCTGGGAATGTTCTCAGCAGTGTAATGGGGACGGGGGATGTTCTCAGCAGTGAAATGGGGACCGGGGATGTTCTCAGCAGTGTAATGGGGACGGGGGATGTTCTCAGCAGTGAAATGGGGACGGGGGATGTTCTCAGCAGTGAAATGGGGACGGGGGATGTTCTCAGCAGTGTAATGGGGACGGGGGATGTTCTCAGCAGTGTAATGGGGACGGGGGATGTTCTCAGCAGTGAAATGGGGACTGAGGATGTTCTCAGCAGTGAAATGGGGACGGGGGGGGATGTTCTCAGCAGTGAAATGGGGACGGGGGATGTTCTCAGCAGTGAAATGGGGACGGGGATGTTCTCAGCAGTGAAATGGGGACGGGGGATGTTCTCAGCAGTGTAATGGGGACGGGGGATGTTCTCAGCAGTGAAATGGGGACGGGGGATGTTCTCAGCAGTGAAATGGGGACTGGGATGTTCTCAGCAGTGAAATGGGGACGGGGATGTTCTCAGCAGTGAAATGGGGACGGGGGATGTTCTCAGCAGTGAAATGCGGACTGGGGATGTTCTCAGCAGTGAAATGGGGACTGGATGTTCTCAGCAGTGAAATGGGGACGGGGGATGTTCTCAGCAGTGTAATGGGGACGGGGGATGTTCTCAGCAGTGAAATGGGGACTGGGGATGTTCTCAGCAGTGAAGGACTGGGGACTGATGATGGGAGGTGTCTCAGCAGTGAAATGGGGACGGGGATGTTCTCAGCAGTGAAATGGGGACGGGGGATGTTCTCAGCAGTGTAATGGGGCCTGGGAAAGTTCTCAGCAGTGAATGGGGACGGGGGATGTTCTCAGCAGTGAAATGGGGACGGGGATGTTCTCAGCAGTGTAATGGGGACGGGGGATGTTCTCAGCAGTGAAATGGGGACTGGGGATGTTCTCAGCAGTGAAATGGGGACGGGGGATGTTCTCAGCAGTGTAATGGGGACGGGGGATGTTCTCAGCAGTGTAATGGGGACGGGGGATGTTCTCAGCAGTGAAATGGGGACTGGGGATGTTCTCAGCAGTGAAATGGGGACGGGGGATGTTCTCAGCAGTGAAATGGGGACGGGGGATGTTCTCAGCAGTGAAATGGGGACGGGGGATGTTCTCAGCAGTGAAATGGGGACTGGGGATGTTCTCAGCAGTGAAATGGGGACTGGGGATGTTCTCAGCAGTGAAATGGGGGACTGGGGATGTTCTCAGCAGTGAAATGAGGACTGGGGATGTTCTCAGCAGCGAAATGCGGACTGGGGATGTTCTCAGCAGTGAAATGCGGACTGGGGATGTTCTCAGCAGTGAAATGGGGACGGGGGATGTTCTCAGCAGCGAAATGCGGACTGGGGATGTTCTCAGCAGTGAAATGAGGACGGGGGATGTTCTCAGCAGTGAAATGAGGAATGGGGATGTTCTTAGCAGTGAAATGGGGACATTTTCACCATTTCAAAATCCTTGGGAGGGGGGGTGGGGGCGAGTTTGGATACTGCAGGGGGTCAGTGTGGAAATGGCCACAAGGAGGGGATGCGTGATACGGATGACGGCGATGTGGATGGTGACCGTGGTGGTTGATCCCCTGCAGGTGATTCTGAAGGAGCGCGAGGAGAAGAAACGGATGCGCTTGATCGGCGACTGTGATGTGTACACTGACGTCGACATTCCCGATGACCCGGACCCCGACGAGCCCGACCCCGATGCCATCCACCCTGAGAATGACTTGTTAGATGACAGTAACGCAGGGTAAGAGTGTGACTCTGTGTGTGTGTGTGTGTGCGTGTGTGTGCGTGCATGTGTGTGTGTGTGTGAGTGAGTGCGTGCGTGCGTGTGTGCGTGTGTGCTTTGTTTTAGATGTGTGTGTGTGAATGAGTATATTTGGGTGTGAGTAAGTGTGTGTGTGTGTGTGTGTGTGTGTGTGTGTGTGTGTGTGTGTGTGTGTGAGTGAGTGAGTGGGTGCGTGCATGCATGCGTGTGTGTGTGTGTGTGTGTGTGTGTGTGTGCTTTGTTTTAGATGTGTGTGTGTGAATGAGTATATTTGGGTTGAGTAAGTGTGTGTGTGTGTGTGTGTGGTGTGTGTGTGTGTTGTGTGTGTGTGTGATGAGGTGGGGTGTGCTGGCCATGCGTGTTGTGTGTGTGTGTGTGTGTGTGTGCTTTGTTTAGATGTGTGTGTGTGTGAGTATATTTGGGTGTGAGTAAGTGTGTGTGTGTGTGGTGTGTGTGTGTGTGTGTGTGTGTGTGTGTGTGTGTGTGTGAGTGAGTGAGTGGGTGTGTGCATGCATGCGTGTGTGTGTGTGTGTGTGTGTGTGTGTGTGTGTGTGTGTGTGTGCTTTGTTTTAGATGTGTGTGTGTGAATGAGTATATTTGGGTGTGAGTGTTGTTTGTTTGGGTGTGCATGTGTGGGTGTGTGACTGGATCATTTTTTTATTTTATTGACTGGAACTTTTGTTTGTTTGATTTTTGCAGTTAGTGGGAACGTAGGTGGCTAGTTTTCATTTTAGATATCAAAAGGGAGGGAAGCAGTTCTTGTTTGTTTGCATGTTTGTTATCTTCATTTTTTTCCTCTTTTTTTTCTTTTCTTCTTCTTCTTCTTCTTCAGTTATCAGTAATATTGTCTGAACTCCATCTCTTTCTGAATGTGTGAAACTGAAAGCTTGCCAAATCCTACTTCCGTGGTGGCTTGGACATCTTGTGTGAGAGTGTTTCAGACTGGTCCTTACCATCGCACTCTCCCTTGTCCACAGTTCGTCCATCTGTCACAGTGTGAATGGGGGGGGGGGGGGGGGGGACTGTGTCACGAACTTTGCTCCCATTTGTACAGTGCTGATCCCATTTTGTGGCTGCTGCGAAAGTGGGTGGGATGGGGTGGAGGGGAGATGGGGTGCAAGTTGTGTAGAGATGCTGACAGATTACCAGTTGATGATGGTGGCAGCGCTTCCATCAAGGGAGTGGGGGGGGGGGGGGGGGGGGGGACATTGCCAGTTTTGTGTGCTGCTAGGAGCTTTGATTTTGTGGCCTGAGAATGACTCACAGTCCTTTTTTAAAAACTTTTTCTGTCTGTTCAGGAACCCGGTGGGCCTGGGAGAAAGCGACCTATCTCAGGACGGTCAGTACCTTTCTCTTTCTTCGCACAGCCAGTGTGGCCAATCAGTGTGTGTATGCACAGTATGGTATCAGAGTAACGCAGCGTAGAGAGAGAGAGTGCGTGTGTGTGTGTGCGTGCGTGTGTGTGTTTTATTTCTTTGTGTGTGTGTGTGTGTTTTATTTCTTTTTGTGTGTGTGTGTGTGTGCGTGTGTGTGTTTTATTTCTTTGTGTGTGTGTGTGTGTGTGTGTGCATGTGTGTTTTATTTCTTTGTGTGTGTGTGTGTGTGTGTGCGTGTTTTTTATATATTTCTTTGTGTGTGTGTGCGTGTGTGTTTTATTTCTTTGTGTGTGTGTGTGCGTGTGTGTGTTTTATTTCTTTGTGTGTGTGTGTGTGTGCATGTGTGTGTTTTATTTCTTTTTGTGTGTGTGTGTGCGTGTGTGTGTTTTATTTCTTTGTGTGTGTGTGTGTGTTAGACAGGGAAGGAAGCTGGGTGTTTGCTAGTACAGCTCTGGTAGGCTAGCAGTATAGATGACCATGCACCTGACCTGGTTACAGTGATTATCTGACCGGTTTCCGTGAACCACTTTCGCCACCATACAGATGTCACACTAGTTTGAAAACTGTCCGGCGTGATCACTATGTAACCCGCATAACCGGTTACGCAGTGATCACGCCGGGCAGTTTTCAAACTGGCGTAACATCTGTAAGGTGGTGCATGGAAACCGGTCAGATAATCCCTGTCTATTGGGTGATTCAGGCAGGGTTGTTAACTCCCTTGACTTTTGCCCGGCATCGCTTAAGTCCCTTGGCTACTTTTACTTCTGGTGCATACTTTCTTCACAATGGAAGGTGGTGACAGTGAATTTGTGAATTTTACACTGTCAACTTTCAAGGCATTTTTGGAGGCCCGTAGTCATAATGTGTCTGGAAATAAGCAATAACTTGTTGCTCTTGCTATAGGATGCCCCAAAACGCATTTTTTCTACGAACTCACGATCTTCTGGTCAGCCAAAAAACGACACAAAGACTTTTTTTTTTCCCACCCTCCATCTCCATTCCACGGTAATTTTTGCAACTGCAACAGTATTGGCATTTGTACTGCTTCGCAATTCTAGGTTCAACTTCCACTGTTATGCACAGCGTGAAGCAACGCCTACTCAGAAATCGGCCCGGAAATGGGCTGCAACCTCTCGCAACTTCTTGCGCGAAAGATTGCAAAGCGCATTCACTCTAGCAAACCAGCTTCGCTGAATCGCCCAACAGCGAGCGGTCCGCAGCGAGACTAACTGGCCCTCGGCAGCAGCAGCAGCGGTGCTAAACGGCGGGAGCGTGTGCGCAGGTATGAGCTCGCGCTCGGTGGACACGGACCAGGGGGTGTCGCCGGGGGCGGACCTGTCGCCCATCAGCCAGACCAGCCCCCTCAGCATGAGCCCACTCACCCCTGGCGCCTCGCCTCTCAACAGCCCCATCGCCGGCTACCTGGGGCGCGACCACGTCGTCCTGCGCATCCACAGCAGGCGCTTCCGAGAGTGAGTCTGTCTGCGGGAGGAATGGCGCTTCCGAGAGTGAGAGTGTCTGTGGAGGAATGGCGCTTCGGAGAGTGTGTCTGTGGAGGAATGGCGCTTCCGAGAGTGAGAGTGTCTGTGGAGGAATGGCGCTTCGGAGAGTATGTCTGTGGAGGAATGGCGCTTCAGAGAGTATGTCTGTGGAGGAATGGTGCTTCAGAGAGTGAGAATGTCTGTGGAGGAATGGCGCTTCAGAGAGTATGTCTGTGGAGGAGTGGCGCCTCAGAGAGTATGTCTGTGGAGGAATGGCGCTTCAGAGAGTATGTGGAGGAATGGCGCTTCAGAGAGTATGTGCGTGGAGGAATGGCGCCTCAGAGAGTATGTCTGTGGAGGAATGGCGCCTCAGAGAGTATGTCTGTGGAGGAATGGCGCTTCAGAGAGTATGTGGAGGAATGGCGCTTCAGAGAGTATGTGTGTGGAGGAATGGCGCTTCAGAGAGTATGTCTGTGGAGGAATGGCGCTTCAGAGAGTATGTCTGTGGAGGAATGGCGCTTCAGAGAGTATGTGGAGGAATGGCGCTTCAGAGAGTATGTGCGTGGAGGAATGGCGCCTCAGAGAGTATGTCTGTGGAGGAATGGCGCCTCAGAGAGTATGTCTGTGGAGGAATGGCGCCTCAGAGAGTATGTCTGTGGAGGAATGGCGCTTCAGAGAGTATGTCTGTGGAAGAATGGTGCTTCAGAGAGTATGTCTGTGGAAGGGAAAGGCGCCTTTAGAGAGTATGTCTGTGGAGGAATGGCGCCTCAGAGAGTATGTCTGTGGAGGAATGGCCCTCAGAGAGTGTCTGTGGAGGAATGGCGCCTCAGAGAGTATGTCTGTGGAGGAATGGCACCTCAGAGAGTGTCTGTGGAGGAATGGTGCTTCAGAGAGTATGTCTGTGGAGGAATGGCGCTTCAGAGAGTGAGAATGTCTGTGGAGGAATGGCACTTCCGAGAGTGAGAATGTCTGTGGAGGAATGGCACTTCCGAGAGTGAGAATGTCTATGGAGGAATGGCACTTCCGAGAGTGAGTCTGTCTGTGGAAGTGAGTGTCTGCAGAATGGTGCTTCAGAGAGTGAGTCTGTCTGTGGAAGTGAGTGTCTGCAGAATGGTGCTTCAGAGAGTGAGTCTGTCTGTGGAAGTGAGTGTCTGCAGAATGGTGCTTCAGAGAGTGAGTATGTCTGTGGAAGTGAGTGTCTGCAGAATGACGCTTCAGAGAGTGAGTCTGTCTGTGGGAATGGTGCTTCAGAGAGTGAGAATGTCTGTGGAGGAATGGCGCTTCAGAGAGTATGTGTGTGGAGAGATGGTGCTTCAGAGAGTGAGAATGTGTGTGAAAGAATGGCGCTTCAGAGAGTATGTCTGTGGAGGAATGGTGCTTCAGAGAGTGAGAATGTCTGGAGGAATGGCACTTCAGAGAGTATGTCTGTGGAGGAATGGCGCTGCAGAGAGTATGTCTGTGGAGGAATGGCACTTCAGAGAGTATGTCTGTGGAGGAATGGCGCTGCAGAGAGAATGTCTGTGGAGGAATGGTGCTTCAGAGAGTATGTCTGTGGAGGAATGGTGCTGCAGAGAGTATGTCTGTGGAGGAATGGCGCTTCAGAGAGTATGTCTGTGGAGGAATGGCGCTTCAGAGAGTGAGTCTGTCAGCGGAATGGTGCTTCATACTGTATGTCTGTGGAGGAACGGCGCTTCAGAGAGTGAGTCTGTCAGCGGAATGGTGCTTCATACTGTATGTCTGTGGAGGAACGGCATGTGAAAGAGCATCTGCAATGCATCTGTACTTGTGCCTAGCGTGAGCCTGAAGTGCACAGTGCAAAACGATGGGTTGACAAAAGTTGGCGGAATTGAGGAGAGCGGTGAAAGTGTGCTAGCTGTGTGAAGAAATGTGCTGCAATGCTTCACTCAGCTTCCAGCACACATATGCACATGCACACACAGACACACAAATGCATGGACACACACACAAACGCACGCACAAACATATACGCACGTGCACAAACACACACAGACGTTTGACTGTGTAATGCAGTGTCTCTGTCATAGAAGGTTCCAGACATGTGAGTGTGTGTGTGTGTGTGTGTGTGTGTGTGTGTGTGTGTGTGTGAGAGAGAGAGAGAGTGTGTGTGAGAGATAGAGAGAGAGAGTGTGTGTGTGTGATGAAAGTGAAAGTGGGCATGTTTAACGAGAGATTTGCTCGCCGGCTGTGCAGGTACTGTACCCAGATTCTGGACAAGGACATCGACACCTGCTGTACCTCCCTGCTGCATGAGCTTGTGCGCTTCCAGGATCGCATGTACCACAAGGACCCCACCAAGGTAAGTTTGTATCTTTGGCCACTGGTAACGTGTACCACAAGGACCCCACCTGGGTAAGTTTGTATCTTTGGCCACTGGTAACGTGTACCACAAGGACCCCACCAAGGTAAGTTTGTATCTTTGGCCACTGGTAACGTGTACCACAAGGACCCCACCAAGGTAAGTTTGTATCTTTGGCCACTGGTAACGTGTACCACAAGGACCCCACCAAGGTAAGTTTGTATCTTTGGCCACTGGTAACGTGTACCACAAGGACCCCACCAAGGTAGCTTTTATTCCTGGCCACTGGTAACGTGTACCACAAGGACCCCACCAAGGTAGGTTTGTATTTTTAGCCTCTGGTAACGTGTACCACAAGGACCCCACCAAGGTAGGTTTGTATTTTTAGCCACTGGTAACGTGTACCACAAGGACCCCACCAAGGTAGCTTTTATTCCTGGCCACTGGTAACGTGTACCACAAGGACCCCACCAAGGTAAGTTTGTATCTTTGGCCACTGGTAACATGTACCACAAGGATCCACCAAGGTAAGTTTGTATTTTGGGCCACTGGTCATGTATACCACAAATAACCCAACAAGGTAAGTTTGTATTTTTGGCCACTGGTAGCATGTACCACAAGGACCCATTAAGGTAAGTTTGTATCATTGGCCACTTGTAATGTGTACCACAAGGAATACATCAAGGTAAGTTTGTATTCTTGCCTCTGGTAATGTGTTTCACAAGGAAACATCAAGGTCAGTTTGTATTCTTGGCCACTGGGACCACAAAGAACGCATGCTCACCAGACCTCTCTTAGTTTTTCAGTAAAAAAGGATTTTAGCTGTTGACATGAAAAAGCAACTTCCTCTCCCAACACACACACACACACTCTCTCTCTCTCTCTCTCTCTCTCTCTCTCTCTCTCTCTCTCTCTCCTCTCTCTCTCTCTCTCTCTCTCTCTCTCCCCCTCCAAATTTCTCTCTCTTTCGTGCATGTAATGTATACAGACAATCGTTCAAGACCATGATGCGCATAATTATGCACACAAGTTATAAAAGCAGTCATTATGTTGGACAAAAATCATGCGAGTGAGTGAGGAAATAATGCTTGCTTACACGGATGGGTGAATGCTGTTTCAATAAACAGCCCACAGTGAACGAATGATGTGCTTGAAGTACGGCAACAACAACAGCAAAACAAAACCCCACCTAACTTTGACGTCTCTCGCCGCACACAGGCCAAGGGCAAGCGGCGCGTGGTGCTGGGGCTTCGAGAGGTCACCAAGCACCTGAAGCTGAAGAAGATCAAGTGCGTCATCATCTCTCCCAACCTGGAGAAAATCCAGTCCAAAGGTAAGCTCCAGAGTCGGCACGGGCGTCAGCCTGCCAGTGGGTCACAGAAACCTCCAGTGGCTCGTGGAGGCTCATAAAAGCCTTCAGTCACTCGCAAAAGCCTTTAGTCACTTGCAAAAGCCTCCAGTTGCTCACAAAAGCTTCCATTGGCTTTTGGAGGCTCATAAAAGCCTCCAGTCACTTTCAAAAGCCTCCAGTTACTCCCAAAAGCCTCAAGTTGCTCACAAGTCTCCAGTGGCTCACAAAAGCCTCCAGGGGCTCGCAAAGGCCTCCAGGGGCTCGCAAAAGCCTCAAGTTGCTCACAAGTCTCCAGTGGCTCACAAAAGCCTCCAGTGGCTCGCAAAAGCCTCCAGGGGCTCACAAAAGCCTCCAGTCCCTGTCACTTGCAAAAGCCTCCTGTCACAAAAAACTCCAGTCACTTGCAAAAACCTCCAGTCAATCACAAAAGCCTTCAGTCTCGTGCAAAAGCCTCCAGTCACTCACAAAAGCCTTCAGTGTCTTGCAAAAGCCTCCAGTGGCTCACAAAAGCCGTCAGTGTCTTGCGAAAGCCTCCAGTCACTCACAAAAGCCTCCAGTGGCTCACAAAAGCCTTCAGTCTCGTGCAAAAGCCTCTTGTCACTCACAAAAGCCTTCAGTGTCTTGCAAAAGCCTCCAGTCACTCACAAAAGCCTCCAGTGGCTCACAAAAGCCTCCAGTCTCTTGCAAAAACAAAAAAAAGTCACAAAAGCCTCCAGTGGCTTACAAAAGCCTTCAGTGGCTCACAGAAGCCTTCAGTGGTTCGCAAAAGCCTCCAGTGGCTCACAAAAGCCTCTATCAAAGACCTCCAGTCTCTTGCAGAAAGCTCCAGTTGTTCACAAAAGCCTTCAATCTTTCGCAAAAGCTTCTTCCTCTTTCAAAACCACCCTCAAAGCTGCTCTTTTCAGTAACTATTTCTAAACTGTGTTTCTAAACTGTTTCTTTTCCCTTTCCACAGCTGTGTCTATCCCATGTATGTGTGTGTGTGTGTGTGTGTGTGTGCAGCATTCATGTCTTGATCCCTGCATGTGTACCGGTTTTGCAGGCGGCCTGGATGAAGCGCTGAACAACATTCTGACCATGTGCCAGGAACAGAATGTCCCCTTTGTCTTCGCCTTGGGTCGTCGAGCGCTGGGTCGGGCCTGCGCCAAACTCGTGCCCGTCAGCGTAGCAGGCATCTTTAACTACGAAGGTTGTGAGGTAACGTCTCCCTAGCCAGTCCTTGTCTTGACTGGTTAGATTTTTTTCCTTTTTTTCTTTTCTTCTCCTTCATTCGTTTGTTTTTGGACTCATATGGGGAGCAAAAATGGGAAGTATTTATGTGATGGTTAGGACTGCCCTAACCGTTAGAGCTCAGGAGCTGTGTGAGGTGGCCGTCCTGGGCTCCCCGCCCCGAATAGTCGTTATGGCCTCTGTGGACGTAAAGCAACATGGAACTTGAAATCAGACCCTCAGGAGCTGTGGGAGGTGGCCGTCCTGGGCTCCCCGCCCCAAATAGTCCTTATGGCCTCTGTGGACGTAAAGCAACATGGAACTTGAAATCAGACCCTCAGGAGCTGTGTGAAAGTCGAGGTGAATGTCCAGGGCTCCCCGTCCGTAATAGTCCTTATGGCCTCTGTGGACGTAAAGCAACACTGAACTTGAAATCAGACCCTCGGGAGCTGTGTGAAAGTCGAGGTGAATGTCCAGGGCTCCCCGTCCGTAATAGTCCTTATGGTTTTTGTGGATGTAAAGCAACATGGAACTTGAAATCAGACCCTCGGGAGCTGTGTGAAAGTCGAGGTGGCCATCCAGGGCTCCCCATCCCTAATAGTCCTTACGATCTTTGTGGACGTAAAGCAACATTGAACTTGAAATCAGACCCTCGGGAGCTGTGTGAAAGTCGAGGTGAATGTCCTGGGTTCCCCGTCCCGAATAGTCCTTATGGCCTCTGTGGACGTAAAGCAACATGAAACTTGAACTCAGACCCTCAGGAGCTACGTGAAAGTCGAGGTGAATGTCCAGGGCTCCCCATCCGTAATAGTCCTTACGGTCTCTGTGGACGTAAAGCAACATTGAACTTGAACTCAGACCCTCAGGAGCTGTGTGAAAGTCGAGGTGGATGTCCTGGACTCCCCGTCCCAAATAGTCCTTATGGTTTTTGTGGACGTAAAGCAACATTGAACTTGAAATCAGACCCTCGGGAGCTGTGTGAAAGTCGAGGTGAATGTCCAGGGCTCCCCTTCCGTAATAGTCCTTATGGCCTCTGTGGACGTAAAGCAACATGAAACTTGAACTCAGACCCTCAGGAGCTACGTGAAAGTCGAGGTGGATGTCCAGGGCTCCCCATCCGTAATAGTCCTTACGGTCTCTGTGGACGTAAAGCAACATTGAACTTGAACTCAGACCCTCAGGAGCTGTGTGAAAGTCGAGGTGAATGTCCAGGGCTCCCCATCCCTAATAGTCCTTACGGTCTCTGTGGACGTAAAGCAACATGGAACTTGGCTGGTTGTGAGTGTGGGGCATGTCCAGTTGTGATTTTCTCGGACACAGCAAACGTGGTGAGTGTCACACTTTGCATGATGGTACCGCTTGTAGTCACCGGGCTTTACCTGTTCATATTCACCTTGATTTAACCATCTTGCTTGACTGGGCGTAGGAAACAAAGTCACCTACTACCTGTTCATACAACATTCAGTGACCTTGGCCTTGTGTCAAGGTCACAACGGTGTCAGGCATTTGGATAAAAGCATACAATTTTCAGTGAAAACTAAGTGCAGAATTTGTATGATTGTTAGTTAGGTCATGTAGATCATAACTATTCATTTATTTGTTCACTTTCATTTGTATTCAGGGGAGGTAATTGATGTGTTGGCTTTTGGGGGGGACACTGTTTAAGTGAGGCTTTTCAAACTTTGCATGGTTATAACCTTGCTCTTGGTCAACAAATTCATATTGGGTTTGATGACTTTGACCTTGTTTCAAGGTCACAGTTTTGTCCGAAGAACAAATTGAATTTTTTGGCAGTCTTGTTCAGTGCAGTTTAAATGTGCAGTTGTTACATACATTGAAAAGATCATGCACAATATGTTTTGCGGGAATGGTGTGTATTGAGGGGAGATAATTAACTGCCTACTCACACACGCATGCATGCACGCACACACACACACACACACACACACACACACATACACAGAGAAAAAAACATGCACACACACACACACACAAAAACACGCTCACACACACACAAAAACAACAACATGCGCACTCACACACACAGACACACACACAACAACAAAAATACGCGCACACACAACACACAAAACACACATACACACACACAAATACTAACCATCCATCCTTTTCGCTGCATGGCAGGAAAAGTTCAACCAGCTCATCTCACTGACCCACAAAGGTCGCGAGGCGTATGCAGACATGGTGCAAGCAGTGGAGCATGAAATTGCGGAGAACCCCCCACCCTCCCTGACGGCAGGCTCCTCCGTGCCCTCCATCTACGCCCACATGGGTCACTCGCGCACACCCTCTGGCTGCAGCGCCATCTCCTTCACCTCCAGCGTGCTGTCCGAGCCCATCTCGGAGAACTACCCCCACGCCGAACCCGAGACGGACAGCAAAGGCTACGAGATCGTACGCGACCAAGACGGGAATGTGGTTGCCACCGGTGGGGGCAAGAGCTACCAGAACGGTGGAGTGCTGGGCGCGTACCAGCCATCCGTCGACGACTTTGATGATGGGAACGAGGCGGATACAGAGGACATCAACGACTGCCCGCCACGGCGGAAGGGCAGCGGGGGCGCGGGGAAGAAAGCAGAGGATTCGGCCGGAGCAAGGTTGATAAACAATAAGGCCGTCAGCGCCAATCACCTCGCGCCCGCTGGTGTCGTCGCGAATCATCACGCAACGGAGCCGTCCTCCAATCATGTCGAGGCAGCAGCAGAGCCCTCCCAGGCGACTCCCAGCGGGGACGAAGCCGGCGCCGCCGCTGCCACGGACACCCCTGAGCGGCGGGAGGTTATCAGTGAGGACGGGGACTCGGCCAGCGAGAGTGACTCGCAGCGCTTGGGTGGCGGTGGCGGCGGCGCCTTTGGTGGTGGCGACAGCGACCTGCCGCACATCGACTCCATCCACAGCAGCGCCTACGAGCTGAGCGCCGAGATCCTCTCCCAGCACTCCTCGCGCACCGTCGACAACAGCGAGGTGCTGTCCACCCACTCCTCGCGCACGCTGGGCGACGGCAGCCTGACGCCCAACACGGAGCACGGCCGGGACCGGCCCCACACCCCGGAGAGCTCCTCGGGGCGGGGCTCGCGCGGCACCCGCCTGACCAGCAAGGACCGGGTGCAGAGCTGGGTGGAGAGCTGCCTGCAAGAGGAGCAGGCCTGCTCCTCCTCCTCCTCTTCCTCCTCCGGCCACAACAGCAGCACCGACAGCGACGGAGGGGGCGTAGGAGTGGAGGGGGGTGGCAGCGGGGAGGTCAGGGCTTAGATGTGACAGGGAAGTGGGTAGGGTGAGGATGGGGGGTGGGGGGGTAGTGTTATCTTGTTGTTGCGATTATTGCTGGTTTTTTACTTTTTTTATTATTATTTTTATTTTATTCTTTCCACCTTTTGTTCCATTTTTCCAGCATTGCTGCTGTCAGGGCCTTCTCTCATTCTCTGTGATGTTTGGCCGTGTGTCCGATTTTGTCTTTACTTTCCCGGGACGGGTGTGTTGGGAGGGTAGGTGTGTGTGGGGGGGGGGGGGGGGGGGGGGGAGTTAGTGTGGACTTTCTTGCCTAGTTCTGCAGCCCAGCATTCCAGTTATCTGCCTTTGTCAATGAAGACGGGTTCACCATAGGGATGAACAGCAGTACACTGATGACCTAGTCTCCTTGGCAACCTTGTTGTGTGCATGCGTGTGGCACTGGCCATCCTCATTGCCTTTTCTGGAACTCGACAGTAAAACTGGCCGCAGAACGCTCACGTATCCTCCACTCTTTGTGTGTGTGTGGAATGTTTTCATTTTTTCATTTTTTTTCATTTTTACTCTGTAACAGACTGACTCATGGATTTCTGTGTCTTTGATGTTTTCCGGCACAGCTGAAGCGACCTTGTGGCTGTCTTCAGTTTGAAAACGAGACTGTTACGGTCCTGCTGCTGAGCAAACGTTTTTATTTGAGTTCAGGTGATGGACTCCGTTTTTCTTTTGGTCGCTCTGCGTGCATTGTATTTCACGTTTCTGTCTTATGCGCCCCATTTTTCACTCAGTTCATCGTTGTGCACAATCAAACCAGCCTGGAAAAAGAGCCAGGCAGGCTAGCTTTACAGTCAAGTATTGTGAGTAGATCTTTTCCATGAGCTGCTGCTGCTGCTGCTGCTGCTGTGTTTGGCCTCAAAATTGACCTGTCGCTTTCAGCCAGTAAGCTGTACCCTCTCAAGGCCTTGGGCCACTTTCAAGCGTGTTCATAGGACGATGACGTGGTCCGCTGTCAAGAATGTTCATAGGACTGCAGTGTGGTCCACTTTCAAGCACAGTCATAGGACTACAACATGGGCCACTTTTAAGCACATTGATATGACCATGACATGGTCCACTGTCAAGAACATTCATAGGACTACAATGTGGTCCACTTTCAATGCATGGTCATAGGACTACAATGTGGTCCACTTTCAATGCATGGTCATAAGACTACAACATGGTCCTCTTTCAAGTACAGTCAGAGGACTACAGTATGGTCCACTTTCAGGCACAGTCATAAGACAATATGGTCTATTTTCAAGTACAATCATAGGACTACAACATGGTCTGCTTTCAAGCACAGTCATAAGACTACGACATGGTCTACTTTCAAGCACAGTCATAAGACTACAACATGGTCTGCTTTCAAGCACAGTCATAAGACTACAGCATGGTCTACTTTCAAGCACAGTCATAAGACTACAACATGGTCTGCTTTCAAGCACAGTCATAAGACTACAGCATGGTCTACTTTCAAGCACAATCATAGGACTACAACATGGTCTACTTTCAAGTACAGTCATAGGACTACAACATGGTCTACTTTCAAGTACAGTCACAGGACTACAACATGGTCTACTTTCAAGTACAGTTATAGAACTACAACATGGTCTACTTTCAAGTACAGTCATAGGACTACAACATGGTCTACTTTCAAGCACAGTTATAGGACTACAACATGGTCTATTTTCAAGTACAGTCATAGGACTATAGCATGGTCCACGTTCAAGTACACTCAATTCCCCCACCCCATCTCCATCCTGTCCTACCCTCTCTTCAACACTAATTTATTTTTTACATCGCATTATTTTATGTGAACTACTCCTTTCTCTGTGGCCTATTGTGTTTCGGGTCAGAGGTGTTGAGAGCTTGAAGGGCTTTGATGTTTGAGGTGAGAACACATCAGCAGTGATCCTTGCGGCGGCGTTGTACGCGTGGGAAGCGCTTTTGAAGCAGTATTTGAGACTGGGCAGTATTTGAGACTGGGCAGCGTAGTGTTGGAGACTGTGCCGTTTTGTCCTCTTTTGGTTTTTTACTAAACGGTAAGGTGGAGAGCTGGCTTAGTCACTAGCTTAGTTTTTGCGGCATTGAATTCCTATGCAGAGAGAGAAGACTGTGGTGAACGGGTTAGCCTGATGATGGGAAAGTGTTTGTTTTTTATAACCCCCCCCATCCCCCCAGACCCTCACCCCCACAGCCCCAACTGTAACTCTTCACATAGCATTTGTTTCTCCTCCCCCCCCCCTCCTCCCCTTCCCTCCCCTGCATCCCCTCAAGGTCATGCTCTGGGAAGCTGGGTTTTTGGGGGTGTTTTTTTAAGGGAGGACACAGCATTTGAATAGGAGTGGCAATATGTTTGCTCTGTTTTCTGTGGGATTTTTAACGTGCAGCAGACGGTGTTCAGGTTCCCAGCATTCTCATGAAGGGGGAAAGGGTTTGGGAACAAGGCAGCCGTCAGTCAAATTGCTGTCATAATCACTGGACCTGAAATACACTTTCAGCAGAAAACCTGCTGATTACGGGATGGCATTAGCATCGCCCCACTGCAGTGAAGGTTGGGTTGATTGATCCGAGGTTGATTGATCTGAGGTTGATTGATCCAAGCAAGTAAAGGGTTAAAAAGAATGTGTTCTTTTTTTTCTGTTCTGGTTTGTCGTAGCCAGATTCTGAAAAAGACTGTGTTCTTTTTAACCTTTTATGTGTTTGGATCTAGTTTTAGAGCGCTGGCAGTCGTTCGTGTTTCCGATTTTTTGGGATCTACTCTGTCTAGACAAATTAACAGAGTGTGCAGAACTGACCGGCTGAGTTGTGGGTCGAAAAGTCTGGAAATTCGGTGGAACGTGTTACGACAGTCTGAAACAGAACGAGGCCCTGAGCACACGTGCGGAACCAACGCACAAGGGTGTAAATTAGTGCTGGAAAGACGTCACACAAACAAAGCAACATCAACGTCTTTCGAGCGCTAATGAACTCCCTTGGGCGTTGACTGCGTTCTGGTTTGCCACAGCCAGGTTCTGAAAATGGGTTTGGATTGGTTGTGGTAGCTAGGTCTTGCGGACGGAGGATTTTCTCTCCGAGTGAAATGGTAGGGGAAGGCTGTGGCGGCATGCCGAAAGACCATCTTGTGAATGCCGGATGTTGGGAAGCCATCGCAGTTGGGGAGTGGGTGGGATTTCTTTGCCAGCGATGTGAGTTTGCGTGCGGGCTGCGTTAAAATTTTTTTTTTAATGAATTTGGGGAGTGGGTGGGATTTGTTTGCCAGGGATGTGAGTTTGTGTGCGGGATGCATTAAAAAAATTTTTTTTATGAATTTGGGGAGTGGGTGGGATTTGTTTGCCAGCGATGTGAGTTTGTGTGCAGGATGCGTTAAAAAAAAAAAAAAAAAGGTTTAATGAATGGCTTGTTGTTTGTTGTGCTTTGCAAATAACCTGTGTGGATTTTATTTTGTGTGTCGATGACTTGTTGGGGAAGCTGTGATGCTGCAATGATTTCCTGGGACTGAACACTGTGATGATATTTTTCTATGTAAGCATACAGGTGGACCTCACTGTAACCCTTGGTAAAGGAGTGGGGGTGGGCAGGTGGGTGGGTTTCTGTTTGGTGCACTTTGCGAAAGGTGAGAGATGTACCGTCAGTGGGGTACTGTATGTAGGATGGGGCTATTTTGTCTGGAGTAGCTACTTCCAGACAAGTGCAGCCAGTGCGTTGGTTTTATTTATATCATAAAACCGGCCAGTCGCTGACCAGTGGTCTTGCGTCCAAGTCGCAGTAGCCATGTGTGCAAGCTGTGATGCCTAGGTCGGTTATACGTCCTTGTGTGCTGCACACAGTGAATATTAACAACCCGCTTTATGTTTTTGGACACACACATGCATGTGCGCATGCACGCATGCACACACACACACACACAGAGTTACACATACACACACACACACATGCATGCACACACACTCTCTCCTCTCTCTCTCTCTCTCTCTCTCTCTCTCTCTCTCTCTCTCTCTCTCTCTCTCTCTCACACGCATGCACATACATACACATGCACACACACACACATGCACACACATACACACACACACACATACACACGCGCACACACACACACACACACACACACATACACACACACACACACACACATACTCCTATGCTACCCCAGTCTGTGGTTCTGTTATAAATACCCATGTGGATTGTCATCACAGGCTTGGGTTTCCGATCAGTGCAAAAATATTCTTTCACCAAGCAGTATTACAGTGAGTCCCACCTGTATCTCCGAGTTCCCTCCAACATTACTAGGGATGCAATTTTACATGATCAGGTTATTTTGATGATACTGGACTCTTTTTCAAACTTTTTGTGTGGTGTTGTGTTTGCTGTTTGGTTGTGTGACACGTTGTGTCACTATGTGTGTGTGTGTGTGTGTGTGCACATGTGTGTATGTGTTTGCTGTTTGGTTGTGTGACACTTTGTGTCACTGTGTGTGTGTGTGTGTGTGTGTGTGTGTGTGCACATGTGTGTATGTGTTTGCTGGAGGCACTGCCCTTTGAGAATTGTTTATTGGCAAGTGGAATATTAGAAATTATTATGACTGATGCTTTTTGTATGTGTGTGTGTGTGTGTGTGTGGCTTTTTTGTGCTTTTTTCTTCTTTGTTCTGCTGTATATGAACCATGATTTTTTTTGCGTAAGTGTGTCACCATGTGTAAGACTAGATTCATCTTTGATTGCAATCATGCTTTAGCTATTTTTTGGATGCTCCATATCTCTCTCTCTCTCTCTCTCTTCTCTCTCTCTCTCTCTCTCTCTCTCTCTGCAAATACTTTTTAAAACTCTCTCTCTCTCTCTCTCTCTCTCTCTCTCTCTCTCTCTCTCTCTCTCTCTCTCTCTCTCTCTCTGCAAATACTTTTAAAAAAAACTATTTAAAAAAAAACTGGATCACTATAATGAACTGCCAGGGTTACTGTGCAGGTGGCATGGTCTGACTAAGCGGTCTTGTAACCAGCATTGGAGGTAAAGGGTTCGATCCTCAGAAAGGGAGGTCAGTGTTAGCAATAATAACAATAAAGACGATTTCTAGAGCGCCCATCTACCGCACAAGGTGGGAACGCAGGGTGCTCATGCACACATAATACGTAACTTTTATCAGTTCTGAAATGTGTTTCTGACCCACGGCTATCCTCCTAGTGCTGTACAACAACGACAATGAACTTGAAAAGCAGTGTCTTCTTATGGTTTAAACAAGTAGTTTATTTCAGAAACCCCAGTGAAAGAACATCAATGAAAGAGCATCTGGTAAGACACGGCGGTAAACCTAAAATACAAGTGCATACAACAAAAAGAAACAAACAGCAAAAACAAAGACAAAATCATACGCATTTCCAAAACAAAAAACGACGAGAAACCAGAGAAAAGATCATTAACCGAAACAAAAGCTAGAGGAAAAACTAAAAATAGATGGGTACAGCAAACACGCATGCACGCACGCTCGCTCACTCGCTCACATACACAGACACACGCTCACCTCCCCATACTTAGAAAAAAACAAAATTTATTTCATGTATAACAATACATTAACAACAGAACAGTTGGGCCATGCAACAAGCAGAATTACTTACATAAATACAACCCGAATCTTACATAAATGACTTTGCCTGCAGGCCTACTGATGTACAGGCGTAAAGAGGTATAAACTCGCACATGCAGAATGATTTAAACCCACTCAAACGCCCATGCTCCCTAATACAGACAGAAGTACACGGTCCAGTAATGTTAAAGACTCCACAATTAAATTCAGAGTCACCAGCTTAACAGTGAAATTCCCTCCCATCGAATTTGAATGCACAAACACACACACATACATACACACACCACACACATACACATACATGCACACATACACACGTGTGCATGCACATACACGCACATACATAAATGCACACACAAACACACACCACACACATACATAGACACACACACTGCCTCCCCACGTTTAGGTAAATGTCCATTCACCTGTACTTTCAAATATTTCAAAACTCTCTGGGTTGGCCTGCTTACAAGATGAGAACCTTAACCGCTGGGCCCAGCTGGTTGAAGCCAGATGGGAGAACCATACCTGCTCGGTAATCCTTGTCAGATAGAACCTTAACCGCTGGGCCCAGCTGGTTGAAGCCAGATGGGAGAACCATACCTGCTCGGTAATCCATGTCAGATAGAACCTTAACCGCTGGGCCCAGCTGGTTGAAGCCAGATGGGAGAACCATACCTGCTCGGTAATCCTTGTCAGATAGAACCTTAACCGCTGGGCCCAGCTGGTTGAAGCCAGATGGGAGAACCATACCTGCTCGGTAATCCTTGTCAGATAGAACCTTAACCGCTGGGCCCAGCTGGTTGAAGCCAGATGGGAGAACCATACCTGCTCGGTAATCCTTGTCAGATAGAACCTTAACCGCTGGGCCCAGCTGGTTGAAGCCAGATGGGAGAACCATACCTGCTCGGTAATCCTTGTCAGATAGAACCTTAACCGCTGGGCCCAGCTGGTTGAAGCCAGATGGGAGAACCATACCTGCTCGGTAATCCTTGTCAGATAGAACCTTAACCGCTGGGCCCAGCTGGTTGAAGCCAGATGGGAGGACCATACCTGCTCGGTAATCCTTGTCAGATAGTGTAGACCGCTTGATTTATTCGTTTGTTTTCTTTTTTTTCAATGCGACTGTATGACGGAAGAGCCAGCATCTCTGCCTCAAGTGCGTGCATGGGAGTGCATGCTCGTGTGTGTTTGTGAATGTGTGTGAGTGAATGCCATTTTTGTTTGTTGTGTCATTTACAAGCTTTTAAGACTTTTTACGCAGACTTTCTGCTCCTTTTTTTTCTCCTCTTTTTTTCTTTCTTTTTCTCTCCACTGTTTTACATGATTTGCTTCCTTGCTCTCTCTCTCTCTCTCGCTGTCTCCTTTTTTCTTTTTTTAACTTTCTCCGAAACATTTTTTCTTTTTTTAATTTTTTCCGAAACATTTTTTCTTTTTTCTGCCCTTTTTTGTTTGTTTAAAAAGACCTCTTTATTCTTTTTTTTCTTCTCTTTTTTTCTTTCTTTTTCTCTCCACTGTTTTACATGATTTGCTTCCTTGCTCGCTCTCTCTCTCTCTCTCTCTCTCTCGCTGTCTCCTTTTTTTCTTTTTTTAACTTTCTCCGAAACATTTTTTCTTTTTTCTGCCCTTTTTTGTTTGTTTAAAAAGACCTCTTGATTCTTATTTCTCGAGGAGAGAAAAAAGACGTTTTACTTTCATGTGGCCGTGGAATAACGAGCCTGTTTGTGTGAAGGATCTGTCGTTGGTCAATAACTGTATGCTGTGTTTGCTTAAGCTCTCTTTTTCAGACTTTGTTTGCTTGTTGCTGTCGCTTTTCGGGACTTCGTTAGCATGCTTCCAGACAAAGAGCGGGGGTGGACACTTGGTGACGCGCTTGCTTGGCAACAGTATTTTCAGCTGCCACAGAACATGTTCAACTGCTAACTGACATTGTGTTTGTGCTCCTCCGTCGCCCGGTATTAGTGTTATTTATCATTGGCAGGAGCTGCCGGGAGTATCATTTTTGTTGCGACAAAGGTGTCGTCACGGCAAACACGTGTTGTTGCGACAAAGGTTTTGTCGCAGCAAGCATACTTTTGTCGCGACTAAAATGATATTTGTGGCAGCTCCCGCCAATGATAGTTATTATCATTTGCATCATGAAACCCTCACTGGGATGGCATAGTTTTGCCGTTCTCACATTTTTGTGTGTTAAAAAGTTTGGATTTGTTGTTAATGTGTGTGTGTGTTTTTTTTGTGTTTTTTTTGGGGGGGGGGTTGTGTGTGCAAAATCATACACCATCGCTCAGTGATTGTGGAGGTATAAATTGATGAGTTGTTGATCATGGAGTAGTTTATTTATTTTTATATATATTATTATATAATACAAACATGCTTTGGAAGAGAGTCGTGCTGTTTTGTTGTCATGGCAGCATTTTGTGCCGGAAGAGAGCTGGTTTTGTGTGTGTGTGTGTGTGTGTGTGCGCGCGTGAGTGTGTGTGTGTGTGTTTGTGTTTTATCTATTTCAGTGA